>CAWUFW010018056.1:0-237211 GCA_963921515.1 Calotriton arnoldi
AACCATGGCGGTCGGGGTGCTTTTCCGTCCGCCATCGTAATCGGACCCTTTGTGTGGAAAAATAAAAATAAATTACCTCTAATTAATGAGTAAGGCATTATGCACTATGAAGTACAAGTTGTTGTGCTAAATTAATGGAGGAATGAAGGCCAGCACATCGGGTACTTTTCTATTCTCTGCAGCCTGCAGCTGGTGCAGCTATAATGGACAAATATCTTACTTTAATTCCATTGGCCATGCTCATCTCTAAATGCCTTTCAAATCCTACCCTGACTCCTATGATGCAGATGAATAATAAATAAGATACTACGTCACATATAAAATGCGGCTATCCTGTCTGTCATAAGTAGACAGTAGGAAAAATGATGCACTGCACTACAGGGAAAGGAACAGGATATATAGATTGTATTTGGCACGTTCGTCACAGAGTATCCCATCAGCCAAACTTAAAATCAGGCACTTAGTCCCACTTTACATTCTGGCATCGTGCTCCACCACAAATTATTTCCAACAGATTAATTTGCTTGACAGTATGGAAAGGAACTTAACTTACTGTACTGTAGGGTAAGTTAGAGGGATTAGACTGGGTAGGTAGAGTTTTGATATAGAATAGTGGGGTGTCACTGATCATCATCATGTGCCTAAACTTTAGCTTAATGAGTCACTGTAGTTGATGAAAATGTCAAAAGGGAAATATTTGAACAGGGGTAAATCTGTTATGGAAACCATGAAATATATTTATGAACCACTTCCCATGGCCATAAAAATGTGGCGCATACCAAGAATACATTTTTCAATTTTTTGGTAGGTTGGGACAGAACTTACGAAAGAATAAAGGAGTGAAGTACTAAGAGGGGATTGAGTGGGAAAAGGGAAACACATCTTGTGTTCGGTTTTCAATGCATTGAAAACTTTGAAAATGCTGCATTAACTGAAGCAGACACACATTGTATAGCCAGCACTGCAGTCATGATGCTGCACTTAGGTCATGGGTGGCGAAATGCCATGAGCAGGGAGGTAGGTGATGAATGATGATGCGTGGGATACAGATCTGCCTCGCTTAACAAATACAATGAGTCAAGGGAGTAGACCAACAATTAAAATACCCACCACTTTGAACCATATCTTTGATAAAAAAAGGGAAGTAGGTGAGCAAGTCACTCTCCAGAAGAACTCTCTTGTTTCTTCACCCAAGCAATTATTCATTCATTCTTTCATTCTTCTATATTCACTCATTGATAGCCACCATGATTTAAGTTTTACTTTCTGTTATCTTGTCTTTCACTGAAGTTTCCAATCCATATATCTAACCATTCAGTATCCACCCTTTCAACCATCATTTCACCCACCCATCCATTTTACCCAATACCAACCTATGCATCCTTTCACCCACCCATGCATCCTTTCACTCATATAACATTTCACCCATCCTTTCTTTTAACTTTCTGTTCTTACCCGTTTCCATCAACCCATCATTTTTAGCATTCATTATGTGAGCTTTTGCTGAGTTACAGATAGAGAAGCCATAAGAACTCAACCACTGCTGTATCTGCTAAAGCAGGGGGTTAACGAGCCATGAGTCTCACGACACCCTTGTAGTGAGTATAATAGTAATTGTCAAAAATCAAGCAATGTGACTTACCACCGCCAGTCCCTACTGCCACTGTTTCTCCCCCTTCAACTGCCTCTTCAACAGAACTGGCCCAGCACTGGTGGTCGGTGCATCTAGAAAAAAAAACATTACACATATTTTAGATGCCAGATATACCTCCCCCTTTTTTTTTAAATGAAAAAAATAAAACTGCAATACATCACTACAGTTTGGTAAGCAGTATCTTCTATCAAAAATATCACTGTGGCATTTTTTGGGTTGACAATGTTAGAAAAGCCAGGTAGTCAAGCCAACCAAAAACCGTTTGCAATAGAGGGGAAGAGCTATAGCCTATGATGATGACTCTGAGTCATTGAAGCGCAATGAATAATGGAATAATGGTCAATGAAGGACATACGGTGTTGGTTGGTAAATGCAATGGGACCTCATACTTTCCGGCCATGCTGCTCTGTCATTGAAATTGCTGGGATACTGTATAAATTAATTATAGTACAACATTGGGGGGTGGTCCGTGACCATGGCTACTCTCTCGTTAACTGTTAGAGCATGAGCAAGAAAAAGAAAGCCTTCTCAACAAACATGTGTGGTGAATAATACTAGCTTACTTGGGCCTGCAATCTTCACAGCAGACAGTAGAGCATCAAAAATCTGTTCTTAGTCTTACAGTACCACAAGCTATATTGGGGAGAGGGAAATCTTACTAAATAGCAGAAGAAAAGTAGAGACTAGCACAGACAGAAGAAAGTCAGCTAAAAAAAAACATGAAATACGGAAAAAATGGATAATGCAGGGATAACAAGAATTATTCAAACATTGGATAGGCAGTTGGAAAAAAAAGGAGACAGTATAAAAAAAATAAAAAAGGCTAAATTAAAAGTAGTATATGTTATGTTATGTTAGCGAGATTTATAAATCGCACAGCTACTCAAGAGAGTGTCCCGGTGTTAAAACAGATAGCCTATACAAACAATAAGTGTACTGTTATGCTTGCTGAAAGAGCCATGTTTTTAATTGTTTCTTATAAGTAAAAAGTTCCAATGTCATATGTAACTCCAGCGGGAGTTTATTCCAAGTGACAAGTCCAAGATAAGAACAAGACCTGCCACCTGCTCTGGCCCAACAAATTCTGGGAACTCTAGCCAGTCGAGACCCAGGTATAGTGCGTTCCTGTAGTCCTACCTTGAAGTTATTAAAGCTTGGATCACCATTCTCTTGGTGTTGTCAGACAGTAAGGAAAGGATTTCTTTTTTTCAGGGACCTTAGCAGCCTGAAATAGGCAGCCGTCAGGGCCTGGATCTGTGGTTGAAAGGAAAAGGCACTATCGAACTTGATTCCTACGTTCTTTACGGTACCTTGTTGGTGGCCAGGAAGGCCTCCATAAATCTGACAATGATGGACCAAAAAACACAATCTAATTGAAAGACAACCAATGGAACACATTAGATAGGCAGCTTTTTATGATTTCCCCAGCTACCTTCTCTCCCTTCCCACAGGAGAAAAGTATAGGAGATTACCTTAGCTCCTAGAGTCTCCACTAGCACAGCTAAGGGTGTTAGATAAAGAATTAAACATAGTAGGGCTGAGTGCCAAGCCCTGAGGCACACCAACCAATAGCTCACAAGTCTTGGTAGAAAAGGAGGCAGCCAGACCTCTTAGCTTTTTCCCTCCAAAAATTAGGTGAACCATTTCAGGGCTATGCCGTTGATCTCAATAGTTTGGAGTCGATCAAGGAGTCACTGATTAGGACAGTATCAAACTCCGACGATAAGTCTAGCATAATCAGGATAGCTTTCCCTCCATTATCAAGGGCATTCCTTATGTATAATAGTTGTCAGAGGTAAAAGTAAGGGAAATAGTAAAAATATATAATAGGACTAACTGGGATGAGAAGAACCTCATGAGCTGTATTTATTGTACGGTGCACCAAGTCGCAAGGAATGACAGATACGTCAGGAATCCTGACATATCTGTTGACGCAAAACCCACGCATTGCAGGAGTTGTGTCCTAAGCATGATGCAACTGCAGCAATGCATGGGGGAGGCCTACTCCCATTGCACTGCATCACCCATATGCCTGCTGTGAGGCAGGCATAAGGTTGTGAAGCAGTTGTGTCTTAGAAATGGCGCAGTGAAATCTGATAGATTTCACTATGCCACTTCTACCAGGCTTTTTTACATGGGAACGTCCACCCAGCATACATTATGCTTGACGCAGGTTTAATGTAGCACAGGCATTTACAAAGTGACGCATCTGCTTAGACATGTCACTTTGTAAATATGGCGCAATGTGGCGCATTATTTATGCCACCGCTGTGTCACAAAAAGTGACGAAACGGCGATATGAAAGTGTTGCAAGCCTTCATTTATAAGGCTCAGAATGTGGGCAAAAAGGTTATGGTAACCATGAGCCACATTGAAAAGTCTGATGGTCTTTTCAACCTTCTTCAGAATGGCTTTGTGAAGATGCCCTGTTGTAACCATTTGAGGTATATCCTCCTCATCGTGTGCTTGTTATCACAATGGGTTGAGGCATATCCCACCAGGAGATGTGACAGTCTAACAGTCCCTAAGCTATTTCTGTGGGAGTAATACCATGATTCAGGATGCCGGTTCATCTTTAATCGGATTAAGGAGCTCACTTCAAGTGTGGGGGGATGCAGTTGCTATATATAGCGTTAGGGATCAACCAGAAATTTCATTGTAGCTACAGGACTGAGGAGTCGGGTTTTGCAGAGAGATTGAATGGGATAATCAAAGCTAAATTGTCCAAGGCCTGTGCCTCCACATCACTTAAATGGCCTGACGCTCTTCCTTTGGTGCTGATAAGCATCCAAAGTATGCCCAGTAAGCAGAGGGGATTGTCTCCGCACAAGGTGTTGATGGGGAGAGCCATGCAAATTCCTTCTGTTCCTGCAGCTGCTCTTGTGAATATCACAGATGGCCTGGTTCTTGAGGGTTCACTGATAGAATATCGATGTAACAAACATCAATGTTCTAAATAGCTAGAAAAAAATATATCGACTGCAAAAATATCGACTCCAATACTTTAACAGGTAAGTACAAAAATATTGAATCAAAAATATCGAGGTAAAAAATATATAGATGTAAAAATATCGATTTAAACATAAATATAAAATAAAATAATATATAGTAGATATATTAAATATTATTATTATTTTTAACAAAATAAATTAAATTTAATATACATTTTAACTAAATATAACAAATAAACTTAATTTAAAAAATATAAACACACAAACATAAAAATTTATACATACATATATTTACTTAAAAATAATTTAATAAGTATTATCTTTATTTAATTTTTAAACTTTAAAATTATATAAAAATAATATATATATATATATATATCAGTAATTTAAAATAAAAAACATTCTATAATAAATTAAAACATTAATTTATAAAAAAAATAAACAAACTTACATTTCCCAATACAATAAGTGCAACAGTAGGGAAAGTGTTGGATAGCTGGAATAATTAGATTTACTATTCCAACTCCAGTGAGTGCAACAGTAGGGAAATTGTTGTATAGCGGAGGGGTAAAAATTACTATTCCCACTCCAGTGATAGCAACAGTAGGGAAAGTGGTGGATAGCGGAGGGGAAAAAATTACTATTCCCACTCCAAATACTGCAACAGTAGGGAAAGTGTTGGATAGCAGAGGGGTAAAAATTACTATTCCCACTCCAGTGAGTGCAAAAGTAGGGTAAGTGTTGGATAGCAGAGAAACAAAATTTACTAATAACACTTAAAAAATTGAAAAAAACAAAAAATATTACATTTTAAAAATCATACAGATAAATAAACAATATTTTAATAATATAACATTAAATATATTAAACATATAAAAAGAACACATATTATAATATTAATTACATATAACAAAAACCTACAAATAATATATAAAATAAATTAATAAATACATTTATAAACAATAATGATTTAAAAGTAGCAAATGTTAACAAACAAAAAATTATTTAAAACATAAATGTATTTATTTTGTTTCCTACCCTAAAGCACCACACAAATAACAAAACACTTCAACATTTTTAATTAAATGTATTTCCATAGTTAACATAATTAATAATCAATTGAAAAAAATCGTATTAATACACTCAAATAATAAACATTCGTTGAGTACACATAATTTAACACTATAATATCCACAATACACACCTAAATTAAACTATAAAATAATAAAACACAATTTAATATTATTTTTAAAAGAAAAACTATTACTATTAACAACTAATAATTAAATATTAAAAATGTACTTAATACCCACCTTTTACCCCTTCTAAAGTAAAAACAACACACAAAAAAATAAACAATTACTCAAAATAAATATCAAATAATTAACATTAATTAACAACTATATAATATTTAATTAAACACAAAATACTTACCACCCTTTACTCCTATAAACACCACAACACACACCTAAAAATAATTAGACAATTACATTAATTAATTACCAATTAACTAATTAAAATTAATTAACAACCAATTATTATTTAATTAATAATACATTACTTTACCCATTTAACACTATAACATCTCAATTAAACAAATAATTATAAATAAAAGATATTCAATAAATTTAATATAATTAAATTACTGCCCACTCTATTCCCCTCTAAACTCACAACCCGCTACGGAACTAAAAACGCAAAATTCAAATAAAAAAATATTAATACCTACTAAAAATAATCAGTTAATTTTATATAATTAAATTACTTCCCACCCTATTCCCCTATAAACCCACAACCCGCTACGGAACTAAAAACACAAAAATCGATTTTTTTAAAATAATTACTAAAAATTTAACACGTATATTAAAACTAGGGGTGGGCGGAATTTGCGTAGTCGCGCTACGCAAAGCTCCGCGAAACGGTAAAAAATCTCCGCGAGCACGCAAAAGTTCCGCGAACACGTGGAATTGCTTGTTCCGCCCGTTCGCGATGCTTTTTTCCTGTTCGCGAATGCTGTTTGCGTGCTTGGGGAGAAATATCTCGCAAACACGCATTTTGAAAGCGCGAACAAGCAAAAACTCCGCGAAGCCGCGGATCGCGGAGTTTTTGGCAATTTCGCGGTCTCCGCGGAACGCGAAATTACCCAAATTCCGCAAATTCCGCGAGCGGAACGGACTTTACCGCCCAGGCCTAATTAAAACTACAAATAATTCTTCTACAAAAAAACATACATCACATACATATAAAATATATAATAAAATACATAACATTAATAAAAATCAATATTTTTAACAACTGTATTTTATCAAACGATGTTTTACACTTAGATATTTTAAACATAGATATTACTTACCTAAATTCGATATTCTTGACCACGAGAATTTGTCTGTCAATATTTCTGACCCACGATATTTTTGACTCGATATTTGTGTAAATCGATATTTTTGATTCGATATTCCGTCTCTGCACTGTTCTTGACTACTGCAAGAGGTTGGCTGACCTGGTGCGTTCTATCTCTGATGAGGTTGATGCTGCTACTCCAGCTGTCCAAGCCCTGTCTGGATGAATGCTGGAGAGGCCATTATCAGGTGATCCTGGTCACCAACACTGCAGCTAAGTGTATTGGTCTGACGAACTGAATACATGCCTACCACACCAAGAGGCTAAGACAGGAAGAGGACAAAAGGGAGTTAACATCTGCTAACTCTTCAAGTCAACCCAGATTTGAAGTATCCAATGCTTCTGAAGAGGAAGAAGACCAGTTCAAGGATCCACAGTCTCCATCAGCAGAGTATCATCAAGAGCAACAGCCAGGTGGAGGTATTGTTATACCAGCAACCACTGTGATACTGACCACTAAATTAAGAATAAGCACTAATCGAAATTGTTAGAACTTGTGGAAAACTGAAACACACCTACCAAAGCGAAGATTGCAAGAATCAGAGGGTAGTGTGATACAAGGAAGTCCCACCTCTGAGAGTGAATCAGCTTCATCAGAACCAGAAATCTCAAGTACCTCTAAGGAGCAAAATTTTACTTGGAGTTTTGGCAGCTGCCATTTCAGTTTCTATGCTTGGATGGTTGTTGGATATTTATCTCTCATGCTCCAGTGAACTCCACAATTAAGTTTGTTGTCAATAAACCAGTACACGAGAGTAAGGTTTCACATGTTCCATGGGCAAAACTGTGTGTAGGTATAATGTGTATTTTTAAATGTTAGCCGAATATGTGAAAGCTATGAAGGTAGAAAACTGCTATGTGTATTCTTACCTTCCAGCCTTTGCAGCTGAGGGGCAGCATATTTTCATGTACCCCTGTCTTACTCGTTTTCATGTCCTGTTTTCCTAAATCTCTTTTATCAGCAAAATTCCATGAAACTGTTTTATTCTGACTATGACAAGACATTAGAAGATGTGCCTATCGTGAATGATGTTAATATGTATTTGTGAACTACCAATCATGTAGTCTGTTCTTATAAGACCTTGCAGTCAAGGGATCAGCGTGAGTAAATGATGAAATTCTTCACTCCTCTAATGAACAAGCATGCACAACGTAACTTGTAAAATTAATAGAGATTTAAAGAGGATTTGTAGTTGAACTGAACAAGAGGGTAAGAATCGATGAAGAGCAAAGGGTAAAGAAGAAGAGTGCAGAACATACTCTAAGTAAGGAGATCTTAAAGGAACCACCCCTGAGATTCAGCATTGACATCGCCAAAAAGGGATCCTTATGTATAATACGGAAGCAAGAGGGAAATGAGACTGTTGAGAAACTGGAATGGAGCAAATGTGAGTATAAATATTTAGGGGCCTATTAGGTGGCGGGCGGACGAAAGTCCGCCCACCACCCTAGCAGTGCTGGGACCGGCCGCCAGTGGTGCGGCGGTCCCGCACCGGCGATTAGGATGCCACCGCCACCGTGGCGGTGGCATCCTCCATTCCCAGCATTGTGGCGGGCGGTGCTCACAGCACCGCCCGCCACAATGCTGGGAATGCACTGTGTGCATTGTCATGCACAAGGTGACAGGCACCGCGCGGTACCTGCCACCTTGTCCATGACAATGTAGGGGGGTACCATAGGTACCCCCCATGTGCACCCCCAACCCCCCCAATACCCTGGGGGCCCGCAACAGGCCCCCAACAGCAAACTCTGCATGCCTTTCCGTGGCGGCATCGCCGCCACGGAAAGGCTGCTTCCTGCACCCATGCTAATATGGATGGCGGTGTCTAGCAGACACCGCCACCATATCTAGCCCCTTTTCCGCCCGGTCGACTGGTCGACCGGCGGAAAACCGGCGGACGGTCCTTCCGTCCACCGGGGTCCCCCCGCCATACTAATATGGCAGGGGGGAAATGGGTGGCAGGCGGAGGGAAATGTAGGGCAGATCGCCACTGCCATGCGGGCGGTGGCGATCCGCCCTACATCGTAATGACCCCCTAAGTTAAAGGTAAAATCTTTTCTGAATTAAAGGTAAGTATTAAAGGCATCTATTGTGAGAAACAACCTTTACTTAATGCCTTTACCACCCATCAATTATCATGCAATGGATTTATCACGCTTTGCCTTTACCACAAATGTTTTTACCATGCACATGCCTTTACCACGCATGCCTTTGAAATGAAATGGTAAGTATATATATATATAAGGTAAGTGTGCATATATCTATTTTCACTGAAAAAACCAAAGGTTAAAGTAACTTTATAGTTAGGTGAATTATTTCAGTGACAACATTAACGTTTTGAACCAAATAAAACCTAGAAATTCACCAGTTGTAGTTTGCAGTGCTAGCTATAACTTGCACCCCACCTTGCACTGCTTATGGCCTCACATATGACATCACCCATGACATGTTCTATGACATCATTTATGACATCACTGATGACATCATTTATGATATCATCCAGGGAGCCTTTAGAGGCTTGGGCAGGAGAACCGTATGTACCCCCTCCCCATTTTGAACATTTTCAGCCAGGGGGTGGGCTCCGCAGGGCCTTTAGCAGCTCGGGAGGGGCCCCACAGCCCCCTTCCTATTTTACAGAATTTTGGGCCGGGCTGGGCTCCCCAGGGCCTCTGATGGCTCGTGGAAGGAGGGGGTCATGTGGGCCCCTCCCCATATGCAATATGTTCGGCCCCAGTGGTGGGTGGGCCGCGTGTCCCCCTCCCCATACACAATGTTTTGGCCCCCTGAGGAGGGCTCGCCAGGGTCTCTGGAGGCCCAGGGAGGGGGGCCTTGCAGCCTCCATCCCATTTATGAATACACCCCTGGGGCTTACAGTAAATAGATGCAGCCCAGCCACCATTTTGTTTCTTTTTCCCGATCCTGCGAGAGTCTTGCGGGATCGCAGCATTTTTAGCCATTTTGTTTTGGTCCCCGGGGGGTACCTCTGCATCTCTCCATGGGGCTTAGGGGGTCAGGGTATCCATACCCTTTTACCTTATTTTTATTTTATTTTTTACCTTCAGAACAGGGGACTAATTCCCTGATTCCTGCAATGGCTGGCAGCAAAACTTTTCTCATGTTGCCGGCAGCCAATCAAAGGGTGCGCTCTAGTGAGATGGCCCAAGGGAAATAAAGTTCCCTGGGCCCATCAGAATGCTCTATTTTTAAATTGGCACCTCGCTGACCCAACTGCCTAAATATACAATCATTTTTAACCTAAATTTCTCAAAAAACTAATCAACTTATTTATGCCAGATCACAAATGCACAATCTGCTGACCAAGATCTAGCTTTCTGCCAAATTTGGTGTAATCCTGTTCAACAGTTTTTTCTGTAGACCATCTTAAAGACGTCTATGGGTAATGCATGGGAATTTTGTGTTTTGGAGCCTCCTTTTTTTCTTGGCCCCCGCTTGACGGATATCCCCAAAATATTTCAGATAGGAGCTGAGGTGAATGATCTTTATTTTTGGAAAGTTTTGTGAAGATTCATTAAACTGGGCTAAAGTTATTAGCAAACCAAAAACACTTATTCTATGGAAATGACATCATCCAGTGAGTGTGTTTCGTAAACGTTTCTGAGAGTTAAAGATAAATACTAAGCTACTTCATAAGTTAAATTACTATTCTTTTTCTACTACTAATGAGTGATACTGTTTCTAATATATGTCATCTGAGTGGCACTGTGCTGTCCGTATCAGTGTGTGAGTTGGTGTCTGAGTGGCTGCATGGGTGTGTGAGTGGATGTATGTGTGAATAAGTGGGTGTGTGAGTAGCTGTATGGGTGAGTGAGTGACTGTGTGAGTGGCTGTATGTGTGGGTGAGTGTGTGTGTGAGTGGCTGTATCAGTGACTGTGGTGGCTGTGTGAGTGGCTTAATGGGTGGATGCGTGTATGTGTGAGTGGCTGTATGGATGACTGAGTGGCTGTGTGAATGGCTCTATAGGTGAGTGACTGGGTGTAGTGGCGGCTGGTGGATTTGAAAAATGGTGGGGGCGCAAATTTAAGATCGAAGTTGTAACCCCTGATAAACCCCCCCAAACCATCCAATTAATAGCCCAGTGCCCTAATGCATTACACTGATTTTGGGAGCTTGAAGGCTTTCAGCCCTATCAGAGTTTGATATAATCCCAAAAATTGTTCCAGTGTGTTTTTAATTTGTTGCTCATTTTATTTTAATGTGAAGTTTTGCACTGTGCAAAAAGCACAGTGCCGCCAGGGAGCTTTACATTGGGACAAGAATAACATGTTAAAGGCTGACTGTGCAAACAGGAAATGAGAATAAGATTGCAGAAAATGGATACAAGCATTTTTAATATTAAAATACATATGATACTATTGCAGCTACAACTACCATTACTATGTCCAGGGCCTTGCAGACGTTGCAGTACGTCACAGATATTAGAATTAGACAGACTGGCAGTTTAAAACATTAATAATAGCATTTCCTTAGAAAGAACAAGTGTTAAGTTATTTTAAAAAGGAAAACAACAAAAACGCAGGTTTTCAAGTCGCCACATCTTCAAGGTGTAATTTAACCCCATTTGCTGTCGCTTGAAAAAAATATATTAACACGAGAGGCTACATTAGCCATCTGTACATTGGAAAGATTTCCATTCTAAAACTACAGGCTGGACTTTTTGCCACTGATTACCTATATCAATAGTACTTGTATTCCCTTGCATGGGAAATTATTTCCAGTGCACATCGCGCAATGCAGACCCCGGTAGGGAGGCATGTGCCAACTCATGCTTGGGCACCTTTCATTTTCTATACATGCCATTCACATCCATTTTGAGTGCCTGCGCAGACCAAGGTCCCACTTGTCACTTGCAAGGAGTGAAACGGCATAAGGCCCCTTCCAAATTGTCGTTACATGCTGTTGTCAAGCTTAGAACTGTCGTCCTGCAGGTGCAATAAAAAGCAACAGCAAACAGAGAGTGCAGTCGAAAACACAGCACAACAAAGCTACCACTTCCACCTCGTGAGAGAACACCCTATAAATATGCAAATTCTAGAATGCGCAGAGGAAAGATGTTTCCTTGAGGGTGAGAAACTGATTACTGAGCCTGGGTAGCAGACAGCTGACTGTACAGAGGGTTCAAGGCCATGCTCTCCTGGATACACCATATACAAAATCCCCCGTCAGGCGCTTCATGTTAGCATAATCTTGCTCAGGAAGGGGAATGCAGGCCTTGGAAAGGGAGAAGACACACGATCTACACACACAAGTACTGATACAAGCACACTCTTAACTCATACACACACTCAGCCCTCAAACATAAATATGTGCACTCACACGCAGACATGCGTGCATAGATACAAACAAGCAGCCACGCTCAAGCATACTCATGGACTCTCATACAGTCAAACTCACTCACACATTTTTCAAGCAACACAATGATCACAACGTTTTTGCAAACAAAAACGAAAAGTCATATAACTTGTGAATTAATTCATATCACAATAATATACACAACCTGGCTTGTAGGTTTTCTCATGTATGCATTTTTTTTAAACATGACGTCACCGACGTGTTCAAGTTCTTTCCTCCCTCAGCTCTTCCGAGGTCCCACCCTGCTCCCCACAATTACAATCATGCATCTGCTCAAATACAAGTTATTTTACCTCGGGCATGGCATTCGAACTGTGATTCTTTCTTCAGGTTTCTGCCTCCCACTAATTACACGGCAGTGTGAACATTAAACAAGCGGAAGCTATTTGCTTTTCCTGGCCTGGAACGCAGGTATCATATCAGATGACAGAATAGGGCTGGAGGCGAGCCTTCCTCCTCTATCCTGCCATTTGATAGGATATCGGGATGAAGAGTGACAAGCCCACCGAAGCCTCATTAGCAGACATGCTGCACTGCCGGAGGCAAGTGCTTCATGTCTGCTATACAGTGTGAATGTGCGAGGTGGACTGAGGAAGCTTCCACCTGACACATGCTCAGTTTGAAACAGACAGTGGAGCCCCCTCTGTTACTGGCATGATGTTGCACTTTATTTTGAAAACCAGCAAAGTGTAACATCATTACAGCAAGTAATTAGAGACGAAGCAGGTCTGGGCCATTTGTTAGAGGGTCGACGCCCCTGCGCCCCCTATAGACAAACCGCCACTGACTCGGTGTGTAAGTGGATGTATGGGTAAGTGAGTGGCTGTTTAACTGGGTGTATGGTAAGTGAGTGGATGTGTGAGTGGCTATTTTGCACAGTAAGTATTTGTATGAGTGGCTGTATAGATGAGTGAGTGGGTGCATGAGGGATTGTATTGATGTGTTAATGGGTATGTACATGGTTTTGTGGATGAGTGAATGGGTGTGTGAGTGGCTGTATGGGTGAGTGAGTAGCTCTGTTAGTAGCTGTATGAGTGAGTGAGTGGTTGTGTGAGTGTATGCATGGGTGAGTGAGTGAGTGACTTTGTGGGTGTGTGAATGGGTATGTGAGTGGTTGTACGGATGTGTGAATGAGTGTGTGAGTGGCTGTATGGGTTTGTCAGTAGGTGTGTGAATGGTGTTGGTGTATGAGTAGCTATATGAGTCTGTGAGTGGCTGTGTGAGTGGTTGCATGGGTGAGTGGCTGTATGAGTGACTGCATGTGCATGTCAATAATGGTATGGGTCTGTGAATGGGTATGTGAGTGGTTGTGTGGGTTTGTGAGTGGGTGTATGAGAGGTTATATGGGATGTGAGTGAGTGTATGAGGGGTTCTGTGGATGATGTCATCAGTGATGTCATTTGAGATGTCATCAATGATGTCATCAGTAATGTCACTGACCATGTCATGAGTGATGTAATATGTGAGGTCATAAGCAGTGCATTGCAGGGCATAAGTTACAGTTAGCTCAGGTAACTATAACTGCTGAATTTCAATGGTTTTGTAAAAGTGAAATCTGAGCCGAAACATAACGTCCATGTAATCTCTGGTTTCTTCAGTGAATTTCTAAGGTTTTCTAATTCTATTTCCTAACTAAAATGTCATTGTAACCTTTGTTTTTTCAGTGAATTTCTGCATTTTTTAAAATTCTATTTCCTAACTATAATGTCCCTGTAACCTTTGGTTTTTTCAGTCAATTTAAACATTTTTTACATTTTATTTCCTAACTGTAACCTTTGAGAGTGGGTGTGTGAGTGGCTGTATAGGTAGGTAAGTGGGAGTAGAAGTGGTTGTATGGGTCTCTAAGAGGGCATGTTGGTGGGTTTGTTGGTGTGTGAGTAGTTGTATGGGTCTGTAAGTGGGTTTGTGAGTGACTGTATGGGTGTGTACATGGCTGTGTAAGTGGGTGTAGGAGTGCCTGTGTGGAACTGTGAGTGGGTGCATGCGTATCTGAGTGGGTCTCTGGGTGGGTGCATGAGTGTCTGAGTGGGTCTGTGACTGGATGCATGAGTGTTTCAGTGGGTGCATGAGTGTCTGAGTACATCTATGAGTGGGCGCATGAGTGTCTTTGAAGGTCTGTGAGTGGATGGATGAGTCTCTGAGTGGGTGAGTGAGAAGGTGTGTGAGGGTCTGAGTGAGTCTATTAGTGGTTGTGTGAGTCTCTGAGTGGGTCTGTGAGTGGGTGACTGAGTGTCTGAGTGGGTCAGTCAATGGGTGCATAAGTCTCTGAGTTGATTTGTGAGTGGGTGTATGAGTGGGTCTGTGAGTGGGTAGATGAGTGTCTGACTGGGTCTGTTAGAGCATGTGAAAGTCTCTGAGTGGGTCAGTGAGTGGGTGCATGAGTGTCTGAGTAGATCTGTGAGTGGGTGTGCGAGTGTCTGAGTGGGTCTGTGAGTGTGTGTGTGAGTCTCTCAGTAGGTCTGTAAATGAGTGCTTGACTGGATCTGTCAGTGGGTGTGTGAGTCTCTGAGTGGATCTATGAGTAGGTGCATCAGTCTCTGAGGGGTCCTGTGGGTGGTTATGTGAGTCTCTAAGTGTGTCTGTGAGTGGTTGACTGAGCACCTGAGAGGGTCAGTCAGTGGATGTGTGAGTCTCTGAGTGGGTGGATGAGTCTCTATGTGGGTCTGTGAGTATGTGTGTGAGTCTCTCAGCAGGTCTCTGAGTGGGTGAATGAGTGCTTGAACGGATATGTGAGTGGGTGCATGAGTGTCTGAGTGTCTGTCAGTGGGTATGTAAGTCTCTCAGTGGGTCTGTCAGTGGGTCTGTCAGTGGGTGAGTGAGTGTGTGAGTGGGTACATGAGTGGCAACGTCAGTGTGTATGTGGTAAAAAAAAGTAGGGGGCACACAGAAGCAGGTCCTCATGCCAGCTCCCCCTGTGACGGTCCTCCTGTTCAGCTTGCCTGCAGTGCGCTACCCTCTGCTGCTTTCGGTTTTGTGCCTTCTGGACTCGGTTTCTGCTTGTTTTTCTGCCTGTTCTCTGCTCGCTTCTGCTCTTTATGTTGCCTTTCTCTGCTCATTCTTCCTGTTATTTTGCCTCTTTCTGCTCACTCCTGACCTCTATTCCGCCTCTTGCTGCTTGTTTCTGACCTCTATTTTGTCTCTTGCTGCTTGTTTCTGACCTCTATTTTGCCTTTTCTTGCTCTCTTCTGACCTTTATTCTGCCTCTTGCTGCTTGTTATTTGACCTCAATTTTGCCTCTTTCTGCTCATTGTGCCCATTACTTTGCCTCTTTCTGCTCGCTCCTGACCTTTATGTTGCCTCTTTCTTCTAGTTTCTGACCTTTATTCTGCCTCTTACTGCTGGTTTCTGACCTTTACTTGACCTCTTTCTGCTCGCTTCCGACCTTCATTTTTCCTCTTTCTGATATTTTCTGACCTTTATTCTACCTCTTTCTGCTCGATTCTCACCTATATTTTGTCTCTTTCTGTTTGTTGCTGACCTTTATTCTGCCTCTTTCTGCTCGTTTCTCACTGTTATTTTGCGTCTACCTGCTTGTTTCTGACCTTTATTCTGCCTCTTTCTGCTCCCTTCGGACCCTTATTCTGCCTCGTTCTGCTCGTTTCTCACCTTTATTTTCCCTCTTTCTGCTCATTGCTGACCTTTATTTTGCCTATTTCTAATCGTTTCTCAGCTTTATTTTGCCTCTTTCTGATCATAGCTTTCCTTTATTTTGCCTATTTCTGCTCATTTCTCACCTTTATTTTGCTTCTTTCAGCTCTTTGATGACCTTTATTTTGCCTCCTTCTGCTCATTTCTCACCTTCATTTTTCCTCTTTCTGCTGCTTGCTGACCTTTATCCTGCCTCTTTCTGCCCATTTCTCACCTTTATTTTGGCTCTTTCTGGTCGTTTCTTACCTTTATTTTGCCTCTTGCTGCTGGTTTCTGACCTCTTTTTTTCCTCTTTCTGTTTGTTTCTCACCTTTAGTTTGCCCCTTTCTGCTCGTCTCTCACCTTTATTGTGCTTCTTGCTGCTCTTTTCTGACCTTTATTTTGCCTTTTTCTGCTCGTTTCTCACCTCTATTTTGCCCTTTTCTGCTTGTTTCTTACCTTTATTTTGCTTCTTTCTGTTTGTTGCTGACCTTTATTTTGCGTTTTTCTGCTCATTTCTCACTTTTATCTGTCCTCTTTCTGCTCATTACTGACCAATATTCTGCCTCTTTCTGCTCACTTGTGACCTTTATTCTGCCTCTCTCTGCTTGCTTCTCACCTTTATCTTTTCTCTTTCTGCTCGAAGACGAAGGCTTGGGGGTCAGGGTATTCCTACCCTGCCCCATTTTCTCTTTTTTCACTTTGTTTTTGGGACTCTGAATGGATTTACATGGGAAACACACTTTTTTACCCCCCTTTCTCTTGGCCACCACTGATGGATCATCCCGAAATGTTCCATGCACAACAAGACTCACTATGACATTGTTTTTGGGAACCTTTTGTGAAGATTTGTCAAATGGCGCCAAAGATATAGGCAAGTCAAATAACACTTTTCCTATGGAAACATGTTCCTAACTATAACTACCTACTGGCGACTGCAGTCAGTGATGTCATTTGAGATGTCATGAGTGATGTCACTGACCATGTCATGAGAGATGTAATATGCGAGGTCATAAGCAAAGCATTGCGGGGTCACGAGTTATAGTTAGCTCCGCTAACTAGAACTGCTAAATTTCTCTGGTTTTGTACGAGTAAAATGTCAGCGTAACTATAACGTCCCTATAACCTTTGTTTTTTTTCAGTGAATTTCTATGGTTTTTAATGTACTAGTCACATTTGTAGAGTGGTGGAGAAAGGGGGCGGGCCTCCGACCAGATCTCAGGAACTCTGCTGGGTAGGACTTACAGGAGGTACCAGGAGGGCTTCTTGGCCCCCAAGTTCCATCAAGAGTAAAGAGGACTTCATCCCCCAACCAGTAGTGCACAAGGAGCCTCGTTTGTAGAATTGTGGAGAAAGGGGGCTTGACCTCCAAATACCTCTTAGCAATCACACTGTGTGGGTCTTACTGGAGGTAACAGAAGGGGTAGTTGGCCCCCAAGGACGTGCTTAGGTGCCAACTACCTCTCCTGTTACCTCCAGTAAGTCCCAAACAGCAGGATTGCTGAGAAGTTGTAAGAGGCCACACCCCCTTTCTCCACCACTCTGCAAACGTGCCTCCTGGGGCACTTCTAGTTGGGGGATGTATTACCCTTGGCTCCACAGGGTGCTTGGGGGTCAACATGCCCTCCTGTTACCTCCAGTAAGTACCACACAGTGGATTTGTTGATAGGTTTTCTGTGACCATGCACCCTTTCTCCACCTCTCTGCAAACGCAGTTTCTGGCACACTACTTCTTCAGGGATGAAGTCCACTTTAGTCCTGAGGCCCTCAGGAGGCAAGGGGACCTCATCTCCCCACCATCAGTGTAGCGAGAGGCACGTTTGCAGAGTGGTGGAGAAAGGGGGCGTGGCCTCTGACCACCTCTCAGCAATCCCACTGTGTGTGGCATACTGGAGGTATAAGGAGGTCTTGTAGGCCACTAAGGTCTCTCAGCAGTCAATGGGACTTCATCCCCCAACCAGGAGGGCGCCATGAGGTGTATTTGCAAAGTAGTGGGGAAAGGGGGCAGGGCCTCCAGTGAGTTGCCAGCTTTTTTTTCATTTTTCTTTTATAGGAAGGGGGACCATTTGGGCCCCAGGGACCACATCACCAGGGCATGAGCCTTTTAAAAAGATTTTTATAAAAAAAACATGTGGGGGGCCACACAGCTCCCCTCCTGGGTCAATTTCGGCCCCGGGACCCCATCCCCCAGGGCCAGGCCTTTTTTTTTTTTATACACTTCAAAGGGAGGGAGGCCGAGCGGCCCCCTCCTGGGCCATTTTAGGCCCTGGGGACCCCATCCCAGGGGCATGCCCAGTTTTTTAAAGGTAATTTATATTAAAAAAAGGGGATGGCCATGTCGCCCCCCTCCGAGGCTGATTTCGGCCCCGGGGACCCCATCTCCAGGCCTTTGTATTTTTTTTTTAAATGGGGAGGCGGGCCAGCGCACCCCTCCCTGCCCGGGCCAATATTGCCCTGGGGACCCCATTCCCGTGGGCATGACCACCTCGTTGAGGACCACGGGGAGCCTAAAGGCCCCCACAGTCCCTGCCAGCTCCCCACCTCCTGCGGGAGTCAGCATTGCTTTTGAACAGAGGGAACTGCTAACATGCAGCTCCCTTTGTCCAAAAGCAATTCTGCTCCGCTTCATGCAAGCGAGTGCATTTTCTGCTCTTGCTTGCTCGAAGCGGACCAGAGTTTGCTATGGCTTGGTGGGAGCGGTGTCCCATGGAGGTGGCAGTCCCTGGGGATGCAGGGGGCCACATGGCCCCCCATATTTCTTTGAATTAGCCCCGGAGAGGTAGCGGGCCCCGGGGCTGCGGGGTAGGCTGTAGGGCCTCCTCCGCATTTAAAAAAAATATATATATATGTGCCCCGGGGAGGTGGCAGACCCCGGGGCAGATGGGAGACCCTATGGCCTCCCCCGCATTACTTTTTTTTAAAGTGTGCCCGGGGAGGTGGTGTTCCCCAGAGCAAGGGGGTCCGCGAGGCCCCCTTATTGTTTTAAATAGTCCCAGGGAGATGGTGGTCCCTGGCTCAGGGAGGGTCCTGCGAGCCCCCCTACATAATTGGAAATAGCGCTGGGGAGGTAGCTGTCCCCGGGGCTTTGAATAGCTTGATGACCAGGGCCCTGTGCGCTCCCTCATAGATTTATTATGTGCCCCCTGACCTGGCTCACCGGGGGTAATTTAAAATCAAACACAGGAGCCTGCGCTTCATTTTCTTTAAACAAAATTGCAGCGAATATTGCTGCAAATTATTTTTAACAATGCTTTTATGCCATGGCGGGGTCCGAGGGAGACCCCAAGACTATGGCTTGGATGTCAGGGTATTCCTACCCTGTCCCCTTTTCTTTATTTTCACTTTTTTGGGCGGACTCAGTGAAACCGAGTCTCAAGATGGCCGCCAACACTTCCTGGTTGAAGTGTTGGCAGCCAATCAAAGCAGTGCATTTCCCTGCACAAGCTCATTTTTTTGCAAAGGCTTCGCAACCAAAGATATCACAATTTTTTTCTTCTTAAATTTCTCAAGAACTACTGAATGGATTTGCACCAAATTGCAAAAAGGACAATCTGCATAACAACACATACCTTTCTGCCAAATTTGGTGTAATTCCAGTCAGTGGTTCGGGCTGTAGTCGTGTTGACATGTTCCTAAGGGAATTAACATTGCGAACCCACCCGTTTATCAACCCAATTTTTCTCAGCTCCCACTTCCAGAGTCCCCCCAAAACTTTCCATGTGCAACAAGAATCACCGGAGCACTTTTTCTTGGAAACTTTCAAGAAGATTCATCAAACAGTGCCAAAGTTATAGGCAAGTCAAAAAATGCTTTTGTTATGGAAACATGGTCCTAACTATAACTACCTACTGGTGACCGCCAGTAGGTATTATATGTGTGTGTATATACACATCAAGGACGTTGTAGGCCGAAACGCGTCATGGCGGTCGTGGTGGATTGAAGGCTTCTAATAAAGACACTTACTGAGCACGGAATTTGGGTTCGCTCTCCGCTCTTTCCCGTGGAAGGGAAATCCAAGGATACGGTCGTGAAGGCGATATATATATATATATATATATATATATATATATATATATATATATATATATATATATTCACTGAAAAAACCATAAGGTTTTAGGGACAGTTATAGTTAGTTGGACATTGCACTCGTACAAAACCCGTGAAATTCCCCCGTTATAGTTAGTTCAGGTAACTATAACTCGCGCTCCGCAATGCACTGCTGATGACGTCACATATTACATCACTCATGACATGGTCAGTGACATCACTGATGACATCACTGATGACATCTCAAATGACATCACTGATGACATCACTGATGACATCATCCAGTGACTGTGTGTTTCTGTAAAGTTTAAATATGTTTAATATATATAGGGAAAGGCGTATTGAAGAATGAGTGGGTGTAGAAGCGCCTGAATGGATGATTTAGTAGGTGCGTGACTGAGTCTATAAGTGAGTGATTAAACGTATCTTACTGGATGCATGGGTGAGTGACTAAACTGTGTGAATGTCTGTATCCGTCTGTCTGTTGTTGTGTAAGCAACTGCATGGGTTTCTGACTAGCTAAATGAGTGTCTATATGGGTTATGGATTGGTTCTCTGAGTATCTGTATGGGTGCCTCAGTGTTTGTGTGGGTGGGGTGTGTGTGACTCTGTGCATAGATGTGTGAGTGGGTGATTCACTGGGTGCATGGTTTCAAGAGTGCGTCTGTGATGGACTGTATGGGTGGGTGAGTGTGTGTATGGGTGTGTTAGTGATTGAATGTATATCTCAGTGGTACATGTGTGAGTAACTACATATGTGAAAGGCAGTATATATGTGTGTTGGAGTATATAAATGGCTATAAGTGAGAGTGTGTGATTGTGAGAGTGGCTATATGGATGAGTGTGTGCTTGCATCAGTGATTGCATAGGAGCGTAAGAATGTGCTAGTATTTTTATGAGTAAGTGAGCTGGTGTGTATAACTGTATAGGTGAGTAAATTGGAGTGTGATTAATTATTTGCATGACTGACTAGGTGTGTGAGTACCTCTATGGATGAGTTGCGTTGTGTGAGTGTTTATATAGGTGTATGAGTGCATATGATAGTCCTGTACTGAGTGACTGTAATTATGAGTGTCTGTACGGGTGAGTGAGTAGATGTGTGTGTGTAGACTTAAGAATCAGTGAGTGGGTATGTACTTATTGGTATTGGAGTGTGTATGGTTTTGAGAATGGCAGTCTGTAATTTAGAGTGGGTGTATCAAAACTTATATTAGGTGTGAGAAGATGCATTAAATTCTCACATGGATGATGTCATCAGTGATGTCATCAGTGATGTCATTTGAGATGTCATCAGTGATGTCATCAGTGATGTCACTGACCATGTCATGAGTGATGTAATATGTGACGTCATCAGCAGTGCATTGCGGGGCGCGAGTTATAGTTACCTGAACTAACTATAACGGGGGAATTTCACGGGTTTTGTACGAGTGCAATGTCCAACTAACTATAACTGTCCCTAAAACCTTATGGTTTTTTCAGTGAATTTCTAAGGTTTTTTAAATGCTAATTTCTAACTATAACGTGCCTGAAACCTATGGTTTTTTCAGTGAATTTCAAAGGTTTTTTAAATGCTAATTTCTAACTATAACGTGTCTGAAACCTATGGTTTTTTCAGTGAATTTCAAAGGTTTTTTAAATGCTAATTCCTAACTATAACATGTCTGAAACCTACGGTTTTTCAGTGAATTTCAAAGGTTTTGTAAATGACAATTTTTAAATGTATTAATTGTTATATTTATTTTTTTCATACTGATTTACTACATTTTTAGAAACAATTTTTTTACATATTTTATTTTTTAAATTACATTGTAATTACATTATACATTACAAAAAATACTTTCTCAGAATGAATTACTTTAGTTTAAATACTTTGCACATAGGCAATAGACTTTTAAGTACAGTAGTTACAGTTGTTGCAATGGGCAACACATTTTCAAACACAATGCAACATTCAGCTCAATGTGAATTTCTAGTTAAATGCAATTAGTTACTTTATGGATTACTTTTCTAACCACAGGACTGGATCCTAGATTCAGTCCTGGGACATCTCCTGTAAACAGTTGAGTAAAAGCGTTTTGGTTACAGTAGTGATTTTTAAGGAATATTATTGTATTTTAAAAGTTGACACTTTGAAACTTTTCTCATAGAATCACCAATGTTATCCTATGGAAGGAAATTCACTTAGCAGGTAAAAACTGTTATCGTTACTTTTTCTTACTCAGTGTTGGATCCTGGATCCAGCACTGGTGCATCTCCTGTAAACAGTTGAAAGAATGCGTTTAAGTCATACAGGCGATTTTTAAGGAATATTTGTAGTTTGTGAAAATCGACACTTTGAAACTTTTCTGCTGAAAACCAGACAATGGATTCCTATGGAAGAAAATATAAGTTACTGGTAAGTACGGTTAAAATTACTTTTCAAGGTCAGTGCTGGGCTAAAAGATGCAGCACTGAGGTCTCTCCTGATAACAGGTGAGTAAATCGGAATTCGTATTTCGGCTGATTTTAGAGGAATATTTTAAAGTTCCAAAACTCCACACTTAGAAGAATTTCCAAGTGAAACCAGTCAATGTTAGCCTATGGAAGGAAATTCAAGTTACTGGTAAGTACGGTTAAAATTACTTTTCAGGACCAGTACTGGGCTGAAAGATACAGCACTGAGGTCTCTCCTGATAACAGGTGAGTAATCGGAATTCGTATTTCGGCTGATTTTAGAGGAATATTTGTATGTTTCAAAAATCAACACTTAGAAACTTTTTCAGCAAAAAGCAGGCAATGATATCCTATGGAAGGAAATTCAAGTTACTGGTAAGTACGGTTAAAATTACTTTTCAGTATTAGTACTGGGCTGAAAGATGCAGCACTGAGGTCTCTCCTGATAACAGGTGAGTAAATCAGAATTCGTAGTTCGGCAGATTTTAGAGGAATATTTGCACAATGGTGAAGGGAGGGGCGGGGCCTGAGGTGACATCTGTGCAAACGCGCCCCGTGGCGCGTTTTAAGTTGGGGGATTAAGTCCCCTTGAATCATGAGGGTCCCTAGGGGCCAACTAGCCCACCAGGAACCTCCAGTATGCGACAGGGGCTGCGTTGCAGAGACGTGTAGAGAGGCCACACCCCTTTTACACCTCTCTGCAACGCAGCTCTGTGGCGCTTTCTGGATGTACCTGTTGGGCTAGTTGGCCCCAGGGACCATCAGGATTGAAGGGGATTTAATTCCCCATCTTAAAACGCGCCATGGGGCCTGTTTGCACACATGTCACCTCAGGCCCGCCCTCCCTTCACCACTGTGCAAACGCGCCCCGTGGCGCGTTTTAAGTCGGGGGATTAACTCCCCTTGAATCCTGAGGGTCCCTGGGGTGCAACTAGCCCACCAGCTACCTCCATTAAGCGCCACAGAGCTGCGTTGCAGAGAGGTGTAAAAGGGGCGTGGCCTCTGTACACCTCTCTGCAAGGCAGCCCCTGGCGCATACTGGAGGTTCCTGGTGGGCTAGTTGGCCCCCAGGGACCCCCAGTATTCAAGGGGAATTACTTCCCTTCTTAAAACGTGCCAGGGGCGCGTTTGCAGAGTACTGCAGGGAGGGGGGCGTGGCCTCCGGCATGATGCCGTTTTTTTTTTTTTTTTTTATTTATTTATTTTTCTGGGAGGGGGGCTGCGTGGCCCCCCTTCCCTCAGCTACTTTTGGCCCCGGGGACCCAATCCCCCGGGGCCTGGCCTCTGGTTGGGGACTGTGGGGGGGTCCCCAATCCCCCCACAGTCCCGCCGGCTCCCGCGTCCTATGGGAGCCGGCATTCCTTTCCACATGGGGAGCAGCTAACATGCTGCTCCCCGTGTGGAAAGCAGTTGGTTTGCATTTTGAAAGAGAGAGCAGGTTTCCTGCTCTCTCTTTCAAAATGCAAACTAGTTTTGCTATGACAGGACGGAGCCGCGAGGCTCCCGTCCTGTCATAGCAAACTACAGTGTCCCGGGGGTAGGCACCCCGGGACACTGCAGGAGCCGGCCCTGGGGGTGGCGGTCCCCAGGGCCATCAAGGGCTCCAGGAGGGGGCCGCGCGGCCCCCTCCCTACATTTTGAAAGCCCCGGGGAGGTGGTGGTCCCCGGGGCTTGGGGTCCAAAACGGACCCCCATTTTCAATTTTCTTAGTGCCCCGGGAGGTGGTGGTCTCTGGGCGTGTGGGGGCTGGAGCCCCCCCACACAGGTTTAAATTTTTTTTTAAAAAAAAGCCCCGGGGAGGTGGCGGTCCCCGGGGCTGCGGGAGGGCTCAGAGCCCTCCCGCACCATTAATGATAAAGCCCCGGGGGTGGCGGTCCCCGGGCTTGGGGGCCCTTAGAGGCCCCCATACATAAAATAACCCCTCAGCATGCCCCCGGGACTTGGCCCACCCGAGGGCAATTAACATCGAAGCGCGGGAGACCGCGCTTCGATTTTTTTTTTTCCGGCAGGATCCGCGCTCCCTGAGCGCATCCTGCCGATTTTGTTTTTTTAAAAAAATGCTTTTTGAGTAGGCCTAGGGGTTAGGGTGTTTCTACCCTGCCCCTTTGTGCGTTTTGCGCACTTGTTTCTTTTTTTTCTCGGCGGATACGCGCACCCTAAGCGCATCCCGCCGATTTTTAAAAAAATGCTTTTTCTGCCCAGGGGTCCTTGTGGGACCCCCTGAGCAGACCTAGGGAGTCAGGGTGTTTCTACCCTGCCCCTTTTGCGCTTTGCGCACTTGTTTCTGTCCCTCGGTTCTACCGAGGGATAAAATGGCTGCCAACACTTCCTGATTTGGAGTGTTGACAGCCAATTAGCATGCAGCTCGTGATCGGGAGGGTACGCGGATCCGACGCGCCCATAGATATATATGTGATTTTAATTGTGAATTTCTCAGGAACTACTGAACGGATTTACACCATTTTAGCAAAAGGCACCAGTATGAACCAAGGGCTACCTCTTTGCCAAATTTGGGGAATTTCCGTTCAGCAGTTCGGGCTGTAGCTGCGACTAAAGGTTCCTATGGAAAAATGAATGGGGAAAACGCGTTTTGGGACCCCCCTTTTCTCGGCCCCCGCTGACGTATCACCCCGAGACTTTCAGGGTAGGAGCGGACCGGAGCGCCCCAACAAGTTGGAAGCTTTGCGAAGATTCATCAACCGGCGCCAACGTTATTGCAAATAGAATGTCGCGGATTTCCTATGGATAATAGGTCCTAACTATAACTATCTACTGGCGACCGCCAGTAGATAATATATATATATATATATATATATATATATATATATTTTCCCATCAAATGCCACACCACTGTTGAACAACTTGCGGGCGGGTGCTTCATTCATGCGTGTGGCTGTCATGAAAATTATATCCACCAAATCCCCCACTCAGAGAGGAACACGGAGCACTCAGCGTTTTTCCAAAACTTCATTTTATTCAGGCAGACGCGTTTCAGCGATTTACGCCTTTTTCAATGCCTCTTTGCAAATAATTAATATCGTCCATGTTTTAAATAGTCCCGTCCCTCATTCATTTGACAGGCAGCAAGTGGTAAAGGAAGACGGACTTCTATTTTGTTCTGATTCTTTCGTTTTGTGTCCGCCATCTTAGCATGGTTGTTCAAATTGTAAATACGAAACCAACATAAAAGGATCTCTTAGTGCACAAACTGAATTCTATGGGCACTAATCCCAACAAACTGGAGCAAAAAGAAATTTGCACCATACATATGGTAATGAATAATACAAATTGACATTTTTTCAGTGATGTCATGAGTGATGTCACTGACCATGTCATGAGTGATGTAATATGTGACGTCATCAGCAGTGCATTGTGGTGCGTGCGAGTTATAGTTAGCTGAACTAACTATAACGGGGGAATTTCTATGGTTTTGTACGAGTGAAATGTCCAACTAACTATAACGCCCCTGAAACCTATGGTTTTTTCAGTGAATTTCTAAGGTTTTTTAAATGCTAATTTCTAACTATAACGTGCCTGAAACCTATGGTTTTTCAGTGAATATATATATATTTATTATACTATGTATACATGTGAAAATGTCTCGGTCCCCTGTTTGCCTCGGTGGCATGGAAAAAATGGGTGGAACTGACGTCAGCACGCCGACGAGGTCCTCTTATGGCTCCGATGACGTCATACGGTGTCGCGAGCGGAGCCGTGCTCGTTGACGTGGGAGAGCTAGGAAAGAATTTCCGTGGAATGCTGGTGCAGGGGATATTCACCTAAGTGTTCAGGCTAGTCCTTTGGGAGCAACTGTTTATGTTGCCACTCCAGAAACCGAAACCAGTGATCCGAGTGCAGAGGCCCTGCAGATGGCACACGAGGTAGGGTGCCCAGTCGTGTGCACCGGCGGGGCAGCGAAGTGACAAGCACCACAACCCACAAAAAAGGTAACGAGGGCACTGAATAACACAGGATCTTCTCTTTGTATCTGGCAGGAACAACGAAGTTAAAATGCCCTAGTACCAAAATGTAGAATTAGTGCTACAACGGTCTTCAAGAGGACCTGTGATGCCGCTTCTGCCTCCCGTATCCTGGAGGTGGCACATGGGTCACGCGGTATGGTCATACTGCGGTGGGACGCACACTCGTTGACCTCTCATGGCACTGCTCCACACTTCAGGGAGGACGCTTTCCATTAGCTATGTTTTCTGATGACATGTCGCGCCGGCCCCGTCCAACAACAGAACTCCTTTAGATCCAAACAGACTCTTCCACTCTCTCACCGGAAGTGAAACCAGGCCACGCGGACACTTTCACAATACAACAGCCGGGAATGCACTTTTCGGTAAAAAACCACATTCCTTCCTCCTAATTAATCAAATAAACGTCTCACTGAAGAACAGGGGCCAGCTTCGATCGGTAAACAGCCGTTACAATGACTTTTTACTTTGCGATACCATTACAACGCATGCATTACCACGCATGCGTTGTACATCACGAAGTCATTACTACGCATTTTTTAGAACGCATGGTCATTTACCACGCATGCCTTTACAACGAATTTTGTTGTAAAGGTATGTATGGTAAATGGTTATAAAACCACAAAGATCCACCCTCAGATGGTTTCAAATGCCATGTCCTCCCAGATTGAGTATGTTTCCTACAATGGTGGGAAAAACACAGTGTTTTTAAATACCCCTCACACACCAAAAGGGCCCTTGGTGTCATGCTTCATCATGGGGGTCTTCCCGCCCCTCTACGGGACGGGGCGTGCTACGACCTACGGTTACGCGGGAGCACTGTTGTCATGATAAGACTGTGTCGTGTAGGAATGTGAGTGGAAGGGTCAGGGGTGAATGGAAGAGTGAGGTTAAAAAATACCTGGCTCGGCGGTTTAGAAAATAAGTTTTTAATATACCTTTGAGCTGGTATTGTTAAAAGAGTGGGGACGGAGGTGTATTTGCCTCAATGAGCTATGCCTCCAAAGTCAACATGTTTCCCTGGCTTCTTCTTCAGGACTTAACGGATCCCTTCTACACTCACTTAATATGTGGTGTGTTTTTAATCTAATCCTCTCTAAAAAAGTATGGGTGAGAGTGAATGAACAGTGCATGCAAATATTTAATGCACATATACGATACCTAAATAGGTATATGTCATCGTTATCTGGAAGAAAAACAGCATTATACATATATATTAAAAATTAAAAAGCGGAAAAACACCATCCATCGTGATAAGATAGTGACCTAAAAGGAAATAAAATGAGTGAACTTTTACTCCTTATCGTTAATTCACAGTGCAGTTTGATGGTGATGTGTCCCGCTATTAATCAGAGGAAAAAGGCATTTAATGACAGACTCACACACATGAAACATAAAACACACACTCTATGAACAAGGACCCGGTCTAATCGGTCCATAAGGTATTGTCATTTCTGTCCAAAGGAAACTCGTGGTTATAAGGAGTTATCTGAGGAAAAAGTGTATCTCAGTAGGAAAAAGATAACCTACTTGATTTCAAAGGTAACCGCTACCCATGAGCCTGTAACGGGTGGGAGGGGTGCCTATAGTAGCAACCTAGAGAAGATAGAAAGGTACATTTGTTTCTGAAGTGATTGTCTCAACCAGAAACAACCACTCAACAGCATGTCTGACCCCCGGCTGTGCCGTACTCACTGCTCCTGGGACACTGCCCCGCCGTGTCTGGCCTCCCCGCGGCTCCGCTGGACAATGGAGTGCCTGCGGGGAGGATCTTAAATACGACTCCTAATTGTTGCTTCCGCCCTAGATAGAGGGCGTAATAGATAACACCTGTGTAGCCCCTAATTGCTTCATAGTGTGGAGCGCTGACCTCTGAAATCTCAAGGGAGGTGATTGCGGTGCCGTGCGTGTTGCGCTGCGTAGCTACGTATAGTAGCGTCTCCGTGATGTTGCCGGAAAACGGGTTTGAAAAGGAATCCGGAAGAGGCTTGAAGAAAGGTTAGCACTAGTCTGCTAAACTACTTGCTATAGTTGTGAAACACATATATACAGATATATTTAAAGAAATCGGCATATGAACGATATTTTATGAACGAAGGAATAATATACAGAGATCGGCCTTAGAACGATATTTTATGAATACATGTGGTGCACATTAATTATTGGATCCTCACATGAGTAGTGATCCTATAAGATATTCAAAAAAATATATAGGTATATCGATCAGGTATATTAATAGGGGTCTTTACACAACGATGTTGGGAAATCGGCATTTGAACGATATTTTATGCATACATGTTGTGCACATTAATTATTGAATCCTCACATGAGTGGTGTTCCTGTAAGATATTAAAAAAATAGGTATATCAATCAGGAACATCAACAGGGGTCGATGTGGGAAGACAAGGAGGGTTATTCAAATTAAGGAAAAATCCTACCAATAGGAACTTTCTCTTAACCCCCTGAGTAGGAAAAAGAAGATGAACTCAGGGGTTTAAGAAGGTGTAATAAAACCAGTTTTAACTGATAAATCGAAACTGGGGGTTCCCAAAAAAATAGGGTTTTTTGGTAAAAAGTAGATGTCAAGGGGCCCCCTCACAAGAAAAGGGAGAGCGGTGTGTCCGTACCTCACTAAGTACCAGAAAAACTACATGGTCAAAAGGACCGTGGTAGTGTCTAGCACGAGCCTAGGTGGATTGGTAGGCACATGGGTCCTATTCTGGAAATAAAGATAAAGTGGGGCACTTCTTACGTGAGCTGATTCCATGGTATATCATCATTCAGCCCGTCGATGTGTGTTCCAAGACGGAACACCCAACGTTGTTCTTTCTCAAATAAGCCATTCTCACTATTTAGTTGTTCAATCACGGTCCATTTCAAGTCCCCCATTCCGTGCACGTGGGTTAGGTAGTGGGTCGACATCTTAGTTGTGCTCTTTTGCAACGAATGTTGCTCCTATGCTCCCCAATGCGAACTTTGACAGGTCTCGTGGTCATTCCTATGTATTCCAGGCCACATGGGCAGGTGATCATATAAACAACGTTTTTGCTGTTGCAACTCGTGAAGCCTCTTTGCTCCCAATCGCTTCCATTCCTGAATCTCAAAAACCTACTCTTGCAGGTCAAATGGCAAGTGCTGCAATTGCCACACGGATGATGACCCAATACTGGTGACAATAGGCCTATCAATCTTGTTGGTGCAGGTACCCTTGGTCTGGTATGGACCAGCATGTCTTTCAGGTTCCTCCCCTTTTATGGGCAAACATAGGTTTAGGGAAGTTCAGTCGACAACTGTTAAGGAGTCTCCAGTGCTTATTAACAATCTTGGCGATCTGATTTGAATGGGTATTGAAAGTGGTCACACAGATGGGGCGTTCCTCCTGTTTGACTGCCACCCTGTCCTCCAACAGTGACTCTCTATTGTTGTTCCTGGCCCTCTTCATAGCTTTATCAACAACTTTTTTGGGGTAATTGCGTTTTAGGAGTTTTGTTTGTAGGTCAGATGCCTGACTCCTGTAATCACGTAATTCCGTACAATTCCTCCGTAGGCGGAGAAATTGTCCGTAGGGCAGATTCTCTCTCAGATGGCGGGGATGGAAACTGTTATACAGCAGTAGACAGTTCTTTGCTGTTGGCTTGAAGTGTGTTGTAGTTTTTAAAATCCCTCCTCTGGATAAATGTTGAGATCCAGAAATACCAAGTTGTTTCTTGAGGTGGTATTGGTAAATTTCAGAAAGTTGTTCTGTTCATTCAGCCATGCCACAAAAGCTTCCGTGGATGCAATGTCCCCTTCCCAAATCACCAGTATATCGTCAATATACCGTTTCCAAATCCTAATGTTCCGATAGAAGGGGTTGTTGATGTTCAAAATTTTTTGGGACTCAAGGTGATGCACGTAGAGACCAGCTAGACTGGGAGCAAATGTGCTCCCCATGCTGGTCCCGTGTTTCTGTAGATAGTAGGTATCCTCGTACATGAAGTAGTTTCTCGTGAGTGCTAGTGAAACGCACTCCATAACCACATTTCGTGGTGTTTGGTATTGCCATTCAGTGGAGAACAATACTTCCTCAATGATAGCCAATGTCTCATCATGGGGTAGGCTTGTATAGAGGCTCTCCACATCGAGTCCTATGAGGAGGTTCTTATCAGGGTCAAACTCAATATCTTTGATTAGTTGTAGTACCGCCTTGGTATCTTTCAAGTAAGTATCTGTTGCTTGGACCATGGGACGGAGAAACGCGTCTGCGAATTTTGACAAAGGTTCCAGAATGGAGTCTAATCCCGAAACAATAGGGCGCCCTGGTGGTTGCCCAAGATTCTTGTGAATCTTGGGTATAGTGTAGAAGTATGGTACCCTAGGTGATTTCTTTGTAAGGAATTCCGCCTCTTTTTTAGATATCCAATTATGGACCCCCGCCTCCTCTACCATGGTGGCTATCTGAATTCTAATGGTTTCCGTGGGATCGGTACGGATGATCTCGTAGTTCCTGTGATCATCGAGGAGTTTCCTGCATTCATTATTATAGGCGGTGGCCGTTTGTATAACAATGGCCCCTCCTTTGTCCGCCGGTTTTATGATAATGTCTGCATTGAGTGATAGTTGACGTATCGCTTCTTTCTCTTCCTTTGAGGTATTCTGGAAGGTGGTATTACTTAATACAGACATGTTCTGCATTTCCTCCATCACAGCCTTTTCAAATGCTAATAATTCCACGGGGAGTGTAGAATCTGGTGGAACAAAGGTCGATTTTACCCGTAGGCCTGTGTCCTTATCATCTCCCTCTGGTTTCTCTTTATCTTTAAAGAAAGCCTTCAATTTCAGTTTGCGGATAAATTCTTTCATCTCCGCACATGTTTTGAATTTATCCATCCGGTTCGTGGGTACAAATCCCAGGCCTCTCTCTAGGACTCGTCCTTGTGTCGATGTTAGTTGGTAATCTGTGAGATTCACCACTAAATTTACTTCTTGCTGGTTGATGGTTGGGCACTCGTCGTGCCGGTCATGCTCCTTGTAGAGACCTGTGGTGTCTCGTCGGCCGCGATGGACCAATGGACGTTGTTGCCTCTCCGGTTCCTGCCTCTCTGTGGGCCCTGGCGTGATCCTAAAAAAGGCGGCGGACCATAAAAGTTGTAGTCATAATCCTGTGGTGGGGGTATCCAGTGATGATATGGGCCCCCCATAGGTGGTGGACCATAAGGGTACGGTGGAAACGTCGATGGTCCTTGGTAATTACCCCATCCTCTCCTTCTTGGATGATATGGTCGTTGATATTGGTTACCTCCTCCTCGGTTGTTGCGCCGGCCACTCCCTTTGCTGGAGTTAGAGTTGTCAGATCCTGTGTCTGAGGATTCGCCATCGGAACTCTGATCTTGGTTCTTTTGTATATAGTCATCCCGTATATACGGGTATACCCGCTCATGACTGAAGCGTAAGGTATCTTTTTTCAGTTTGTTAAACTTACTCTGCTTCAATGTCATTTCATAATCAGTTATTTCTTGATTCAGTTCCTCCAGGCGTTTCTTTAAAACATTAGGGGTATATATGTCTTAAGTTGTACCTCCAATTGCTGGATCTCGATTTTAAGCTCTTGGGTGAGTCTAGTGGCTGTTTTGATTATTAGGACCAGCCAATCACGGGTGCAATGCCACGATATCAGCGACCAGTCACGTTTGAACACCTTATCCTGTTGAAAAATGTATGGTTCGTTGCGGACAATTAAACCCTGCGGGGCCGCATTGGCCCTTAGGTACTCATTCATTAGTAGGCCATGTAGAGCTGTTTTAATCTGTGTTCTCCTTAGGTTGGCCAACTCGTCCCAGTCTGCGTTGTTAGGGCCAGGATAAGTGCTGCTCAATCCTTCAAATTGGTTGATGGCTGCTAGAATTCTATCCACCTCCTCCTCGGCGAAGGTTAGACCAGTATTCTCCATCATGTCAAGATGTTGTTGACAGTAGTGTGTATGGTGTATGGTGAGTGTGTGTGTAGACGATCAGTGGTGTGTCTGTTAAATATCAAAATTCCACTAAACTAATACAACTAATGGTACTCCAAGGTGGGGTAACCAACCCGGAATTTCCCGAAAGGGACAGAAAACTCCCACAGCTGTACGCTGTCTGTTAATCAAAAAGAACAAAAAGGGGAGTAAAGAGGTACTGCTTGTCAAAAGCAGTGGAGGTGGATACGTCCTCCTTAAGTCAATAGTTATAAAACCACAAAGATCCACCCTCAGATGGTTTCAAATGCCATGTCCTCCCAGATTGAGTATGTTTCCTACAATGGTGGGAAAAACACACAGTGTTTTTAAATACCCCTCACACACCAAAAGGGCCCTTGGTGTCATGCTTCATCATGGGGGTCTTCCCGCCCCTCTACGGGACGGGGCGTGCTATGACCTACGGTTACGCGGGAGCACTGTTGTCGTGATAAGACTGTGTCGTGTAGGAATGTGAGTGGAAGGGTCAGGGGTGAATGGAAGAGTGAGGTTAAAAAATACCTGGCTCGGCGGTTTAGAAAATAAGTTTTTAATATACCTTTGAGCTGGTATTGTTAAAAGAGTGGGGACGGAGGTGTATTTGCCTCAATGAGCTATGCCTCCAAAGTCAACATGTTTCGAAGCCCCCTGGCTTCTTCTTCAGGACTTAACGGATCCCTTCTACACTCACTTAATATGTGGTGTGTTTTTAATCTAATCCTCTCTAAAAAAGTGTGGGTGAGAGTGAATGAACAGTGCATGCAAATATTTAATGCACATATACGATACCTAAATAGGTATCTGTCATCGTTATCTGGAAGAAAAACGGCATTATACATATATATTAAAAATTAAAAAGCGGAAAAACACCATCCATCGTGATAAGATAGTGACCTAAAAGGAAATAAAATGAGTGAACTTTTACTCCTTATCGTTAATTCACAGTGCAGTTTGATGGTGATGTGTCCCGCTATTAATCAGAGGAAAAAGACATTTAATGACAGACTCACACACATGAAAATCAAGTAGGTTATCTTTTTCCTACCGAGATACACTTTTTCCTCAGATAACTCCTTATAACCACGAGTTTCCTTTGGACAGAAATGACAATACCTTATGGACTGATTAGACCGGGTCCTTGTTCATAGAGTGTGTGTTTTATGTTTCATGACACCAAGGGCCCTTTTGGTGTGTGAGGGGTATTTAAAAACACTGTGTGTTTTTCCCACCATTGTAGGAAACATACTCAATCTGGGAGGACATGGCATTTGAAACCATCTGAGGGTGGATCTTTGTGGTTTTATAACTATTGACTTAAGGAGGACGTATCCACCTCCACTGCTTTTGACAAGCAGTACCTCTTTACTCCCCTTTTTGTTCTTTTTGATGTATGGTAAATGACCATGCATTCTAAAAAACATGTAGACGATCTATGTCGTTGTAAGGAAACAGAGGCTGTTCCGTTTCCTCACAACGACGTGCACCGCCCCTCAGAGATGACGTGAAGCAGGAACCACGAGGAGAGAGGAACCATGAGGGGTGAGAGGTAAGGGGGATTGGGCATGGGGTGGGGGTTTCTTTTCTAGGGTTTAGGGTATTGCAGTGGTGTTTGGGTGGTGTAGGGGGTCGTGCTGGGGGTAGTGTTTTAGGGTTTAGGGTAGTGCAGGGGTGTTTGGGTAGTGTAGGGGGTCGTGCTGGGGGTAGTGTTTTAGGATTTAGGGTAGTGCAGTAGTGTAGGGGGTCATGCTGGGGGTAGTGTTTTAGGGTTTAGGGTAGTGCAGTGGTGTATGGGTAGTGTAGGGGGTCGTGCTGGGGTAGTGTTTTAGGGTTTAGGGTAGTGCAGTGGTGTTTGAGTAGTGTAGGGGTCATGCTGGTGGTAGTGTTTTAGGGTTTAGGGTAGTGCAGTGGTGTTTGTGTAGTGTAGGGGGTCATACTGGGGGTAGTGTTTTATGGTTTAGGGTACTGCAGTGGTGTTTGGGTAGTGTAGGGGGTCGTGCTGGGGGTAGGTTTAGGGTTTAGGGTAGTGCAGTGGTGTTTGGGTAGTGTAGGGAGTCGTGCTGGAGGTAGTGTTTTAGGGTTTAGGGTAGTGCAGTGGTGTTTGGGTAGTGTAGGGGGTAGTGCTGGGGTAGTGTTTTAGGGTTTAGGGCAGTGCAGTGGTGTTTGTGTAGTGAAGGGGGTCATGCTGTGGGTAGTGTTTTAGGGTTTAGGGTAGTGCAGTCGTGTTTGTGTAGTGTAGGGGGTCGTGTTTTAGGGTATAGGGTAGTGCAGTGGTGTTTGGGTAGTGTAGGGGGTCATGCTGGGGTTAGTGTTTTAGGGTTTAGGGTAGTGCAGTGGTGTTTGGGTAGTGTAGGGGGTCGTGCTGGGTGTAGTGTTTTAGGGTTTAGGGTAGTGCAGTTGTGTTTGTGTAGTGTGGGAGGTCATGCTGGGGGTATATTTAGGGTTTAGTATAGTGCAGTGGTGTTTGGGTAGTGTAGGGAGTCGTGCTGGGGTAGTGTTTTAGGGTTTTGGGTACTGCAGTGGTGTTTGGGTAGTGTAGGGAGTCGTGCTGGTGGTTGTGTTTTAGGGTTTAGGGTTGTGCAGTTATGTTTGGGTAGTGTAGGGTGTCGTGCTGGGGGTAGTGTTTTAGGGTTTAGGGTAGTGCAGTGGTGTTTGGGTAGTGGAGGGGGTAGTGTTTTAGGGTTTAGGTAGTGCACCCAACCAGCCACAATATCCGTCGACAAAGGGGATCCTGACTCTTTGGAACGCTCCGTCAATTGAATAATTTGGGTCAAGGGCCCTACCACGTCCAAGACCTATCAATTCTTTTCTTGGGATCCCTCATATACTTGGAGAAAAAGGTACATAGTTTCTCATCAATTTCAGGCGTGTGTGCCACCTTCCCCTTCAGTGAGGGCCTGGGGCATTCTCCCCTCATCCTAATCCTGACCTCCCTTTCAAGGGGTTGATGGATTTTCCCCACCACATACTCTGCCACTTTGGCGTCAGGTGTCCACTCTGCCGACCTAGGATGGTAAATTTGGGTAGGCTCAAACATGTCCGAGTGGACCCCGTCCCCAACCGGGGACTGAGAGGAGTGGGACTCTGGACGCCAGGGACGCCCCGAGTCCTTATCCTCATCGGAGGAGAAATCGTCCTCCGATACACCCTCTCCCTCTAAGGGAAACCCACCGTCGGGGTCTACAATAGTGGTGACAGTGTCGCAATTTTCTCCGGGCCCCTCCTCCGCCCCGCAGGGTGCATGTTTTAGCATTCGCGCACTCTTGAGGAAGGTCTTCGTAAGTTTATCAAATCTTTCCAAGTACCCCGCGTTATGCTTAACGGCCCTTTTATTCCCCATCTGGGAGCTACTTGGACCCGCCACCACGAGATCTGGGTCACTGAACACCCCAGGGATGCTTTTCGCCAGCTTATCAACCTGATCCCTAAGAGGAGCCAGCGCCCTAGAAATAGCCAAAGAGAGGGCTTGGTCCACTGCTGGAGGGAGAAGTTGGGGGGCCATTCCTCCTCCACTTCCTGGTAGGAGGAGTAAAAATGGTCTTCTGGACAAGACATGATAGCAGAGGGTGTGAGCACAGAACAAATGCCCTTAAAATCCTTAAGACAGCCCCCTCGCCGGTGCTCCAACAGCTGGGCTTTCCCCGAAGCTGTTATAAGAATAGACTGAGGCGCAATACCAATTACCACCACCAGGTGGCGCTGGTGACTAACGTGGCCGTGTGGGGAAATCACCACGTAGCGCTGTCAAAATTAGGCGAGGGTTGGTCGGGAATCAAACGGACACTAAAGGAGTGACCGGATTCCCAAACGCGCGTAAAGACCAGCGGGAGCGCTCGACGGAGCTGCCTCGCTCGGACCAGACGCGCCTGACAGGATCTCACCGTGCGCAGAGCACACAGCGGGAGAAACTGCGAGGGGGAGAACGTGCTCGGGCAAGAGCCTGCTGCGCAGGGAATATGAAACAATACCAAGGCAATAATGCTAATAACGTGCATAAGAAACCGCTATACAAACAGCAACAACGTCAGATTAAGCCAAGAATGTAAGGAATGCAATTAACTGATGAGCAGTGAAGAAAGAGGAAGCGGAAGGGATGTCACGATATTATATACGATGGACTGTGATATGATTGGACTATAGTTGCCTTGGAGACTACCTCCCTAATGGTTCATGGGTTGTGTAGTCTTTTGTTTAATGATTGTTGTGTTACGTTTTCTTTGAACTGCTATGCAAATAAAGTGAGGAAAGATATGCATAATCCTCGCCTCCATCCTGCCATAGAATTCATTAAACTTTATTTGATCTGATTTAGAAACATAGATAATAAAAGTGTACATAAAAACAGTAAATCCTCTTTCCTAATACAATACAGTGAGAATTAATTAATACCAGTAGGTAAAAACGGGTGTTACAAAGCCCGGTTCAGAGCAACTTCAGGTTAAAAGAATCGTAAAGTTCAATGTTTCGCAAGATCAATCTCATGTACTTCGTGCAAAATACGCAATAAGGGGTCCAAGTAAGATGTAATGCTCCAATACCTGACCAGTTTGCACTATATAAAACTGCAGAAAGACTAAAAATAAAAAGTGTTTTGCACACTTCTGTCATTGGGCTATATGTGGGCTACATCTGGGTGATATTTGTGCTACATTTGGGCTCTTTTCTCTCTGGTGGCCATCTTGGGAGACTTATTTGTTATGAAGTTTCCTAATTTCGTCATTTACTGCAGTCTCCTCAGTAGGAAATGCTTTCAGTTTTTACTTTGATTCCATCAAGAAGGCATTCAGAAGTGTCACACACTTGCCATAAATTCAGAATGTTAGCACTCTAGTTGTTCATTAGATCACTGTAGTAAAGCTACTGCTCACCAGGGAGTTAACTGGAAGTCTACTGCTGGTATTGAAAGTGATTGTTTCAGTCTGCATGTCAGAATCTTCTAATGAAATAGAAGAGGATTTGAGATCTCACTTAAAACATGCCCTAAATTTTCTTTCTGCAGCACTAACCATAATTTCTATGGCAAAATGAACCCCCTCATTTTGTTCCTTTTTAAATTAAATGTTTTAAGTGTTACCAGTTTATTCCAAACAAGATGGCTTCAGGTGTGCCATACTTTTGTCATAAGTAAGACTGTTAGCGCTCTAGTTGTTCTTTAGAACACTCTGGGAAGCTGCAGTAGAACACAAAGGCATCAACTGACAGGCTGCTCCTGTTGAAATATAACAGGAAGATATTTGAGATCTCACTTAAAACATGTCCTAATTTTTCTTTCTACAGCACTAACCATAATTTCTATGACAAAATGAACCCCTCATTTTGTTCCTTTTTAAATTAAATGTTTAAGGAGTTACCAGTTTATTCCAATCAAGATGGCTTCAGGTGTGTCATAATTTTGTCATAAGTAAGACTGTTAGCGCTCTAGTTGTTCTTTAGAACACTCTGGGAAGCTGCAGTAGAACACAAAGGCATCAACTGACAGGCTGCTCCTGTTGAAATATAACAGGAAGATATTTGAGATCACACTTGAAACATGTCCTAATTTTTCTTTCTACAGCACTAACCATAATTTCTATGACAAAATGAACCCCATCATTTTGTTCCTTTTTAAATTAAATGGTTTAAGTGTTACCAGTTTATTCCAATCAAGATGGCTTAAGGTGTGCCATACTTTTGTCATAAGTAAGGCTGTTAGCACTCTAGTTGTTCTTTAGAACACTCTGGGAAGCTGCAGTAGAACACAAAGGCATCAACTGACAGGCTGCTCCGGTTGAAATATAACAGGAAGATATTTGAGATCTCACTTAAAACATGTCCTAATTTTTCTTTCTACAGCACTAACCATAATTTCTATGGCAAAATGAACCCCCTCATTTTGTTCCTTTTTAAATTAAATGTTTTAAGAGTTACCAGTTTATTCCAATCAAGATGGCTTCAGGTGTGCCATAATTTTGTCATAAGTAAGACTTTTAGCGCTCTAGTTGTTCTTTAGAACACTCTAGGAAGCTGCAGTAGAGCACAAAGGCATCAACTGACAGGCTGCTCCTGTTGAAATATAACAGGAAGATATTTGAGATCACACTTGAAATATGTCCTAATTTTTCTTTCTACAGCACTAACCATAATTTCTATGACAAAATGAACCCCCTCATTTTGTTCCTTTTTAAATTAAATGTTTTAAGAGTTACCAGTTTATTCCAATCAAGATGGCTTCAGGTGTGCCATAATTTTGTCATAAGTAAGACTTTTAGTGCTCTAGTTGTTCTTTAGAACACTCTGGGAAGCTGCAGTAGAGCACAAAGGCATCAACTGACAGGCTTCTCCTGTTGAAATATAACAGGAAGATATTTGAGATCACACTTGAAACATGTCCTAATTTTTCTTTCTACAGCACTAACCATAATTTCTATGACAAAATGAACCCCATCATTTTGTTCCTTTTTAAATTAAATGTCTTAAGTGTTACCAGTTTATTCCAATCAAGATGGCTTCAGGTGTGCCATACTTTTGTCATAAGTAAGGCTGTTAGCACTCTAGTTGTTCTTTAGAACACTCTGGGAAGCTGCAGTAGAACACAAAGGAATCACCTGACAGTCTCTGCCCTTGTTGGATGTACATGTTTTACTGAGAATGTCAGACTTCATTCTCACATGACTGAGAAAGATAATGTGAATTTACAGAAAACATGCTCTCATTTTAGCTTCTGGAGCACCTTCCAAAACTGTATGGGACAAGCATGTGAAAATAGTTTTCTCTCAAACATGATTCATGATATCCCAGCAGAAGGTTTTTCACAGGGTAAAATCACCTTAGAACACACCACAATTCCTGAAATTAGTATGGTACCATCAACAAATAAATTCTAATGTAACTAAAGTCTGTTATCACCCTTTATAGTTCTCCTTTTGGTAACCCTCAAAATCTTCGATTCACTACAATGCATTTCAATGGGGTACTATCATTTATATTGGTCCCAAGATGGCTGCCAGCAATTCCAGGATGAAGTGCTGACAGCCAATCAGATCTCACGATGACATGTGTGGTTAGGCTCCGCCCAGATATATATGTGTTTTCTTTTTCAAATTTCTCAGGAAGTACTGAACGGATTTGCACCATTTAAGCAAAAGGCACGACTCTGAACCAAGGGCTACCTTTATGCCAAATTTGGTGTAATTCCGTTCAGCAGTTCAAGCTGTAGCTGCGATGAAAGGTTCCTACGGAAAATTGCATGGGGAAAACAAGTTTTGGGACCCCCTTTTTTCTCGGCCCCCGCTTGCCGAATCACCCCGAAACTTTCAGGATAGGAGCAGACTGGAGCGGGCCATAAGTTTTGAAAATTTCGCGAAGATTCGTCTACCGGCACCAAGTTATTTCAAATAGAATGTTGTGGATTTCCTATGGTAAATAGGTCCTAACTATAACTATCTACTGGCGACCGCCAGTAGATAATATATATATATTCACTGAAAAAACCATAGGTTTCAGGGGCGTTATAGTTAGTTGGACATTTCACTCGTACAAAACCATAGAAATTCCCCGTTATAGTTAGTTCAGCTAACTATAACTCGCGCGCCCGCAATGCACTGCTGATGACGTCACATATTACATCACTCATGACATGGTCAGTGACATCACTCATGACATCACTGATGACATCTCAAATGACATCACTGATGACATCATCCTTGTGATAGAGTGGCAGACCTCCTCTCACCCTAATATAACCTTTGATACACACACTCAAAAATACAAACTAACATTTTCAAAACAATGGACATACCAATACCAGTTACAGCACACCTATTCAGTAATTCCAAGATCTACACACACATCCACTCATTCACCAACAGTCCCTATACAGTCACTCATACATGTACTCACTCATCATATGTACTCATACACCTATACATCCTGTTACACACCGCCACTCATCCATAGAGTTACTCACACACATAGTCACACATGCAAACAAAGTATCAAACATCCATTTACTTGCATATACAGTTATACACACACTACCACACTTACTTCTACAGAAACTTACACATACTTACTCTCTTAAACAATCACTTATAGAAACACCTACTTATTTGTACAGGAACTCTTCCAATCTCTCACTCTCACATATACTCACTTATATACACCAATACTCACATATACTAGTTTAAAACATATGTAGTTACTCATAAAGACACTATTGAGACAGTCATTCACTCACTAACACACCCATACACATACTCATCCACCTATACAGTCCTGCACACATGCTGTCTTCAACACATACAAACAGTGAGTTACTCATTCATGCATCTATGCACTAAGTAATACCCCCACCGAACCATACAGACACTCAGACACTCATACTGATACTCAAAAACCAACTAATAACCCATATAGACACTCATGTAGCTACTCACCAACCCATGCAGCCACTTATACACAAAGTGAGAGACATACAGATATTTTCATATTTAAACATTACTCACTAACCCATGTATTCACTAAGATACACTTAGTCAGTTATACAATCAATTTTACAAAAAAAATCATCCATTTAGACACTTATATACCCATTTATTCTTCCATCGACCTTGAGATATACATATATAAAACATATTTAATTTTCAGAAAAACACACATTCACTGGATGATGTCATCAGTGATGTCATCAGTGATGTCATTTGAGATGTCATGAGTGATGTCATGAGTGATGTCACTGACCATGTCATGAGTGATGTAATATGTGACGTCATCAGCAGTGCATTGCGGAGCGCACGAGTTATAGTTAGCTGAACTAACTATAACGGGGGAATTTCTATGGTTTTGTACGAGTGAAATGTCCAACTAACTATAACACCCCTGAAACCTATGGTTTTTTCAGTGAATTTCTAAGGTTTTTTAAATGCTAATTTCTAACTATAACATGCCTGAAACCTATGGTTTTTCAGTGAATTTCTAAGGTTTTTAAATGCTAATTTCTAACTATAACGTGCCTGAAACCTATGGTTTTTTCAGTGAATATATATATATTTATTATACTATGTATACATGTGAAAATGTCTCGGTCCCCTGATTGCCTCGGTGGCATGGAAAAAATGGGTGGAACTGACGTCAGCACGCCGACGAGGTCCTCTTATGGCTCCGATGACGTCATACGGTGTCGCGAGCGGAGCCGTGCTCGTTGATGTGGGAGAGCTAGGAAAGAATTTCCGTGGAATGCTGGTGCAGGGGATATTCACCTAAGTGTTCAGGCTAGTCCTTTGGGAACAACTTTTTATGTTGCCACTCCAGAAACCGAAACCAGTGATCCGAGGGCAGAGGCCCTGCAGATGGCACACGAGGTGGGGTGCCCAGTCGTGTGCACCGGCGGGGCAGCGAAGTGACAAGCACCACAACCCACAAAAAAGGTAAAGAGGGCACTGAATAACACATGATCTTCTCTTTGTATCTGGCAGGAACAACAAAGTTAAAATGCCCTAGTACCAAAATGTATAATTAGTGCTACAACGGTCTTCAAGAAGACCTGCGATGCCGCTTCTGCCTCCCGTACCCTGGAGGCAGCACATGGGTCACGCGGTACGGTCATACTGTGGTGGGACGCACACTCGTTGACCTCTCATGGCACTGCTCCACACTTCAGGGAGGATGCTTTCCATTAGCTATGTCTTCTGATGACATGTCGCGCCGGCCCCGTCCAACAACAGAACTCCTTTAGATCCAAACAGACTCTTCCACTCTCTCACCAGAAGTGAAACCGGGACACTCGGACACTTTCACAATACAACAGCCGGAAATGCACTTTTCGGTAAAAAAACCACGTTCCTTCCTCCTAATTAATCAAATAAACGTCTCACTGAAGAATAGGGGCCAGCTTCGATCGGTAAACAGCCGTTACAATGACTTTTTTACTTTGCGATACCATTACAGCGCATGCATTACCACGCATGCGTTGTACATCACAAAGTCATTACTACGCATTTTGTTAGAACGCATGGTCATTTACCACGCATGCCTTTACAACGAATTTTGTTGTAAAGGTATGTATGGTAAATGACCATGCGTTCTAAAAAACATGTAGACGATCCATGTCGTTGTAAGGATAAGGAGGTTGTTCCGTTTCCTCACAATGACGTGCACCGCCCCTCAGAGATGACGTGAAGCAGGATCCACGAGGAGAGAGGAACCATGAGGAGTGAGAGGTAAGGGGGATTGGGAATGGGGTGGGGGTATCTTTTCTAGGGTTTAGGGTAGTGCAGTGGTGTTTGGGTGGAGTAGGGGGTCGTGCTGGGGGTAGTGTTTTAGGGTTTAGGGTAGTGCAGTCGTGTTTGTGTAGTGTAGGGGGTCGTTTTTAGGGTATAGGGTAGTGCAGTGGTGTTTGGGTAGTGTAGGGGTCATGATGGGGGTAGTGTTTTAGGGTTTAGGGTAGTTCAGTGGTGTTTGTGTAGTGTGGGAGGTCATGCTGGGGGTATATTTAGGGTTTAGTGCAGTGCAGTGGTGTTTTGGTAGTGTGGGGAGTCGTGCTGGGGGTAGTGTTTTAGGGTTTAGGGTAGTGCAGTGGTGTTTGGGTAGTGTAGGGAGTCGTGCTGGTGGTAGTGTTTTAGGGTTTAGGGTAGTGCAGTTATGTTTGGGTAGTTTAGGGTGTCGTGCTGGGGGTAGTGTTTTAGGGTTTAGGGTAGTGCAGTGGTGTTTGGGTAGTGGAGCAGGTAGTGTGTTAGGGTTTAGGGTAGTGCGCCCAACCAGCCACAATATCCGTGGACAAAGGGGATCCTGACTCTTTGGAATGCTCCGTCAATTGAATAATTTGGGTCAAGGGCCCTACCACGTCCAAGACCCATCAATTCCTATCTTGGGATCCCTCATATACTTGGAGAAAAAGGTACATAGTTTCTCATCAATTTCAGGTGTGTGTGCCACCTTCCCCTTCAGTGAGGGCCTGGGGCATTCTCCCCTCATCCTATTCCTGACCTCCCTTTCAAGGGGTTGATGGATTTTCCCCACCACATACTCTGCCACTTTGGCGTCAGGTGTCCACTCTGCCGACCTAGGATGGTAAATTTGGGTCGGCTCGAACATGTCCGAGTGGACCCCGTCCCCAACCGGGGAGTGAGAGGAGTGGGACTCTGGATGCCAGGGACGCCCCGAGTCCTTATCCTCATCGGAGGAGAAATCGTCCTCCGATACACCCTCTCCGTCTAAGGGAAACCCAACGTCGGGTCTACAATAGTGGTGACAGTGTCACAATTTTCTCCGGGCCCCTCCTCCTCCCGGCAGGGTGCATGTTTTAGCATTCGCGCACTCTTGAGGAAGGTCTCCGTAAGTTTATCAAATCCTTCCAAGTGCCCTGCGTTATGCTTAACGGCCCTTTTATTCCCCATCTGGGAGCTACTTGGACCCACCACCACCAGATCTGGGTCACTGAACACCCCAGGGATGCTTTTCGCCAGCTTATCAACCTGATCCTTAAGAAGAGCCAGCGCCCTAGAAATAGCCAGAGAGAGGGCATGGTCAACTGCTGGAGGGAGAAGTTGGGGGGCCATTCCTCCTCCACTTCCTGGTAGGAGGAGTAAAAATGGTCTTCTGGAGAAGACATGATAGCAGAGGGTGTGAGCACAGAACAAATGCCCTTAAAATCCTTAAGAGAGCCCCCTCGCCGGTGCTCCAACAGCTGGGCTTTCCCCGAAGCTGTTATAAGAATAGACTGAGGCGCAATACCAATTACCACCACCAGGTGGCGCTGGTGACTAACGTGGCCGTGTGGGGAAATCACCGCGTAGACGTGTCAAAATTAGGCGATGGTTGGTCGGGAATCAAGCGGACACTAAAGGAGTGTCCGGATTCCCAAACGCGCTTAAAGACCAGCGGGAGCGCTCGACGGAGCTGCCTCGCTCGGACCAGATGCGCCTGACAGGATCTCACCGCGCGCAGAGCACACAGCGGGAGAAACTGCGAGGGGGAAAACACGCTCGGGCAAGAGCCTGCTGCGCAGGGAATATGAAACAATACCAAGGCAATAATGCTAATAACGTGCACAAGAAACCGCTATACAAACAGCAACAACGTCAGATTAAGCCAAGAATGTAAGGAATGCACTTAACTGACGAGCAGTGAAGAAAGAGGAAGCGGAAGGGACGTCACGATATTATATACGATGGACTGTGATATGATTAGACTATAGTTGCCTTGGAGACTACCCCCTAATGGTTCATGGGTTGTGTAGTCTTTTGTTTAATGATTGTTGTGTTACGTTTTCTTTGAACTGCTATGCAAATAAAGTGAGGAAAGATATGCATAATCCTCGCCTCCGTCCTGCCATAGAATTCATTAAACTTTATTTGATCTGATTTAGAAACATAGATCATAAAAGTGTACATAAAAACAGTAAATCCTCTTTCCTAATACAATACAGTGAGAATTAATTAAAACCAGTAGGTAAAAATGGGTGTTACAAAGCCCGGTTCAGAGCAACTTCAGGTTAACCCCTTCGATGCGCGTGACGAGCTCAGCTCGTCATGCTGCGCGGGAGCGCTGTGTGCATGACGAGCTGAGCTCGTCACGACCACACCCGCGATCGGAATGTCCAGCACACGAGCGGAATTCCGATCGCGGTCAAGGGGTTAACAGAATCGTAAAGTTCAATGTTTCGCAAGATCAATCTCATGTACTTCGTGCAAAATACGCAATAAGGGGTCCAAGTAAGATGTAACGCTCCAATACCTGACCAGTTTTCACTATATAAAACTGCAGAAAAACTAAAAATAAAAAGTGTTTTGCACACTTCTGTCATTGGTTATATGTGGGCTACATCTGGGTGATATTTGTGCTACATTTGGGCTCTTTTTTCTCTTGTGGCCATCTTGGGAGACTTATTTGTTATGAAGTTTCCTAATTTCGTCATTTACTGCAGTCTCCTCAGTAGGAAATGCTTTCAGTTTTTTACTTTGATTCTATCAAGAAGGCATTCAGATGTGTCACACATTTGCCATAAATTCAGAATGTTAGCACTCTAGTTGTTCATTAGATCACTGTAGTAAAGCTACTGCTCACCAGGGAATTAACTGGAAGTCTACTGCTGGTATTGAAAGTGATTGTTTCAGTCTGCATGTCAGAATTTTCTAATAAAATATAGAAGAGGATTTGAGATCTCACTTAAAACATGCCCTAAATTTTCTTTCTGAAGCACTAACCATAATTTCTATGGCAAAATGAACCCCCTCATTTTGTTCCTTTTTAAATTAAATGTTTTAAGTGTTACCAGTTTATTCCAATCAAGATGGCTTCAGGTGTGCCATACTTTTGTCATAAGTAAGACTGTTAGCGCTCTAGTTGTTCTTTAGAACACTCTGGGAAGCTGCAGTAGAACACAAAGGCATCAACTGACAGGCTGCTCCTGTTGAAATATAACAGGAAGATATTTGAGATCACACTTGAAACATGTCCTAATTTTTCTTTCTACAGCACTAACCATAATTTCTATGACAAAAAGAACCCCATCATTTTGTTCCTTTTTAAATTAAATGTTTTAAGTGTTACCAGTTTATTCCAATCAAGATGGCTTCAGGTGTGCCATACTTTTGTCATAAGTAAGGCTGTTAACACTCTAGTTGTTCTTTAGAACACTCTGGGAAGCTGCAGTAGAACACAAAGGCATCAACTGACAGGCTGCTCCTGTTGAAATATAACAGGAAGATATTTGAGATCTCACTTAAAACATGTCCTAATTTTTCTTTCTACAGCACTAACCATAATTTCTTTTTTTTTTTTTAAATATTTTTATTGAAGATTTTTAAATTATAAACAGCATCCATAATACATATATAATTCATACACGAATGAGGATAAATACTTCCATATTTTATCTTCCAGAATTTACAAAATCAGATTACATTCTTACTTTAAAACGTTTTTTTCCCGACATATATATATTTTAAGTGTTTTCTCAAAAATAAGGGACCAGCAAAAAAAAAATAAAAAAAAAAATAAATCAAATCAAAACAAAACAAAACAAGCCCCAGCAAAAATCCAAATATATTTTATCCAATGTCCCATGTCAATCCAATTTCGGGAATCAGAACCTAAATTAGATTTGGGATTCTTTCCAGTTATAAATCGGGTCCCAGATGCGTTTCCCCAAAATTCTCCCTCTTTTACCCCGCCGCTCATAAATTCCCCTCTCAAGGTTAAACATCGCGAGTAATCTGGCTAGCCATAGTTGGAAAGTTGGGGCAGTTTGATCTAGCCAAGCTGCGGCAACACATATTCGGAGAACTGCCATAGCTACAAACAAAAAACGAAAATGCGGGGCTTGCCCCTGGGAGTTATCAATCCCAAGAAGTATTAGGGTTGGGGTAATTTTAATTTTGATATCCAGGGTGTATTCACAAAAAGCCGTAATGGAAGATTTTATTGAGTCAAGCCGCGGGCAGGTGGAGAACATATGAACTAGATCCACTTTTAATAAATTACACCGTGGGCACCTAATTCCCACCTGTCCTCCCCATTGTGCTATCCTTGCCGGGGTATAGTAAAGAGAAAATAGCATCTTAAAGTGCTGTGCCTGAAGCCCAGCCGAGCATAGCACAGTCTGCCCCAACTCTAAAGAATCAAAGAAGTTATCCGGTTCAGTGCCCAACCTATCTTTCCATTTGTCACCATGCTTTTCTAAATCATCATGCTTCAGTGATGTAAGTTCACAATAAATTCCTTTTATATTACAACCCTTGCTGCTTCTTATAACATCTATAGCTTTATTACTACAAAAGCCATTACCACCACCTAGCTTTTTACCCAAGAAGCTTCTAATTTGAAGATATTTAAAAAATTCTTCGAGCTTAACCCAAATTTGTCCTGGATATCCTTAAATTGGAGCATTCCCTCGGAACCCATCAAGTCACCCACTTTCACGAGACCATACCCGGCCCATTCTGCCATAATCTGATCTGAAAAAATTTCCGGGAGCATGGGGTTACCATACATCTGAGTATAAAAATTCATTCTGCCCAAACCAATCTTTTTCTTAAAGGCAGCCCAGATTTTAAAGGCTGCTAACATGGTCTTAAACTTCGTTCTTTTATAGTAGCTCGGCTCACTGAATTTCAGAAAACAGTTCGCAGCATCCTTACCCACCAATAGCCGATAAACATCAGGCAGCGAATCCACCGCACTTGATTCTACTGAGTACCCACCAAACAACACCCACATATAGTGGAGAGCCGCAGCCCAATAATAGAATCTAAAATCTGGGAGTGCCCGACCCCTCTCTCCGAGGGCAAAGACATATAACGAAGGGCTCTCCTTGTTTTGCCATGAGACCAAACAAATCGATTTACCAAACTTTCTAAAGCAACAAACCATTGCTTCCCGAATTCTAAAGGAATAGCCCTAAATAAATAGAGTATATTGAATAGAAATACCATTTTAACCACGTTACAGCGACCTACTAAAGATAAATGTAAATTATGAAAATTATCAAAATCTTTCCTTGCCTTCCGGATTATAGGGTCCGTGTTCATTGCAACTAGTGAGTTCAAATCAGTGGTTATAGAGATACCCAGATAAACCGCTGAATCTATTACCCGTGGGTCAGAAAAGCTAATTCCCCGATTAATAACTATCTGGGTCTTCTGTTTATTCAGGGCATATCCCGAGATCCTACCAAATATTAAAGCAATCTTCTCAACTGCCGCTATTGCTGCCAATGGATCGGGGGTTACTAAAGCCACATCGTCAGCATAAGCAAGGACTTTGGTTTGAATATCATGATAAATCATTGGCTTGATTTCCTGGCAACCTTCTAAAAGCCGGATTAAGGGATCTATGTATATAGCGAATAAATGGGGTGAGCATGGGCAACCCTGCCGGGTGCCCCGTTTAATCTCAATAGATGTTGTGTATTTCCCGTTAATTCTTACTAACCATAATTTCTATGGCAAAATGAACCCCCTCATTTTGTTCCTTTTTAAATTAAATGTTTTAAGTGTTACCAGTTTATTCCAATCAAGATGGCTACAGGTGTGCCATAATTTTGTCATAAGTAAGACTGTTAGCGCTCTAGTTGTTCTTTAGAACACTCTGGGAAGCTGCAGTAGAACACAAAGGCATCAACTGACAGGCTGCTCCTGTTGAAATATAACAGGAAGATATTTGAGATCACACTTGAAACATGTCCTAATTTTTCTTTCTACAGCACTAACCATAATTTCTATGACAAAATGATCCCCATCATTTTGTTCCTTTTTAAATTAAAGGTTTTAAGTGTTACCAGTTTATTCCAATCAAGATGGCTTCAGGTGTGCCATACTTTTGTCATAAGTAAGGCTGTTAGCACTCTAGTTGTTCTTTAGAACACTCTGGGAAGCTGCAGTAGAACACAAAGGAATCAACTGACAGTCTCTGCCCTTGTTGGATGTACATGTTTTACTGAGAATGTCAGACTTCATTCTCACATGACTGAGAAAGATAATGTGAATTTAAGAAAATATGCTCTCATTTTAGCTTCTGGAGCACCTTCCAAAACTGTATGGGACAAGCATGTGAAAATAGTTTTCTCTCAAACATGATTCATGATATCCCAGCAGAAGGTTTTTCACAGGGTAAAATCACCTTAGAACACACCACAATTCCTGAAATTAGTATGGTACCATCAACAAATGAATTCTAATGTAACTAAAGTCTGTTATCACCCTTTATAGTTCTCCTTTTGGTAACCCTCAAAATCTTCGATTCACTACAATGCATTTCAATGGGGTACTATCATTTATATTGGTACCAAGATGGCTGCCAGCAATTCCAGGATGAAGTGCTGACAGCCAATCAGATCTCACGATGACATGTGTGGTTAGGCTCCGCCCAGATATATATGTGTTTTTTTTTCAAATTTCTCAGGAACTACTGAACGGATTTACACCATTTAACCAAAAGGCACGACTCTGAACCAAGGGCTACCTTTTTGCCAAATTTGGTGTAATTCCGTTCAGCAGTTCAGGCTGTAGCTGCGACTAAAGGTTCCTATGGAAAATTGCATGGGGAAAAAACGTTTTGGGACCCCCCTTATTTCTCGGCCCCCACTTGATGAATCACCCCGAGACTTTCAGGATAGGAGCGGACCAGAGCGCCCCACGAGTTTTGAAAATTTCGCAAAGATTCATCAACTGGCGCCAAAGTTATTGGAAATAGAATGTTGTGAATTTCCTATGGAAAATAGGTCCTAACTATAACTACCTACTGGCCACCGCCAGTAGGTAATATACATATATATATTCACTGAAAAAACCATAGGTTTTAGGGACAGTTATAGTTAGTTGGACATTTCACTCGTACAAAACCATAGAAATTCCCCCGTTATAGTTAGTTCAGCTAACTATAACTCGCGCCCCGCAATGCACTGCTGATGACGTCACATATTACATCACTCATGACATGGTCAGTGACATCACTGATGACATCTCAAATGACATCACTGATGACATCACTGATGACATCATCCAGTGACTGTGTGTTTCTGTAAAGTTTAAATATGTTTAATATATATAGGGAAAGGCGTATTGAAGTGAGTGACTGACTCTACAAGTGAGTGATTAAATGTATCTTACTGAATGCATGGGTTAGTGACTAAACTGTGTGAATGTCTGTATCCGTCTGTCTGTTGGTTTGTAAGCGGCTGCATGGCTTTCTGAATAGCTACATGAGTGTCTACATGGGTTATTGATTGATTGTCTGAGTATCTGTATGGGTGCCTGAGTGTTTGTGTGGGTGGGGTGTGTGTGACTCTGTGCATAGATGTGTGAGTTGGTGATTCACTGGGTGCATGGTTTCAAGAGTGCATCTGTGATGGACTGTATGGGTGGGTGAATGTGTGTATGGGTGTGTTAGTGATTGAATGTATATCTCAGTGGTACATGTGTGAGTAACTACATATGTGAAAGGCAGTATATATGTGTGTTGGAGTATATAAATGGCTATAAGTGAGAGTGTGTGATTGTGAGAGTGGCTGTATGGATGAGTGTGTACTTGTATCAGTGATTGTATAAGAGCGTAAGAATGTGCTAGTATTTGTATGAGTAAGTGAGCTGGTGTGTGTATAACTGTATAGGTGAGTAAATGGGTGTGTGATTAAGTTTTTTGCATGACTGACTAGGTGTGTGAGTACCTCTATGGATGAGTGGCGGTGTGTGAGTGTTTATATAGGTGTATGAGTGCATATGATAGTCCTGTACTGAGTGACTAAGTATGAGTGACTGTACGGGTGAGTGAGTGGATGTGTGTGTAGACCTAAGAATCAGTGAGTGGGTATGTAGTTTTTGGTGTTGGAGTGTCTATGGTTTTGAGAATGGCAGTCTGTAATTTAGAGTGGGTGTATCAAAAGTTATATTAGGGTGTGAGAAGATGCATGAAATTATCACATGGATGATGTCATCAGTGATGTCATTTGAGATGTCATCAGTGATGTCATCAGTGATGTCACTGACCATGTCATGAGTGATGTAATATGTGACGTCATCAGCAGTGCATTGCGGGGCGCGAGTTATAGTTAGCTGAACTAACTATAACGGGGGAATTTCTATGGTTTTGTACGAGTGAAATGTCCAACTAACTATAACTGTCCCTAAAACCTATGGTTTTTTCAGTGAATTTCAAAGGTTTTTTAAATGCTAATTTCTAAATGTAACGTGTCTGAAACCTATGGTTTTTTCAGTGAATTTCAAAGGTTTTTTAAATGCTAATTTCTAACTATAACGTGCCTGAAACCTATTATTTTTTAAGTGAATTTCAAAGGTTTTTTTAAATGCTAGTTTCTAACTATGCCTACAGAGGGACGACATGTGAAGAAAGAAGAAAAACGCACAGAAAGAAGCAAAAGATGTGCAGAAAGAACCAACAGAGGAGCAGAAAGAGGCCTTGTTGCAAAATCATCCTGTGCCCACAACTTTTTCAGACGGGTACTGGTGGTAACTGACTCTGACTAACCAGAGCCAGTGCTATGCTAAAAGACACTTAGAATACAGTGAAAACACCTACATACACTAGGGAACACTATGCGTTGGGGTACCCCTGTGATTAGCATGACCTCCTCTGCAAGTCCCTAGTACATAATAGGGCAGGGGGATTAAAACTACCTCTTAAAACGCGCTACAGGGCGCGTTTGCACAGTGGTGAAGGGAGGGGTGGCCTGAGGTGACATGTGTGCAAACGCACCCCGTGGCGCATTTTAAGTTGTGGGATTACGTCCCCTTGAATTCTGAGGGTCCCTGGGGCCCAACTAGCCCCCCAGGTACCTACAGTTAGGACCACAGAGCTGAGTTGCAGAGAGGCGTTCCGAGGCCACGCACCTTTTTTCACCTCTCTGCAACGCAACTCTGTTGTGCTTACTGAAGGTACCTGGTGGGCTAGTTGGCCCCCAGGGTCCCTCAGGATTCAAAGGGAATTAATTCCCCAACTTAAAACGCACCACAGGGCGTGTTTGCGCACATGTCACCTGAGGCCCCGCCCCCTCCCTTCACCACTGTGCAAACGCGCCCCGTGGTGCGTTTTAAGTTGGGGGATTAGGTCACCTTGAATCCTGAGGGTCCCTGGGGCCCAACTAGCCCACTAGGTACTTCCAGTAAGCACCACAGGCCTGCGTTGCAACGCCGGTAACAAATTGTGCAGTTGTGTTTAGGTAGTGAAGAGGGTCGTGCTGGGGGTAGTGTTTTAGGGTTTAGGGTAGTGCAGTGGTGTTTGTGTAGTGTAGGGGGTCATGCTGGGGGTAGATTTAGGGTTTAGGGTAGTGCAGTGGTGTTTGGGTAGTGTAGGGAGTCGTGCTGGGGGAGTGTTTAAGGGTTTAGGGTAGTGCAGTGGTGTTTGGGTAGTGTAGGGGGTCGTGCTGGGGGTAGTGTTTTAGGGTTTAGGGTAGTGCAGTTGTGTTTGGGTAGTGTAGGGGGTCGTGCTGGGGGTAGTGATTTAGGGTAGTGCAGTGGTGTTTGGGTAGTGTAGGGGGTACTGCTGGGGGTAGTGTTTTAGGGTTTAGGGTAGTGCAGTGGTGTTTGTGTAGTGTAGGGGTAGTGTTTTAGGGTTTAGGGTAGTGCAGTGGTGTTTGTGTAGTGTAGGAGGTCGTGTTTTAGGGTTTAGGGTAGTGCAGTGGTCTTTGGGTAGTGTAGGGAGTCGTGTGGGGGTAGTGTTTTAGGGTTTAGGGTAGTGTAGGGGGTCATGCGGGGGTAGTGTTTTAGGGATTAGGGTAGTGCATTGGTGTTTGGGTAGTGTAGGGGTCATGCGGGGGTAGTGTTTTAGGGTTTAGGGCACTGCAGTGGTGTTTGGGTAGTGTAGGGGGTCGTGCTGGGGGAGTGTTTTAGGGTTTAGGGCAGTGCAGTGGTGTTCGGGTAGTGTAGGGGTCGTGCTGGGGGAGTGTTTTAGGGTTTAGGGCAGTGCAGTGGTGTTCGGGTAGTGTAGGGGGTCGTGCTGGGGGAGTGTTTGAGGGTTTAGGGCAGTGCAGTCGTGTTCGGGTAGTGTAGGGGTTTGTGCTGGGGGTAGTATTTTAGGGTTTAGGGTAGTGCAGTGGTGTTCGGGTAGTGTAGGGGGTCATGCTGGGGGTAGTGTTCTAGGGTTTAGGGCAGTGCAGTGGTTTTTGGGCAGTGTAGGGGGTAATGCTGGGGGTGGTGTTTTAGGGTTTAGGGCAGTGCAGTGGTGTTCGGGCAGTATAGGGGGTCATGCTGGGGGTGGTGTTTCAGGGTTTAGGGCAGTGCAGTGGTGTTCGGGCAGTGTAGGGGGTGGTGTTTCAGGGTTTAGGGCAGTGCAGTGGTGTTTGGGCAGTGTAGGGGGTCGTGCAGGGGGTGGTTTTTCAGGGTTTAGGGCAGTGGTGTTCGGGCAGGGTAGGGGATCGTGCTGGGGGTGGTGTTTCAGGGTTTGGGGCAGTGCAGTGGTGTTCGAGCAGTAAAGGGGGTCGTGCTGGGGGTGGTGTTTCAGGGTTTAGGGTAGTGCAGTGGTGTTCGGGCAGTGTAGGGGCGGTGCAGGGGTGGTGTTTCAGGGTTTAGGGCAGTGCAGTGGTGTTCGGGCAGTGTAGGGGGTGCTGCAGGGGGTGGTGTTTCAGGGTTTAGGGCAGTGCAGTGGTGTTCGGGCAGTGTAGGGGGTAATGCTGGGGGTGGTGTTTTAGGGTTTAGGGCAGTGCAGTGGTGTTTGGGCAGTGTAGGGGGTCATGCTGGGGGTGGTGTTTCAGGGTTTAGGGGCAGTGCAGTGGTGTTCGGGCAGTGTAGGGGGTGGTGTTTCAGGGTTTAGGGCAGTGCAGTGGTGTTTGGGCAGTGTAGGGGGTCGTGCAGGGGATGGTTTTCAGGGTTTAGGGCAGTGGTGTTCGGGCAGGGTAGGGGATCGTGCTGGGGGTGGTGTTTCAGGGTTTGGGGAAGTGCAGTGGTGTTCGAGCAGTAAAGGGGGTCGTGCTGGGGGTGGTGTTTCAGGGTTTAGGGTAGTGCAGTGGTGTTCGGGCAGTGTAGGGGGCGGTGCAGGGGGTGGTGTTTCAGGGTTTAGGGCAGTGCAGTGGTGTTCGGGCAGTGTAGGGGGTGCTGCAGGGGGTGGTGTTTCAGGGTTTAGGGCAGTGCAGTGGTGTTCGGGCAGTGTAGGGGTCATGCAGGGGGTGGTGTTTCAGGGTTTAGGGCAGTGCAGTGGTGTTCGGGCAGTGTAGGGGGTCGTGCTGGGGCTGGTGTTTCAGGGTTTAGGGCAGTACAGTGGTGTTCGGGCAGTGTAGGGGGTCATGCTGGGGCTGGTGTTTCAGGGTTTAGGGCAGTGCAGTGGTGTTCGGGCAGTGTAGGGGGTTGTGCTGTGGCTGGTGTTTCAGGGTTTAGGGCAGTGCAGTGGTGTTCGGGCAGTGTAGGTGGTCGTGCTGGGGCTGGTGTTTCAGGGTTTAGGGCAGGGCAGTGGTGTTCAGGCAGTGTAGGGGTCATGCTGGGGCTGGTGTTTCAGGGTTTAGGGCAGTGCAGTGGTGTTCGGGCAGTGTAGGGGGTCTTGCTGGGGCTGGTGTTTCAGAGTCTAGGGCAGTGCAGTGGTGTTCGGGCAGTGTAGGGGTCTTGCTGGGGCTGGTGTTTCAGGGTTTAGGGCAGTGCAGTGGTGTTCGGGCAGTGTAGGGGGTTGTGCTGGGGGTGGTGTTTCAGGGTTTAGGGCAGTGCAGTGGTGTTTGGGCAGTGTAGGGGGTCATGCTGGGGCTAGTGTTTCAGGATTTAGGGCAGAGCAATGGTGTTCAGGCAGTGTAGGGGTTTTGCTGGAGGTGGTGTTTCAGGGTTTAGGGCAGTGCAGTGGTGTTCGTGCAGTGTAGGGGGTGGTGTTTCAGGGTTTAGGGCAGTGGTGTTTAGGCAGTGTAGGGGTCTTGCTGGGGTTGATGTTTCAGGGTTTAGGGCAGTGGTGTTCGGGCAGTGTAGGGGTCGTGCTGGGGGTGGTGTTTCAGGGTTTAGGGCAGTGCAGTGGTGTTCGGCCAGTGTAGGTGGTCTTGCTGGGGGTGGTGTTTCAGGCTTTAGTGCAGTGGTGTTCGGGCAGTGTAGGGGGTCTTGCTGGGGGTGGTGTTTCAGGGTTTAGGGCAGTGCAGTGGTGTTCGGGCAGTGTAGGGGTCTTGCTTGGGCTGGTGTTTCAGGGTTTAGGGCAGTGCAGTGGTGTTCGGGCAGTGTAGGGGGTCTTGCTTGGGCTGGTGTTTCAGGGTTTAGGGCAGTGCAGTGGTGTTCGGGCAGTGTAGGGGTCATGCTGGGGCTGGTGTTTGAGGGTTTAGGGAAGTGCAGTGGTGTTTGGGCAGTGTAGGGGGTCATGCTGGGGCTGGTGTTTCAGGGTTTAGGACAGTGCAGTGGTTTTCGGGCAGTGTAGGCGGTCGTGCTGGGGCTGGTGTTTCAGGGTTTAGGGCAGAGCAGTGGTGTTTGGGCAGTGTACGGGGTTGTGCTGGGGCTGGTGTTTCAGGGTTTAGGGCAGTGCAGTGGTGTTCGGGCAGTGTAGGGGGTCGTGCTGGGGCTGGCGTTTCATGGTTTTGGGCAGTGCAGTGGTGTTCTGGCAGTGTAGGGGGTCGTGCTGGGGGTGGTGTTTCAGGGTTTAGGGCAGTGCAGTGGTGTTCGGGCAGTGTAGGGGGTCATGCTGGGGGTGGTGTTTCAGGGTTTTGGGCAGTGCAGTGGTGTACGGGCAGTGTAGGGGGTCTTGCTGGGGGTGGTGTTTCAGGGTTTAGGGCAGTGGTGTTCGGGCAGTGTAGGGGGTCTTGCTGGGGGTAGTGTTTCGGGGTTTAGGGCAGTGCAGTGGTGTTCGTGCAGTGTAGGGGGTCGTGCAGGGGGTGGTGTTTCAGGGTTTAGGGCAGTGCAGTAGTGTTCGGGCAGTGTAGGGGATCGTGCAGGGGTGGTGTTTCAGGGTTTAGGGCAGTGCAGTGGTGTTCGGGCAATGTAGGGGGTCGTGCTGGGGGTGGTGTTTCAGGGTTTAGGGCAGTGCAGTGGTGTTCGGGCAGTGTAGGGGGTCATGCAGGGGGTGGTGTTTCAGGGTTTAGGGCAGTGCAGTGGTGTTCGGGCAGTGTAGGGGTCATGCTGGGGCTGGTGTTTCAGGGTTTAGGGCAGTGCAGTGGTGTTCGGGCAGTGTAGGGGGTCTTGCTGGGGGTGGTGTTTCAGGGTTTAGGGCAGTGGTGTTCGGGCAGTGTAGGGGGTCTTGCTGGGGGTGGTGTTTCAGGGTTTAGGGCAGTGAAGTGGTGTTCGGGCAGTGTAGGGGGTCTTGCTGGGGGTTATGTTTCAGGGTTTAGGGCAGTGCAGTGGTGTTCATGCAGTGTAGGGGGTCGTGCTGGGGATGGTGTTTCAGGGTTTAGGGCAGTGCAGTAGTGTTTGGGCAGTGTAGGGGGTCGTGCAGGGGGTGGTGTTTCAGGGTTTAGGGCAGTGCAGTGGTGTTCGGGCAGTGTAGGGGGTCGTGCTGGGGGTTGTGTTTCAGGGTTTAGGGCAGTGCAGTGGTGTTCAGGCAGTGTAGGGGGTCGTGATAGGGGTGGTGTGTCAGGGTTTAGGGCAGTGGTGTTCGGGCAGTGTACGGGGTCTTGCTGGGGGTGATGTTTCAGGGTTTAGGGCAGTGCAGTGGTGTTCGGGCAGTGTAGGAGGTCTTGCTGCGGGTAGTGTTTCAGGGTTTAGGGCAGTGCAGTGGTGTTCGGGCAGTGTAGGGGTCATGCTGGGGGTGGTGTTTCAGGGTTTAGGGCAGTGCAGTGGTGTTCGGGCAGTGTAGGGGGTCGTGAAGGGGTGGTGTTTCAGGGTTTAAGGCAGTGCAGTGGTGTTCGGGCAGTGTAGGGGGTCGTGCTAGGGTATGTGTTTCAGGGTTTAGGGCAGTGCAGTGGTGTTCGGGCACTGTAGGTGGTCGTGCAGGGGCTGGTGTTTCAGGGTTTAGGGAAGTGCAGTGGTGTTCGGGCAGTGTAGGGGGTCGTGCTGGGGGTAGTGTTTTAGGGTTTAGGGTAGTGCAGTGGTGCTTGTGTAGTGTAGGGGTCGTGCTGGGGGTAGTGTTTTAGGGTTTAGGGTAGTGCAGTGGTGTTTGTGTAGTGTAGGGGGTCATGTTTTAGGGTAGTGCAGTGGTGTTTGGGTAGTGTAGGGGGTCGGGATGGGGGTAGTGTTTTAGGGTTTAAGGTAGTGCATTGGTGTTTGTGTAGTGTAGGGGGTCGTGCTGGGGGTAGTGTTTTAGGGTTTAGGGTAGTGCAGTGGTGCTTGTGTAGTGTAGGGGGTTGTGCTGGGGGTAGTGTTTTAGGGTTTAGGGTAGTGCAGTGGTGTTTGTGTAGTGTAGGGGTCATGTTTTAGGGTAGTGCAGTGGTGTTTGGGTAGTGTAGGGGTCGTGCTGAGGGTAGTGTTTTTGGATTTAGGTTAGTGCAGTGGTGTTGGGGTAGTGTTTTAGGGTTTAGGGTAGTGCAGTGGTGTTTGTGTAGTGTAGGGGGTCATGCTGGGGGTAGTGTTTTAGGGTTTAGGATAGTGCAGTGGTGCTTGTGTAGTGTAGGGGGTCGTGCTGGGGTAGTGTTTTAGGTTTAGGATAGTGCAGTGGTGTTTTTGTAGTGTAGGGGGTCATGTTTTAAGATGCAACGCTCCAATACCTGACCAGTCTGCACTACATAAAACTGCAAAAAAACTAAAAATAAAAAGTGTTTTGCACACTTTTGTCATTGGGCTATATGTGGGCTACATCTGGGTAATATTTGTGCTACATTTGGGCTCTTTTTTCACTGGTGGCCATCTTGGAAGACTTCTTTGTTATGAAGTTTCCTAATTTCCTCATTTACTACAGTCTCCTCAGTAGGAAATGCTTTCAGTTTTTTACTTTGATTCCATCAAGAAGGCATTCAGATGTGTCACACATTTGCCATAAATTCAGAATGTTATTACTCTAGTTGTTCATTAGATCACTGTAGTAAAGCTACTGCTCACCAAGGAGTTAACTGGAAGTCTACTGCTGGTATTGAAAGTGATTGTTTCAGTCTGCATGTCAGAATTTTCTAATAAAATAGAAGAGGATTTGAGATCTCACTTAAAACATGCACTAAATTTTCTTTTGCAGCACTAACCATAATTTCTATGGCAAAAAGAACCCCTCATTTTGTTCCTTTTTAAATTAAATGTTTTAAGTGTTACCAGTTTATTCCAATCAAGATGGCTTCAGGTGTGCCATACTTTTGTCATAAGTAAGGCTGTTAGCACTCTAGTTGTTCTTTAGAACACTCTGGGAAGCTGCAGTAGAACACAAAGGCATCAACTGACAGGCTGCTCCTGTTGAAATATAACAGGACGATATTTGAGATCTCACTTAAAACATGTCCTAATTTTTCTTTCTACAGCACTAACCATAATTTCTATGGCAAAATGAACCCCCTCATTTTGTTCCTTTTTAAATTAAATGTTTTAAGTGTTACCAGTTTATTCCAATCAAGATGGCTTCAGGTGTGCCATACTTTTGTCATAAGTAAGACTGTTAGCGCTCTAGTTGTTCTTTAGAACACTCTGGGAAGCTGCAGTAGAACACAAAGACATCAACTGACAGGCTGCTCCTGTTGAAATATAACAGGAAGATATTTGAGATCACACTTGAAACATGTCCTAATTTTTCTTTCTACAGCACTAACCATAATTTCTATGACAAAATGAACCCCATCATTTTGTTCCTTTTTAAATTAAATGTTTTAAGTGTTACCAGTTTATTCCAATCAAGATGGCTTCAGGTGTGCCATACTTTTGTCATGAAGTAAGACTGTTAGCGCTCTAGTTGTTCTTTAGAACACTCTGGGAAGCTGCAGTAGAACACAAAGGCATCAACTGACAGGCTGCTCCTGTTGAAATATAACAGGAAGATATTTGAGATCACACTTGAAACATGTCCTAATTTTTCTTTCCAGAGCACTAACCATAATTTCTATGACAAGATGAACCCCATCATTTTGTTCCTTTTTAAATTAAATGTTTTAAGTGTTACCAGTTTATTCCAATCAAGATGGCTTCAGGTGTGCCATACTTTTGTCATAAGTAAGACTGTTAGCGCTCTAGTTGTTCTTTAGAACACTCTGGGAAGCTGCAGTAGAACACAAAGGAATCAACTGACAGTCTCTGCCCTTGTTGGATGTACATGTTTTACTGAGAATGTCAGACTTCATTCTCACATGACTGAGAAAGATAATGTGAATTTACAGAAAATATGCTCTCATTTTAGCTTCTGGGGCACCTTCCAAAACTGTATGGGACAAGCATGTGAAAATAGTTTTCTCTCAAACATGATTCATGATATCCCAGCAGAAGGTTTTTCACAGGGTAAAATCACCTTAGAACACACCACAATTCCTGAAATTAGTATGGTATCATCAACAAATGAATTCTAATGTAACTAAAGTCTGTTATCACCCTTTATAGTTCTCCTTTTGGTAACCCTCAAAATCTTTGATTCACTACAATGCATTTCAATGGGGTACTATCATTTATATCGGTCCCAAGATGGCTGCCAGCAATTCCAGGATGAAGTGCTGACAGCCAATCAGATCTCACGATGACATGTGTGGTTAGGCTCCGCCCAGATATATATGTGTTTTTACTTTTGATTTTCTCAGCAACTACTGAACGGATTTACACCATTTAACAAAAAGGGTTCTTTTTGAACCAAGAACTACCTCTTTGCCAAATTTGGTGTAATTCCGTTCAGCAGTTCGGGCTGTAGCCTTGCATAAAGTTTCCTATGGGAAATTGATTTTTTGACTCTTATTTTTTTAATTTCTCCGCAACTACTGAACGGATTTACACCATTTAACAAAAAGGGTTCTTTCTGAACCAAGAACTACCTCTTTGCCAAATTTGGTGTAATTCCGTTCAGCAGTTCGAGCTGTAGCTGCGACTAAAGGTTCCTATGGAAAAATGAATGGGAAAACGCGTTTTGGGACACCCTTTTTCTCGGCCCTCGCTTGACGAATCAACCCGAGACTTTCAGGGTAGGAGCGGACGGAGCGCCCCAACAAGTTGGAAACTTTCGCGAAGATTCGTCAACCGGCGCCAACGTTATTTCAAATAGAATGTCGGGGATTTCCTATGGATAATAGGTCCTAACTATAACTATCTACTATATATTATCTACTGGCGGTCGCCAGTAGATAGTTATAGTTACAACCTATTATCCATAGGAAATCCGCGACATTCTATTTGCAATAACGTTGGCGTCGGTTGACGAATCTTCGCGAAAGCTTCCAACTTGTTGGGGCGCTCCGGTCCGCTCCTACCCTGAAAGTCTCGGGTGATACGTCAAGCGGGGCCGAGAAAAAGGGGGTCCCAAAACGCGTTTTCCCATTCATTTTTCCATAGGAACCTTAGTCGCAGCTACAGCCCGAACTGCTGAACGGAATTACCCCAAATTTGGCAAAGAGGTAGCCCTTGGTTCAGACTGGTGCCTTTTGCTAAAATGGTGTAAATCCGTTAAGTAGTTCCTGAGAAATTCACAATTAAAATCACATATATATCTATGGGCGCGTCGGATCCGCGTACCCTCCCGATCACGAGCTGCATGCTAATTGGCTGTCAACACTCCAAATCAAGAAGTGTTGGCAGTTATTTTGTCCCTCGGTAGAACCGAGGGACAGAAACAAGTGCGCAAAGCGCAAAAGGGGGCAGGGTAGAAACACCCTGACCCCTAGGTCTGCTCAGGGGTCCCACAAGGACCCCTGGGCAGAAAAAGATTTTTTTTTTTTAAATCGGCGGGATGCGCTTAGGGTGCGCGTATCCCGCCGAGAAAAAAAAGAAACAAGTGCGCAAAACGCACAAAGGGGGCAGGGTAGAAACACCCTAACCCCCTAGGCCTGCTCAGGGGTCCCACAAGGACCCCCTGGGCAAAAAAGCATTTTTTTTTAAAAATCGGCAGGATGCGCTCAGGGTGCGCGGATCCCGCCGAAAAAAAATCGAAGCGCGGTCTCCGCGCTTCGATGTTAATTGGCCCCCGGGTGGCCCAAGTCCCGGGGGCATGGTGGGGGGATAATTTAATGTGTGGGGGCCTCAAGGGCCCCCAAGCCCGGGGACCGCCACCCCCGGGGCTTTTTTAAAAATGGTGCGGGAGGGCTCTGAGCCCTCCCGCAGCCCCGGGGACCACCACCTCCCCGGGGCACTAAACATTTTAATATGGGGGTCCGTTACGCACCCCCAGAGCCCCGGGGACCACCACCTCCCTGGGGCTGTGTACTGAATGGGAGGGGGGCCACGCGGCCCCCCTCTCCAAAAAAGAGAAAACAAAAATGAAAAAAAAATGGAAAGGCCGGCCCCGGGGGATGGGGTCCCCGGGGCCTTAAAATGGCCAGAGGAGGGGGCCACGCTGCCCCCTCAAAAAAATAAATATAGAGGCCATGCCCGGGGATGGGGTCCCCGGGGCCAATACAGGCCCAGGGAAGGGGCCACGCGGCCCCCTTCCCGTTTTTTTTTTTTTGTAATTTTAAAAAAGGGGTAAGGCCCTGGGGGATGGGGTCCCCAGGGCCCAAAAAGAGAAAAAAGGAAGGGGGCCACACAGCCCCCCTTCAGGGGACAAAAAAAAACAAAAAACGATCGTGCTCGCAGGCCCCGCCCCTTCCTTCACCACTCTGCAAACGCGCCCCTGGCGCGTTTGCAGAGGGGGAACGAACTCCCTTGAATACTGGGGGTCCCTGGGGCCAACTAGCCCACCAGGAACCTCCAGTATGCGCCAGGGGCTGCCTTGCAGAGAGGTGTAGAGAGGCCACACCCCTTTTACACCTCTCTGCAACGCAGCTCTGTGGCGCTTTTTGGAGGTATATGGTGGGCTAGTTGGACTCCGGGGACCCTCAGGATTCAAGGGGACTTAATCCCCAAACTTAAAACGCGCCACGGGGCACGTTTGCACAGTGGTGAAGGGAGGGGCGGGGCTTCAGGTGACATGTGTGCAAACAGGCTCCCTGGCGCGTTTTAAGATGGGGAATTAAATCCTCTTCAATCCTGAGGGTCCCTGGGGCCAACTAGCCCAACAGGTACGTCCAGAAAGTGCCACAGAGCTGTGTTGCAGAGAGGTGTAAAAGGGGTGTGGCCTCTCTACACGTCTCTGCAACGCAGCCCCTGGCGCATATTGGAGGTTCCTGGTGGGCTAGTTGGCCCCTAGGGACCCTCAGGATTCAAGGGACTTAATCCCCCAACTTAAAACGCGCAACGGGCGCGTTTGCACAGATGTCACCTCAGGCCCGCCCCCTCCCTTCACCATTGTGCAAATATTCCTCTAAAATCAGCCGAAATACGAATTCCGATTTACTCACCTGTTACATTGACTGGTTTCACTTGGAAATTCTTCTAAGTGTGGAGTTTTGGAACTTTAAAATATTCCTCTAAAATCAGCCGAAATACGAATTCCGATTTACTCACCTGTTATCAGGAGAGACCTCAGTGCTGTATCTTTCAGCCCAGTACTGATCCTGAAAAGTAATTTTAACCGTACTTACCGGTAACTTGAATTTCCTTCATAGGCTAACATTGACTGGTTTCACTTGGAAATTCTTCTAAGTGTGGAGTTTTGGAACTTTAAAATATTCCTCTAAAATTAGCCGAAATACGAATTCCGATTTACTCACCTGTTATCAGGAGAGACCTCAGTGCTGCATCTTTCAGCCCAGTACTGATCCTCAAAAGTAATTTTAACCGTACTTACCAGTAACTTGAATTTCCTTCCATAGGATATCATTGCCTGCTTTTTGCTGAAAAAGTTTCAAAGTGTTGATTTTTGAAACATACAAATATTCCTGTAAAATCAGCCGACACTGAGTAAGAAAAAGTAACGATAACAGTTTTTACCTGCTAAGTGAATTTCCTTCCATAGGATAACATTGGTGATTCTATGAGAAAAAGTTTCTAAGTGTCAACTTTTAAAATACAATAATATTCCTTAAAAATCACGACTGTAACCAAAACGCTTTTACTCAACTGTTTACAGGAGATGTACCAGGACTGAATCTAGGATCCAGTCCTGTGGTTACAAAAGTAATCCATAAAGTAACTAATTGCATTTAACTAGAAATTCACATTGAGCTGAATGTTGCATTGTGTTTGAAAATGTGTTGCCCATTGCAACAACTGTAACTACTGTACTTAAAAGTCTATTGCCTATCTGCAAAGTATTTAAACTAAAGTAATTCATTCTGAGAAAGTATTTTTTGTAATGTAATTACAATGTAATTTAAAAATAAAATATGTAAAAATAAATTGTTTCTAAAAATGTAGTAAATCAGTATGAAAAAAATTAATATAACAATTAATACATTTAAAAATTGTCATTTACAAAACCTTTGAAATTCACTGAAAAAACCGTAGGTTTCAGGCACGTTATAGTTAGAAATTAGCATTTAAAAAACCTTTGAAATTCACTGAAAAAACCATAGGTTTCAGACACGTTATAGTTACAAATTAGCATTTAAAAAACCTTTGAAATTCACTGAAAAAACCATAGGTTTCAGACACGTTATAGTTAGAAATTAGCATTTAAAAAACCTTTGAAATTCACTGAAAAAACCATAGGTTTTAGGGACAGTTATAGTTACTTGGACATTGCACTCGTACAAAACCTGTGAAATTCCCCCGTTATAGTTAGTTCAGCTAACTATAACTCGCGCCCGCAATGCACTGCTGATGACGTCACATATTACATCACTCATGACATGGTCAGTGACATCACTGATGACATCACTGATGACATCTCAAATGACATCACTGATGACATCATCCACGTGATAATCTGATGCACCTCCTCACACCCTAATATAACCTTTGATACACCCACTCTAAATTACAGACTGCCATTCGCAAAACCATAGACACTCCAACACCAATAACTACATACCCACTCACTGATTCTTAGGTCTACACACACATCCACTCACTCACCCGTACAGTCACTCATACTTACGGTCACTCAGTACAGGACTATCATATGCACTCTTACTCCTATATAGACACTCAAACAACGCCACTCATCCATAGAGATACTCACACACCTAGTCAGTCATGCAAATAATTAAACACACTGCCATTTACTCACCTATACAGTTATACACACACCAGCTCACTTACTCATACAAATAGTAGCACATTGTTACGCTCTTATACAATCACTGATACAAGCACACACTCATCCATACAGCCACTATCACAATCACTCACTCTTGCTTATAGCTATTTATATACTCCAACACACATATATACTGCCTTTCACATATGTAGTTACTCACACATGTACCACTGGGACATACATTCACTCACTAACACACTCTTACACACACTTACCCACCCATACAGTCTATCACAGATGCACTCTTGAAACCATCCACCCAGTGAATCACCCACTCACACATCTATGCACAGAGTTGCACACACCCCTCCCACACAAACACTCAGGCACCCATACAGATACTCAGACAAGCATTCAATAACTCATATAGACACTCATGTAGCTATTCACAAACACATGCAGCCACTTACACAGCAACAGACAGACGGATACAGACATTCACCCAGTTTAGTCACTAACCCATGCATTCAGTAAGATACGTTAAATCACTCACTTATACAGTCAGTCACGCACCTACTAAATCATCCATACAGACACTTACACACCCACTCATTCTTCAATACGTCTTTTCCTATATATATTAAAAATATTTAAACTTTAGAGAAACACACAGTCACTGGATGATGTCATCAGTGATGTCATTTGAGATGTCATCAGTGATGTCATCAGTGATGTCACTGACCATGTCATGAGTGATGTAATATGTGACGTCATCAGCAGTGCATTGCGGGCGCGAGTTATAGTTAGCTGAACTAACTATAACGGGGGAATTTCACAGGTTTTGTACGAGTGCAATGTCCAAGTAACTATAACTGTCCCTAAAACCTATGGTTTTTTCAGTGAATATATATATATTATCTACTGGCGGTCGCCAGTAGATAGTTATAGTTAGGACCTATTATCCATAGGAAATCCGCGACATTCTATTTGAAATAACGTTGGCGCCGGTTGACGAATCTTCGCAAAAGTTTCCAACTTGTTAGGGCGCTCCGCTCCGCTCCTACCCTGAAAGTCTCGGGTTGATTCGTCAAGCGGGGCCGAGAAAAAGGGGGGTCCCAAAACGCGTTTTCCCCATTCATTTTTCCATAGGAACCTTTAGTCGCAGCTACAGCCCGAACTGCTGAACGGAATTACACCAAATTTGGCAAAGAGGTAGCCCTTGGTTCAGACTGGTGCCTTTTGCTTAAATGGTGTAAATCCGTTCAGTAGTTCCTGAGAAATTCACAAGTAAAGTCACATATATATCTATGGCCGAGTAGGGTCCGCGTACCCTCCCGATCACGAGCTGCATGCTAATTGGCTGTCAGCTGGCTGTCAACATTTCGATTCAGGAAGTGTTGGCAGCCATTTTGTCCCTCGGTAGAACCGAGGGACAGAAACAAGTGCGCAAAGCGCACAAAGGGGGCAGGGTAGAAACACCCTAACCCCCTAGGCCTGCGCGGATCCTGCCGAAAAAAACAAAAACGAAGCGCGGTCTCCCGCGCTCGATAGCACTTGCCCCCGGGTGGGCCAAGTCCCGGGGGCATGGTGGGGGGTTAAATTTATGTATGGGGGCCTCTAAGGCCCCCCAAGCCCCGGGGACCGCCACCCCCGGGGCTTTAACAAAAATGGTGCAGGAGGGCTCTTTGCATTCCTGCTGCCCCGGGACCGCCACCTCCCCGGGGCTTATGTTTTATTTTATTTTTACCTGTGTGGGGGGCTCCAGCCCCCACACGCCCGGGGACCACCACCTCCCCGGGGCACTAAAAAATTAAAAATGGGGGTCCGTTTTGGACCTCGAAGCCCCGGGGACCACCACCTCCCGGGGCTTTGAAAATGTGGGGAGGGGGGCCACGCGGCCCCCTCCTGGAGCCAGTGATGGCCCTGGGGACCGCCACCCCCAGGGCCGGCTCCTGCAGTGTCCCGGGGTGCCTACCCCGGGACACTGCTGTTTGCAATGACAGGACGGGAGCCTCGCGGCTCCCGTCCTGTCATTGCAAACTTGCTTTGGATATTGGAAGAGAGCAGGAAACCTGCTCTCGCTCCCATATCCAAAGCTGATTGCTTTCCACATGGGGAGCAGCATGTTAGCTGCTCCCCATGTGGAAAGCAATGCCGGCTCACGCAGGAGGCGGGGAGCCGGCTGGGACTGTGGGGGGATTGGGGACCCCCACAGTCCCCAACCAGAGGCCAGGCCCCGGGGGATGGGGTCCCGGGGCCATAAGTGGCCAGGGAGAGGGGCCACGAAGCCCCCTCCCCAAATTTTAAAAAAAGAAAAAAAGAAAAAAAAGTGCAAGGCCGGCCCCGGGGATGGGGTCCCGGGGCCTTAAATGGCCTGAGGAGGAGGGCCACGCAGCCCCCCTCCAAATAAAAAATAAAAAATCGAGGCCATGCCCCGGGGGATGGGGTCCCCGGGGCCAATACAGACCCAGGGAAGGGGGCCACGCGGCCTCCTTCCCATTTTTTTTTTTTAAATTAAAAAAAATAAAAATGCTCAGGCCCCGGGGGATGGGGTCCCCGGGGCCAAAAGTGGGCAAGGGAAGGGGGCCACGCAGCCCCCTCCTATTAAAAAAAAATAGAAAAAAAAAACGACCGGCATCGTGCCGGAGGCCCCGCCCCCCTCCCTGCAGTACTCTGCAAATGCGCCCCCTGGCGCGTTTGCAGAGGGGGAACGAATTCCCCTTGAATACTGGGGGTCCCTGGGGGCCAACTAGCCCACCAGGAACCTCCAGTATGCGCCAGGGGGCTGCGTTGCAGAGACGTGTACAGAGGCCACGCCCCTTTTTACACCTCTCTGCAACGCAGCTCTGTGGCGCTCTTTGGAGGTATATGGTGGGCTAGTTGGACTCCAGGGACCCTCAGGATTCAAGGGGACTTAATCCCCCAACTTAAAACGCGCCACGGGGCGTGTTTGCACAGTGGTGAAGGGAGGGGGCAGGGCTTCAGGTGACATGTGTGCAAACAGGCCCCGTGGCGCGTTTTAAGATGGGGAATAAATTCCTTTTCAATCCTGAGGGTCCCTAGGGGCCAACTAGCCCACCAGGTACCTCCAGTAAGTGCCACGGAGCTGCGTTGCAGAGTGTTGTAAAAAGGGGCGTGGCCTCTGAACACCTCTCTGCAACGCAGCCCCCTGGCGCATACTGGAGGTACCTGGTGGGCTAGTTGGCCCCTAGGGACCCTCGGGATTGAGGAGGAATTAATTGTTCAACTTAAAACGCGCCACAGGGCGTGTTTGCAGACATGTCACCTTAGGCCCCACCCCCTTCCTTCACCATTGTGCAAATATTCCTCTAAAATCAGCCGAACTACGAATTCCGATTTACTCACCTGTTATCAGGAGAGACCTCAGTGCTGCATCTTTCAGCCCAGTACTGATCCTGAAAAGTAATTTTAACCCTACTTACCAGTAACTTGAATTTCCTTCCATAGGATATCATTGCCTGCTTTTTGCTGAAAAAGTTTCTAAGTGTCGATTTTTGAAACATACAAATATTCCTCTAAAATCAGGCGAAATACGAATTCCGATTTACTCACCTGTTATCAGGAGAGAACCCAGTGCTGCATCTTTTAGCCCAGCACTGACCCTGAAAAGTAATTCTAACCGTACTTAACAGTAACTTGAATTTCCTTTCATAGGCTAACATTGACTGCTTTCACTTGGAAATTCTTCTAAGTGTGGAGTTTTGGAACTTTATAATATTCCTCTTAAATCAGCCGAAATACGAATTCCGATTTACTCACCTGTTATCAGAAGAGACCTCAGTGCTGCATCTTTCAGCCCAGTACTGATCCTGAAAAGTAATTTTAACCGTACTTACCAGTAAGTTGAATTTCCTTCCATAGGATATCATTGCCTGCTTTTTGCTGAAAAAGTTTCTAAGTGTCGATTTTTGAAACATACAAATATTCCTCTAAAATCAGACGAAATACGAATTCCGATTTACTCACCTGTTATCAGGAGAGAACCCAGTGCTGCATCTTTTAGCCCAGCACTGACCCTGAAAAATAATTCTAACCGTACTTAACAGTAACTTGAATTTCCTTCCATAGGCTAACATTGACTGGTTTCACTTGGAAATTCTTCTAAGTGTGGAGTTTTGGAACTTTATAATATTTCTCTAAAATCAGCCGAACTTTGAATTCCGATTTACTCACCTGTTATCAGGAGAGAACCCAGTGCTGCATCTTTTAGCCCAGCACTGACCCTGAAAAGTAATTCTAACTGTACTTACCAGTAACTTGAATTTCTTTCCATAGGAATCCATTGTCTGGTTTTCAGCAGAAAAGTTTCAAAGTGTCGATTTTCACAAACTACAAATATTCCTTAAAAATCGCATGTGTGACTTAAACGCATTCTTTCAACTGTTTACAGGAGATGCACCAGTGCTGGTTCCAGGATCCACCACTGAGTAAGAAAAAGTAACGATAACACTACTTACCTGCTAAGTGAATTTCCTCCCATAGGATAACATTGGTGATTCTATATGAAAAAGTTTCTAAGTGTCAACTTTTAAAATACAATAATATTCCTTAAAAATCACTACTGTAACCAAAACGCTTTTACTCAACTGTTTACAGGAGATGTCCCAGGACTGAATCTAGGATCCAGTCCTGTGGTTAGAAAAGTAATCCATAAAGTAACTAATTGCATTTAACTAGAAATTCACATTGAGCTCAATGTTGCTTTGTTTTTGAAATTGTGTTGCCCATTGCAACAACTGTAACTACTGTACTTAAAAGTCTATTGCCTATTTGCAAAGTATTTAAACTAAAGTAATTCATTCTGAGAAAGTATATTTTGTAATGTAATGTATAATGTAATTACAATGTAATTTAAAAAATAAAATATCAAAAAATAAATAGTTTAAAAAATGTTGTAAATCAGTATCAAAAAAATAAATATAACAATTAATACATTTAAAAATTGTCATTTACAAAACCTTTGAAATTCACTGAAAAAACCATAGGTTTCAGACACGTTATAGTTAGGAATTAGCATTTAAAAAACCTTTGAAATTCACTGAAAAAACCATAGGTTTCAGGCACGTTATAGTTAGAAATTAGCATTTAAAAAACCTTAGAAATTCACTGAAAAAACCATAAGGTTTTAGGGACAGTTATAGTTAGTTGGACATTGCACTCGTACAAAACCCGTGAAATTCCCCCGTTATAGTTAGTTCAGGTAACTATAACTCGCGCCCCCGCAATGCACTGCTGATGACGTCACATATTACATCACTCATGACATGGTCAGTGACATCACTGATGACATCACTGATGACATCTCAAATGACATCACTGATGACATCATCCATGTGAGAATTTAATGCACCTCCTCACACCCTAATATAACCTTTGATACACCCACTCTAAATTACAGACTGCCATTCTCAAAACCATACACACTCCAACACCAATAACTACATACCCACTCACTGATTCTTAGGTCTACACACACACATCCACTCACTCACCCGTACAGTCACTCATACTTATGGTCACTCAGTACAGGACTATCATATGCACTCATACTCCTATATAGATACTCAAACACCGCAACTCATCCATAGAGGTACTCACACACCTAGTCAGTCATGCAAATAATTAAACACACTGCCATTTACTCACCTATACAGTTATACACACACCAGCTCACTTACTCATACAAATACTAGCACATTCTTACGCTCTTATACAATCACTGATACAAGCACACACTCATCCATACAGTCACTCTCACAATCACACACTCTCGCTTATAGCTATTTATATACTCCAACACACATATATACTGCCTTTCACATATGTAGTTACTCACACATGTACCACTGGGACATACATTCACTCACTAACACACTCTTACACACACTTACCCACCCATACAGTCTATCACAGATGCACTCTTGAAACCATCCACCCAGTGAATCACCCACTCACACATCTATGCACAGAGTCACACACACCCCACCCACACAAACACTCAGACACCCATACAGATACTCAGACAACCAATCAATAACTCATATAGACACTCATGTAGCTATTCACAAACCCATGCACCACTTACACAGCAACAGACAGACGGATACAGACATTCATCCAGTTTAGTCACTAACCCATGCATTCAGTAAGATACGTTTAATCACTCACTTATCGAGTTAGTCACGCACCTACTAAATCATCCATACAGACACTTATACACCCACTCATTCTTCAATACGCCTTTCCGTATATATATTAAAAATATTTAAACTTTACAGAAACACACAGTCACTGGATGATGTCATCAGTGATGTCATTTGAGATGTCATCAGTGATGTCATCAGTGATGTCACTGACCATGTCATGAGTGATGTAATATGTGACGTCATCAGCAGTGCATTGCGGGGCGCGAGTTATAGTTACCTGAACTAACTATAACGGGGGAATTTCACGGGTTTTGTACGAGTGCAATGTCCAACTAACTATAACTGTCCCTAAAACCTTATGGTTTTTTCAGTGAATATATATATGTATATATATATATATATATATATATATATATATAAAAGTAAGGGTGTTTTAGGGTTTAGGAATGGGGTGAGCATGGTACGGGTGATTTTAGGGGTGGCTGAGGGAATCGGGTCTTTAGGTGTTTTTAGAGTTTAGGGATGGATAAGGGAAATAGGTGGTAAGGGTGTTTTTAACATCATGGGGTGGGTACGGGGATTGGGTGGCAAGGGTGTTATTAGGGTTTGGGGTGGCTAAGAGAATTGGGTGGTAAGGTTGTTTTTAGGGATTAGAAGTGAGTATGGGTATAGGGCGGTAAGAGTGTTTTTATGGTTTAGGGTGGGTAAGAGAATTGGGTGGTAAGGCAGTTTTTAGGCTTTAGGGGTGAGTAAGGGAATTGGGTGGTAGGGGTGTTTTTAGGGTTTAGGGATGGGTAAGAGTATAGGGTGGTAAGGGAGGTTATAGGATTTATAGGGTTTAGGGGTGGTTAAGGGTGGGTAAGGGAATTGCGTTCCCCAATTTTAAAAAATAGTAATATATTTATATATACATATTCACACATACACACACATATAAGGGTTTCACTTACCTTACATATACTTACCTGGTGTATGCATGGTTAAGGTTTGCGTTGTAAAGGCAATGCGTGGGAAAAGCATTGCGTTGTAATTGATGCTTGGTAAAGTCATGCATTGTAAATGCATGTGTGCTAATGTCATACATCCATCTATTATGTGTGTGGCAAATCAGCTTATTTCCAGTTACCTCACAACTGGGTAGGTAGTTGTTAAGCAGCCCTAGTCTTCCCTAGGATCTATCACATTAGCAAGCTAGACTTTCCTCTTGAGCGATATGTAAGGAGAAATATGAGTGGTCTTAAGCAGATCCTTAGAGATATTTTGGAGCGCTTATACCTGCAATAGGAATTGCTTTAAATGATGTTAAGATTGGAAGATTATCCACTTTAGTAGATCAGCTTGCTACTTACACTGCAGGAGCACTGACCATCATAAATAAAGAAGTGCTTGCTATGAGAGCTATGATTATGAAAAACAGCTTTGCGTTGGATTTTCTCCTCACAAAGGAGGGCGAAGTTTGCAAAGTCATTAATTTAATGCTCACGAATGCTGCGCTTAAAGCTTAAATCCCCCACATAGATAAGCTGCTTGATAGCTACATTACTAATATTACGATAATAATGCATGAAGTAATCGAACTGGAGGAGGCAGGTAAATGGGAAGTATTGGGTTCTATATTTGGATCTACTGGAAGAGGTTTTGATAAGATACGGGAGTGGCTTGGTAGTGTAGTTGGAGGAATTCTAAAACTGCTTTTAATCCCTCTCTTGGTCATACTAATCAGTATTGCATATGTGCTTATTTTCCTGAAATTTTGCAAGAGAATTTCATCAAGCAATGGTATGGTTGAGGGTATAAGATGCGACCAGCAATGACAGGAAAGAAAAGAAAGAGTTGACATAAATGTTGAAGAAATGCAAAGTAATTTCTATGACAACCTTGTAAGACTTAGGAGAAACCAAGGAGAAGAACCCAAAGTAAATGAATGATGTGTTGTAATAAACAGATGATTTAGAAATCATCTGAGGGGATGCCTTGAGAGAGCCTTAGATGCCATTGTGAGAGCTGTTTTTCTTTTTCCCGCTTTAAATGCAATAGGAACTTGACATACGCTAACATAAACTGGATTTACCTCCATTGTGATCACTGATGTAATATACCTCACAATGACTAGTACTGTTGTTTCTTGTTCTAAATAAAGAATTGCAAGTTTACACTAATAAATAAAGATCATTCCCAGAGACTTATCCCAGCATCATACCTAACCAAGGAAGTTCAAACTGTCCCAGGCTATTGATGTACAATGTATCAAATAGCATGTTTGAATAAACTGTGAGAAAGACTAAATCAAATGCAATTCTACTATGAGAGAATCCTCAAATGTATTCTGTAGTAAAATGTTTCCTTTTGCATGTTCCTTATTGGTGCATATCCTGACAACCATGTACTTGTGCATTAATGTAAGAAAATAATTGTCTTAAGTCATATTAAAGGGAATGCTTTTCTGTATCCTAAAAACATCCTAACTGCCCACCTTTAGAAGGCAAATCTATGCCAGATTTCACATAGAACTTTACTGAGTTCCTTGTACTTACAAATCGTACTCTTTGCTGCTAGACGTATTGATGGTATAAACCATGTATTTTGCCTATTAATTCCTTATATACATTTTCAAATTCGAACCTGTGTCTGTCATTCTCATTGAGAATGTTACAGTCCTGATTATTGAACCTGCTCTCAGAGGTATTGATTGACAGGTCCAATCGGGGAGCACCAAAGTCCATATCATGACTACACCACTCCCGGTCCTGGCATTTGAAGTGCTTTTTTGCATGAACATTTAAGATAGGTTTGCTCTAAGACTGAATTTCCCTATTCCGGTTGATCGAGGTGAACTTGTATGACAGAACATCCATCACACTTAGTAAGAAAATATATGGAAATTGTTAGATCTCGCAGCCCTTAGGATGGTCTTCCCCCAAACCTTTTGCCTACTCATCTCCTGTTGCTGAAATTCGCTTTTGGTGGCTCTAGGACTCTGTGCACTTTACCACTGCTAATCAATGCTTAGGTGCTTGTGCTCACTCCTTAAAACATAGTAAAATTGGCCTACACTTGGTTAACACAATTAATTTGCTTATAGGTTCCTAGTGAATTGGTACAAAATGTACTGAGGGCCTATAAATTAAATGCTACTAGTGAGCCTGCAGCAATTATTGTGCCACCCACTTACGTAGCCTTTTAAACCATGTCTTGAGTCTGCTATTGGAGCCTGTGTGCAGTTTTAAACTGACATGGCAAAATAAACCTTTTCTTCAATGTGTACAGATCCTGTCACATATGAACAAGGTGCACTGTGCTTACGCCCTAACGGTGCTTCAAATTAAATGAACTTACTCAACTTTGCTTCAATTTTTCTTCAACAATGAGAATTGTACAAACTGATTTTCTGTCATAATTCATAACAGTTCAATAAACATTGCAATAAATCAACAACCGATAAATAAATTGCCAAAGCTGCCAGAGATTATCAATATTCATATGATATCACATTTATTATACAAAATGATCAAAACTCAAATTCCATGATTCTTGTGCAGTGTTGCTGTTCCCAATGCATTTCGGGGGGCCCTTCGTCAGGGGAACACTATAAATGCAAATGATAAAATATATCAACATAATAATACACTTCTCTTTGTTTTTTCTAATAAACAAAATACATCTGTGGCTTTTTAGGGCAAGAGGCCGCGTCCCAATGCAGTGAAATTGACAGATATGATGTTCAAGCTTATTGTGCACGAAACAGTGTATGTCAAAAATAGATTCCATGTGAATCAAGTGATGAAGAACCTGCTGATTGTGCTGAAAACACCGCCCCAGCGTGACTCAATTCATATCCAACTGGCCCCCGAAGTCTCAACGTGTCGTGTGTATAATAAACCACCAGAAGCCACGCATTCCAGTATCAAAAAAACCCTACGTAAACCTTTTGCCAGGCCTAAATCTTTTTTTTGTATTCCTTATGGTAGGTCATAGACAGCCCAAATGACAGGGTGCAGTGTATTTAGAAAGTTGGACATGTACTTTTACATGTCCTGGTAGTGAAAATCGATTTTTCACTATTGCAAGGCCTATCCCTCCCCTAGGATAACATGGGGTTAACTTATTACATTTAATAAGTGATAATGATTGATTGGGAACAGGTAAGAATATTATGTTTACACTCAAATGAATTGTAATTTAAAACCCTTTTTAATGGTAAAGTCGGATTTTAAGTTACAATTCTGAAAATGCCACTTTTCTTGTGCTAACCATTTGGTGCCTGCAGCATGGGTACTGGGTCATGTTACTGGGTGTAGTTGGCAATTACCCTTTGTGTATTGCTGCAAGACAGTGAGACAAAGGTGGGCTCAGAATTGGCAGGATGGGCAATCCTGCCAGGATAGGAGGTGACTCCAAGGGTTAGTTGTATGTCCTGTTCTGAGCTACTGGGACACAAAAAGCTCCAGAGGCCTCTCTACACCTGCCAAGCTGACCTACTGCAATTGGATCCGCCTCAGCCCTACTGGCCTCAGCTGGAGTGAGTCCCAGAACCCTAAGAGTGCTTCCCTAGGTCCAGGACCCATGGCTGGCATTAGAGAGAACTCCTCCTAACCTAACTGAAGGTTTCATCTGTTCCGGCATGAAGCGATGCAAAAGCCTGCACAGCCTCACTGACAAGCTGCAATGTTCATTGGAACCAACCCCAAGTGATAATGGGGGAAGAGAGGCCCTCCCTAAGAGCAAACTACTTTCAGATTAGAGAAATGGGAGAATTTTATCCCCAATAATTGGTGTTTTTTGGAAAATAATTACATAAATTTGTTTACAAACACCGTATAATCCACCTTAGGGTCAAAAGATTCGTTTTTTCCGTCTTTTATAGTATGTTGTTGTAGTTGGTTTGTATGAATGAGAGTGTGTGACAGAATGACAGTGGTTTTGAATGAATCATGTAAGTGAGATTTTTACATTGTTTGTTTTTTATATGGGATGTCTAATGTGATAAATTCATGTTTGTAAAAGTATCATGATGAAATATCAGAAAAATCAAAATTATTGGATGTGTTATATATATATGTAATTGTGTGAATCTCAGAGATAAATACGAATATATTTTTCAAATTTAAATAAAAAGGAATTTTTCTAAAAAAGATACACTGTTTAATATATTGTTTGCAAATCTACTTATATGTGGGGCTTTACAATAAATGCATGTTGTGAAGGAGGTTTTTGGTAACTTGAACCTTGATAGGTCGCTTGTTAAAATTAAATAGGTCAGTCTAGAGGTATATACTATTTTTGGTTTTACCAACCCCAAGTGACACAAATCCCCGCAAAACCTCCCCGCTCAGCTGAAAGCTTCATCGGAACCGACAACGAGTGATGCAGAGCTTTGGAAAAAGCCTCGCTGCACAGCTTCATTGAAACCGACGCCAGACGACGCAAAGCCTAGCAAAGCAGCGCCATGCAGACATGGTACTAAGGACATAAGGTACAACGTTCATTGGGCCAAACTTAGTCCTGTGCCCAGCCTGCGCTCCATAGCAGAACTTGTGACTTTGTCCCAGTCCAGTGCGACCAGATAACCTCAGTTGGCTCTACTTTTATCTAAACCTTTAAAATTCATTAACCCCATGTCTATTCGTTGGATTTCTGTCAGTTTTGTCCCACATTATTTATTAAATTTCACTCTATTTTTCTAAATTGTTGTGAGATTTTTCTTGTGTTGTGTTTTCACTTCATTACTGCTTGAGTGCTGCATAATTACTTAACATGTTACCTCTAAGTTAAGCCTGATTCCTTTCATGGCAAGCTACCAGAGGGATAAGCACAGGTTGACTTAGTAACTTTTTGTGGTTCACCCTGACAAAGATTGTGGTCATTTCTTGAGAAGGGATTTCAAACAGGGGGGGGGGGGAATATATGCCCTGTGCCACACTCCTCCAGCACCAAAACCCACTGGTGCAGTATGGAACAGATATTACTTCAAAGGGAGGGAAAACCTCAGTAATTCTCTACAATTCTTGTTTCAAATCAATGGCATAGACTCAATTTAAAAATGGAGAAGTTTATTACAAGAGCTCATTGTTCCAATGATTCAAGCAGGACACTCCAGATACCATACTAAAATGGGTGATTCAGAGTATTGGGAATGCTAGGATGCGCAACGGAAATTTTAATTTAGTCTAATCCTTGAAAAAGAGGTGGTACCTTGAAACACATTTTGGCTATGTGCTAATAAGAGATTTTTTGTTTTTTATCAATAATGGAATAAAGGTAGATTATGAAACTTTTTTCGAGTTCAACATTTATTTGGAGCAACAATTGTATTGAATTACTGGGGTTTCTCCTCCTTTTGATGTAATATTGCCAGAGAAGGATTTTCCCCGACTCAACCGATAACCCTATTTCTCACAGAAATGTTCCACATTTACCAAATTTTGGCTGATAACTAAAAGTCTGTTTCTCATCCATAGGGAAGCCTAAAGCTTGTACCTAATTTGCCCAATGTAGAATTTTTTAAGCAGTGGGCAAATCTTGCATCCACTGAGCAAGGTTAGATTTGCAGTTATTGCAAACAAAAAAGTCATTCTTTATTGTATGGACCCAATCCTAATTATTTCAAGGCATTCGATTGGGCAATTCATGTCAGAGAAAGTCAACAGAGGCTACTGCAGATGAGTGTCAGATGCCAGCTCCACAATCAGATTTTCTAACGGCTCCGCAAATTAATGAATAATGTGCGAGTCAAGATCAACACTTGCAACCCTCCTACCTATCTCAAAAACACCCAGAGAAGCACCATGACCACCTGGCCCATCACCACTCAAGAATCTGCAACGACCATGTAGTCCATACACTTCCTAGCACTGTAGGTCCCCAGTACTCACCACGTCTAATCAAAGGTCTGGACCCCATCAGCACAGCCCTCATCCCAATCCTGAATGACTAATTCATCACAGTCACCTACTCAGATGCCTAGAAACATGCCACAGTACTTCTCCTCCCTAGAAAATCCTCTTCAGAATCATAGACATTAGCATACTAGCATCCTATCTTGGGAAAAGATGATGAACAAACGACTAGTCACTCACCTCATGACAACCACCTCCTCAGCAACACTCGATTCGGAGTCAGGCCCAATCACAGTAAAGAGACCATCCTAATTGTTGTCACAGACGACATACAGATGATGAAGCACAGAGGTGACATCATGGCCCTCACCCTACTGGACCTTTACACAGCCTTCAATACTGTCTCCGCCCGTACTTCGCTGGATTTTCTCCTTCCTTATTGGCGACCCACAGTCCTTCAGTCTAGCCCCCTTCACCTCAGAAACTGTCAACCTCATTTGTGGAGTTCCACAAAGACCCTAAAAACCTGCATGACGCACTTGCCAGCATCATCTGCGCCTATGGAATCAACATCCTATCCTATGCTGATGACACCACGCTCATACTTTTCCTCTCCAATTAGACGCCAAAAAACACGGAACAATTTTGCAGCCTGCATGACGAAGTCGCCAGATGGATGAAAAACAACTGCCTCAAGCTCAACACAGACAAGACAGAAGTAGTAATTTATGGCAAAGACACCTCGCTCTGGAACTCCTCTGGTGGCCTGATGAACTCAGACCCGCACCCCTTCCTGCAACCCGAGCAAAGAACCTCGGAGTATTATTAACAACAACCTCACCATGACTGGTCAAGTAAACGCAGTCTCCTTCTCTTGCTTCCACACACTGAAGATGCTCAGAAAGATATTCAAATGTCTCCACACCAACACTCGCAGAAGCATTGCCCAAATCCTCATAAACAGCAAGCTGGACTTTGTATACGCACTCTATGCTGGAATCAATGTTAAACTCACCAAAAGATTCCAGGCCATGCAAAACTCAGAGGCCAGTCTCACCCTCAAACTCCCACCTCGTGCTCACATTAATCGCACCTCAAAGAGTCATACTCTCTCCCAATCTCCAAACAAGCACACTTCAAACTCAACACATACACAATCAAAGCTTTACACAACATTGCACCCTCGTAACTCAACAATCGTGTAAACATCCACAAACCTACCAGATACCTAGACTCAGCCAGACTCCTACTCACACACATCCCAGCATACGCAGAACCAGATCCGTGGTTGTGTCTTGTTCTACCTTGCTCCAAATGCCTGGGACGACCTTCCCCTGCACATCAAAACCATCTCCTCAGTGTACTGATTTTATATAGAATATAGAATGTGGATGCAGTCATAGCCACAAATAGAATATTATTATTTAAAAAATAGGATTATTGTTGGATGAGCAGAGCTGGGGAGCGGAGGTTGAAGACTCTGCTCCAGCACATCAAATAAATATATGTTATATCTCAACTCAGGCTTAACGCTGTTACAAATTGGTGACAAGCGCCAATTGAACCCGCAATGTGAGAACTACTATGCCGGTAAGAGCGCACTTTTAAACAAGACAACAACAGTCAAGCGCTTTGAATAACTTATATCCGGTGTAAAACTGCAACCGCCTTAAGCACGAACTCGTACCACTGCAGTCTCCACTGCAAATATTCAAGGTAAAAATAAAAAGATTTTTAAAGAAATTAAAGTAAAAGCACTCACTGTTTCATAGTGGAGAATGTTGGTATTCAAAAAATAGGGTATTTGTTGAATGAACAGAGCTGGGCGTGGAAGCTGAAGAAGCTGCTCCAGCACCTCAAATAAATATATGAGATATCTCAACTCAGGCTCTGCGTTGTTCCGCTCAGTTCCACAAGAAACTGAAGGCCTGACTTTTCACCTAGCCCTAGCCCTGGCTCACCCCATACAGCTCCTGCGTTAGCACAAGGATAGCCTCCAGGGTGAGTTGCAGTGGCGGCTAGTATGGTTCGCAGGTGGCGAGGTGGGTGCGGGTGCTGGGGGGGTGTGAGGGTAAAAAGAAATAATAGGAAGAAAGGAAACACTTACCCTGCCGCGCCGGTCCAGCGTCTCTACTCCTGCATTCCGAGGCACAGGAAGCACAGAAAGGGTCCCCTGACCAATCACAACACTGCAATGCAGATTTGTGATTGGTTTTGAGCATCCTGGTTCGATGCTCAACTAGGGAATGTGGGCCTGGGCTTGTTCTCCAGTCAGGCTGTAATGCAGCCTGCATGGAGAATGGGGAAAGTGCGCATGACTGGTTTTGGCGGCCCGAGAGGGCCGACCAGACAGTCATTGCACACTTAGAAGTGGGCAAACCATTCCTCCCCTGCCCTGCTCCAAGAGCAGAGCAGCCCCACCCACCTGCCCGCCTGCAAAGCAACAGGAAACATAAAATGATAATAATTAAAATGTATTATCATTTTATGTTTCCGTTGCTTAAAAGCAGTGGGGCGACGCTCCTCCATCATAGCAGAGGAGCCGCCCCTCGTAAGCTGGGCGCGATACAAATAAACAAACATAACATAACACAACATAACATTACATATAAGATAACATTACATAACATAGCATAACATAGCAACATAGGGGTATATGGGCAAGCCCAGGCTCTTTATACAAATGGAAATGGAAAGAAGAGAGAACAAGTGTAAGCAGCACTGCAATAAATAAAATACCAGGGATAACATTACAGAATAGGGTCAAACAAAACAAATAAAATAATATTCCAAAGCTAACAAGAATCATATGTAGAAGTGGTTGAGTTCAAGAAACACAAGTTAGCACAGTTATGGTAAGTTAGATCACAAATATACAAAATAAACACAATGGGAATGTCAAGAGGCATGATATCAGGTGTCAAATCATCAATAGTACAGCAGGGTACCATCAGATCAGAAAAACACATGAGATCCACAGGGCTGAAAGGGGGAGGAGTCCAAAGTTTAGATTAGGGATGTGACAAAGTATTGAACAAAAAGAACGTGTTTATGTTCTCATTCAAAAGTGGGCAGACTGGTAATATTGTGAATGGGAGACAGAATAGCAACTATTGTGACCTAGGATCAAAAAATAAGGCATTTAACTACATGCTCATGTAGTATTGAAAGCAATTCAATAGTTCCTGTGGACAATTCTGTCAAACCATGCTGAGATATCCACTTGCACTAATAGGCAAAAACCCCTCCCTCTTCTCCCATCATCCTGCATTATGCCAACATCATAGAGCATTTGCAAAATCACTTTCTCCATACTGCTGGCGAGGTGGGAGTCGAATCATTCTTGGGGCAGGATGTTATGCTCAGCCTCATGCCTCTTTAATTCTATTGCCACCACACTTTCGGTGATATAGAAGGGCGTTCATTGAGAGAGAAGCTCAAATGTTCTATATCCAGTAATTTCAGTAAGTAGATCACTACTTTAAGCAAGTCTTTGGTGCGAAGACCTTGGGGTGGGGGGTCTGGAATCTTCAATTCCCGTCAGTATCCCTCCAGCAAAATCCAGCAATTATTTTTGTCCCCAGAAAGCAGAATTATCAGCTGGACCCAGAAATGCAAGATTCTTTTCTGCTGTTTTTCCCTTATTTCTGGGACAAATATGCTGATCTTTTCTGGCTTTTTAGGGCAGGTGGAATACGTCAGCTGGAAGTCTGGTGGTGGTCTTGGTTGTGGGGAGTGGCTAGGGGACGTCAAGACTGGTCAAGCCCAGATTATGGTAGCCCAGGGGGAGCACGGTCTGTTCCCCTGTGCCTGCAGGGATAAATTCGGGGCAGTGGTGGCTGGTATAGTTTGCGGGTGGCGGATGAAGGCGCTGGGGGGTCACAAGGGGGATAGGGGGAAACGGTAAAAAATAAAAATAAATAAAAGAAACACTGAGCTTGCCGCGCCGGTCCTGTGTCTCTGCTCCTGCTCTCTGAGGCATAGGAAACACAGAAAAGCCTCCCTTGACCAATCGCAATGCTACAATGCAGCGTTGTGAGTAGTTTTTTTTTTTTTTTTTTTGCAGATTTATATAGCGTGAACTCGACCCGAAGGTATTGGAGCGCTTTACATGAGCACCGGTTACGTTACACAAGGACACATTCATTTTTTTGGTAGGCACGGGAGATTAAGTGATTTGCCCAGAGTCACCAGATGTGGACGCGACCCCGAGGCTCGAACCTTGCTTTCCCAGCTCCAAAGTCGGCAATCTAGCCATCAGACCACATCCTCTCCCTTATTTTGATTTGGTTTTGAGCGTCCTGGTTCGGCGCTCAACCAGGGAATGGGTGCCTGGGCTTGTTCTCAATGCAGGCTGTAATGCAGCCTGCATGGAGAACGGGGAAAGTGCGCATGACTGGTTTGGGTGGCCCGAGAGAGCCAACCAAACAGTCATTGTGCACTTAGGAGAGGGCAAACCACTCCTCCCCTGCTCCGAGAGCAGAGCAGCCCCGCCCACCCACCCACATAGCAACAGGAGACATAAAATGAAAATAACTCAAAGTTATTATCATTTTATGTTTTCTTTGCAGTTCACTGCTTAAAAGCAGTGGGGCGATGCTCCTCAACCATTGTGGAGGAGCCATCTGATTGGGGCCAGGCATTGTTCCTGTACACTGCTCCTCCATGTCCCTGTAGTGACTTAACCCCTTCGGTGCTCGTGACGAGACCAGCTCGTCATGAGTCACGGTGGAGCTGTGCTCATGACGAGCTGGTCTCGTCATAACGGCGCCGCTCCGCCCACGCGTGATTAATTCCCCGCCTGTGTGGGCGAATTAATCAGTGGGCGGGGTCGTGACGAGACCAGCTCGTCATGAGCACAGATCCACCGTGACTCATGACGAGCTGGTCTCGTCACGAGCACCGCGGCGCCGCGCTCACCCCCAGCCCCCCCCTGCACCGTGGGGGAATTACCCCCGCAGGGAAGCAGTTAATGGTGTGATTCTGCTCCCAGTGAAACAAGTGATGCCTCTGAAATTAGTGGGAGACACTAGACCACTTGTAATAGCCTGGAGTGGTATCCCAACTGAAATTACCGCTCTGGGTGGGATATTGCAACTCTTAATCATAGTCTAAGTAGTAAAATTCTGAACTAAACAATGCAGTCGGAAGACAATTCCCCCAACAGTCATAGTTTGATATACTGTGAAACATTGTAGGGCCATTGGTGCCAATGAAGTAGTAGTGTGCGTAGATATTTTCGCTAGCAAAGGTTTGTTAAATTTCTCTTTCACAAAGTTTGTATTGCTTCGTGGTTTGCCTATGCCTGTACAAGGTATTTGTCTGCATTTTTAGTTTTTTATCACTGTAAACACACCCACTCAGTCTGATGAATGTATGCAGAATATTTATCTGCTATTTTATCTTTTCTAAAGCTTTTCTATGTAGGATGGGAAATGTTTCCAGTGTGTTTCGCTGCACGTTAACATTTTACATAGTTTTCTTTGCGCAGTTGGTAAACCGAAAAATGTCCAGTTTTCAACAAAAAGTCACAAAACACATACATGTAAGTTGTGGTGCCGGCTGACATCGGTGCGCTTGTTTTTCTGTATTTTTGTAAAGCCTAGGTGTACCGTCACTTTGTCTGTTGTGGGATTTTTTTTCCAGTCTTCCTACATACTGTCACTTACCTCCCTATGAGATTTACTTTTGGAGGAAAATCTTTAATTCAATTGATTTGTTACACTTGGTACGAACCTATCCTTACTCGACAGGGGTCTGAAGAGTAGTTCACCTCTATTTTTGGTTCCATTGAAGTCAAGGGTTAACTTTGAAATCCCATATCTAACACATAAACAGAAAGCATCTATTTGAAGATGAAGCCTTATTCACCCACATGAACTTTGAGATGAACATCAGAATTGCTATTGCAAGTTCCAAAGGCTAAGCAATCTACTGAAAAAGATTGGTTTTTTTTCTACTGAGAGTTGTATCATGTGTTTGAAATTATCTGTATCTTGAACTGTTTCTCTGAGAATCACCTCGCTTTGGAGCTAAATTGGATGTGTGTCTTTTCAACCGCTAATCCTTGATTCTTAGACAGCTTTCTGGTGCCCTTGAGTCAGTGGATTATCAGATCCTGCAAAGTAAAACCTGTCAGCCGTTCATTTCTCTCTAAATATGCGACATAGTTTAGAAAAAAACACAGTTAAATGGCAGGGAGGTGACATAGAATTTATGCAAGTGGACCACCAGCTGCAAGTGGATAAAAAGTGCATTGTTTGAATTCGTTGATTAGTTACCTATTAGCATGTGAATGAGTAACAAACATTTAAGAATATGCTAATATGTGCAGTTCACAGGCCTCCTTCAGTCTTTTCATGTGGAGTTTGGCTATTGTTGTCTTTCTGAAGCCATTGAAATTGGAAAGCCCACAGCATAATTTTGGTAGTCTCAATTATCGGAACAGTATCATTCTAATACCTAGCATAATACTGCAGGGATGCCAGAGCGGCAACCATTGCACGTTCGGGGCAAATGAGTAGGTAGCTGGTTTTGAGATATAGGGCCTGATTTAGAGTTTGATGGATAAGTTACTCCATCCAAAGGGTGACGGATACACCGTCTGCCTTATTACAAGTGCATTATATCTTTTGGCAGTGTATCAAGGCTGCTATAATATCTGTTACGTTTACGTTTGTGATGGAGTAACCTGCCTGCCAACCTCTAAATCAGGCTACTAATATAGAGATAAGTAGGCGGTATTCAAGGTTGTTTCACAGGCCAGGATCTGAAATTTGAAGTGCCACACTGACCTGTTCGTGACAGAGGCTTGGAAGCAGTGGGACAACCAGTGCATAAGTCTTCATCATAGAAGATGAAGAAGCAACTTCAATTTAATATATATATAATGCAGAAGGAGACTCCATGTGCCATTCATAACATATATTTACTACTACTCTCAGGCTGGTGGGTTACGGCCTGTCTGAATCTCGATGAGTTTCTTTATTCTTGCTATAAAGATTAGTGGTGTAATATTCCATTTGGTCTACGTGCCAATAAGGCAATGTCATTATAGGATTAGATGTTTAAATGTGTGGTTCTCATTTTTACAAGTGGCTTGTGCAAATTGGTCTATTCAACATTGGTGCAATAAGGGCTTTTGGCAACTCCTTTTGCACGTCAAGGCCTACAGGATTTGTGATTGAGAAATGTGAGTGTGTGTATGCGTGTGTTTGGGTTTGTGCAGCTATACTTGTGGGCACTTACGAGTGATAACACAGTCTTGTGGTGGAGACTTGATTCCACTGTGGGATCCCAATCCTAAGTCATTACAAGGTAATGGCTTCCATATGATAGAAAATGACATTACTTTTTTACAACTTTTTGAAAAATTACATTGTGGAGACCTGTGTTTTGTGATGCATGTTTATTTTTTTGTTCAGCTCTGCCTTTTGGACAGGAGGTGGTACTGCAGCTTAAAACACACCATGGGATTTAAATACACTTTTGCACTTTAAAAAGTAGCAAAGACATCATTATTTGTGTTTAACTTACCTTTTCTATGTTATGTAAACTTTTGTTTTTTTGTATTAAAATAAATGGAAATAATAATCAAGCGAAACTGGTTAAATTTGCATTTTCTATATGTCCAAAACCTTTATTTAGAGTCATTTTAAAGCAGGACATGGACAGATTGATCCATTTTTTTTAATGTCTTCAGTGCCTGATAGTTTCACTTTTTTAGTTTAATATATCATGCTTCACACTTACAACTGACATTTATAATTTATTTACATATTTTTTTAGATTACATTTTAGGTGTACCTGGCTGCCTTTACATTTAGATGCTTTTGTGATGAATTTATGACTTTATTTTGTTTGCCTGTATGTGAGTATTACTATCCGAGAAGTACTTTAAAACATGGGGCCACGTGTACAAATCATTTTGCCTACTTTTAAAAAATGAAACTTAAAAGTTTAATTTTCTTTTTTACAAATGCATCCCATTTTCCTTTAGGAAAAAAGGGCTGCATTAAAAAAAAGGTTGATTTTTTAAAATGAAATCACAGACACATCCCTGTGATGACCGCAATTCCTAATGGGGCACAATTGTGAGCTACCTCATTAATAATAATGAGGTAGGTCTATTTGTGAACCCATTAGGAATTGCTATTTTGGAAATCTTTATCATGTTCATTAGGAATTGCGATTTCCTAACTACAATTCGCTAAGAACCGAAATTAGGATAGCGCAATTGCTATTTCTGTACATATGACCCATGGTTCCTGAGAATATTGTACTTTAGAGAAGCCTACTAAACAAGTTAGGAGAGAGGGACTCGCTGTACCGTGATCTATATGTTTCAGGTTTTAGGAGTCTACATGTATGAAGAAAATGTCCTCCTTGCCCCCTTTAAAAAATCTGGCTGAAGACCCTGAAGCACCTACAATCTTGTGTAGTGTGCCCTTTAACACATTATCGCAGAGGTGTAGTTTGACCGTACTATCAATGTAAAACTTTTTAAATACCAGGTTTTGTGAAGAGTAAAACCAAAACCTTTTATTTTACGCAGGAGCTACAGCATACTATGGATCCATGACGCAATTGATGGTTATTGTGACATGGTGACAAAGCACAAAGCCAAAGGTCACATGGTTCGTAAATATGACCAGACCACCGGAATGACATTTTGGAACAAGAACTTGCAAAATATTAAAAAAGGAGTGAGGTACAGAAGTGATTTCATCAGAGAGCAAACTATGCATAAGAACATAAAAATTGCAAAGTTACAGATGGGAACTCTTTGCCTCAGCGTCACTAAACCGTGCACAGATACTGAATAGTGTAAACAAACCTGATGTTCGTCCACTTAGATTTGCCATGTCGTGGTCAGACGCGGCAAGCAATCGTGTCACCTGCAGAGCTTTATGACAGAAATGTTGTCGTTATTTTTTGCCAGAAATCATGATGTATGCACTTTTGTTGCTAGTACTTGTAATTATATGATTGTGCTATAATGTAATTGTTTTAGTATACTTTTTATGCCACCATTTTGGTAGGCGAAATAAAGTTATTTTGATGATGGTAGTACTCACACCTTCAAAAGTTAAGTTCAGAGCCCAATTCTCTACTATATAAAAGACAGTAGATCAGCTTGCCTGTATTTATATAGTTATTTAGAATGCAAAGCATTTAAATTCAAAAATTTCATTTCCTGGGTTTTATAAGGGTAAATAGAGTTAGAAAGAATTCAGTATGTAAGCTGTTTTGTACCATTACAATCTCCTACTTCTCCAACAATTAGATATTTGTTTGATTAGCTTAAGGAGTGCACACTAGCCAGACCCCCCAGGATATTGCGCCATGAACTAGTAAATTTAGCAGCACAAATCTGGAAATTTAGCGGTACAAATCTGGAAATTTAGCGGCATTTTTGTGGTACTCTATCTTGCAATATTTCCTACAACAAACACAGATATCTTAGTTTTTGGAGTTATTTTACAACATGAAGCTATGTATATTTGGTTTATTTACAATTTAGACAATTTGTTTTGCTTCAAGGCTACATATAGGACATAAACATGTTAATGAATAAATGCCCACTGAACCTGTATGCTTGTCATGTTAATCTTGGCCATGTATGTGCAGTTCTTCTGAGCAGGCCAAATCTAGCCCAATATTGTGCTGCTGATTATAATGCAAAAACAATAATGCCCGGATGGATTGCTCTGAGAGGGACCGTCGTCTGGCTGACACAATAATTTTGTAGATGGTGTTGCTCCTTTCAGCATCTGCAGAACTGGTCACACAGTCTTTGTACACAGCTGCAAGCTGTGAAAGAACTGGAATGCGGTCAGCCATCCCACGCCAAAAGTGGTCAGTGTCAATCACCCCAGAAACAGATGGCTGTACTGCTTCTGGGCCTACATGTTCAAAGTAGAGGCGAAGCTCCTGATCGGGAACTTCGCTCAAACCAGGGATGGCTGAATATGCACTCTTGTCCTTAGGCAGGATGCAGAGTCGTGCAGGATTGAAAAGGCGCACTTGTTTCAAGAATCCAATGCCTGGTTGGGCCTCCCCCATGTATTTGCCCACCTTTTCCAGAGAATTTTCAAAAGCTTCATTAAGCTGGGCTGTTATCTTTTTTTTCTGTGTCAGAGATAATTTAGCCCCTGCAGTGTTCTGTAGAAATGGTTGTAGTGACTCCACAGTGAGGACTGAATTGTTTGTTAGGTTCATGTGGAGGTCCTCCAAATAATCATACATCTTCATTGTCACTGGTGTCTGACTCTGGAATAAGTCCATCAGATGTAAAATGTTTTGGCATTTTTCTGCCACAATGTCCAATTGAACTTTAATGCAGTTTCTTTGGTCGCTGTTCAAAATCCTTTGCAGATTTTCAAGGGAATCTGGGGGAGACTTTCTGAGTTGCATCTCAGACTCAACAAACCCAGCATAGGCATCAAAGTGCTTGCAGTGGTACTGAACAGCAGCAAACCAAGAATTCCACCGGGTGCTGCAAGGGTCAGGTGCCATCCGTGGTTTCATCCCATGGTTCTCAGCAAGATGGTGCAGGTACCTTCTCTTTCTGCTACCGGCCATGTAAAAGATGCGCGAGAAGTACAGAAGGAAAGCATTTAGCTCCACAAAAGACTTCCTAAACGACTCTCCAATAAGGTTCATTATGTGTTTCAAGCAGGTGATATGTATGGAGTTTGTATACAGATTTCTCAACACAGTGTTGTATGCCTTGAGCATGTATGCCGCATTGTCAGTGTTAAAGGAAATAACGTTCTGAAAGGCTATGCTGTACTCTGTGAGCACCTTCACAACTGCTTGTGCTACAGTCCCATGGTTGCACTGTGAGAGGAACACTGTGTCTGCTAGGTGGGTGTGAATCTGATGGCCACCCTGCACAGAGACCACTGCAAATAATACATTCAATACACAACGCCCTTCGACATCAGGTGTTTCATCAAATATAACACTGATCTTCTGATCTTGCAAGTGTTCTTTCAGCTCGTTCTTTGCTCCTATATATCTCTCTGGGAGATAACGTTCTTGAAGCTGATGACTTCCAGGTATCGCTCCACCATTTCGTACTCGCTCGTGGAGAAACTTGCGCAACACAGGGTGGTCGGTTTTGCTCAGCGGAATGTTCAGTGCTGTGAAGACATTGACCCACTCACTTATAATTTCCTGGTTTGAGGCACCGGCAGCTGTACTCTTTGTGAAAAGTGAGTTCACAGTCATCTGATGGGCACGTTTTGGCGAAGAGTGAGGGTCTGGATCATCTGCACAGCGCTTCAAGTATTTTTGGGACCGCACATGCATATCCACTGTGTGTTTCCGGATGTGGTTCACCGCCACATTGCACACACTGCAAAACAGCACGCCACCATCAGCATGCATCATGGTGCTGTACTCTCTGTCCCGATCTGCTGCGGTTATATGGGTAGGTAGGTGTGATCGGTGCTTCACAGCCTTCACAGCCTGCAGAAACTTCTCCATTGTGCTTTTGTTGTGGTGGCTTGTTGCTCCCTTGGAATCCAAAAGATCTCGGGGTTGTGGAGCAGTCACATAACTCACCTACAAATATATTTGGTTTTACTAGATGTGTTTCAAAGGGGAAAAGGGCATTGCAATTGTTGAATGGAAAGTTAAGAAAACGTAGGGAAGCAATGATTAAAAATGCATGTAACTCTGAAGCACCTGCAAATGGCAAAGAAATGGAAAACTTGTTGGGACAGAACCGCAATGGGAAATGGCACTCCCCAAACGGAGTTGAGCAAACAGTGTTAAAACAGCATGGTCAGTTGCAAAGAAAGGAGAACGTGAAACCTTTTGAAGCAAAGTTTCATACACGGAGCGTTAATACATACAGGTAGGCAGAGGTCCTTCGAAGTGGAATGGCACACTTGTGTGGTCCCGCTAGGCAACTTTGAGTTGTCTGTGGAGGGCAGTGGGGGTGAGAGGTAAACATAAAAAACATAAGGCAAAAGTGTTTCCCCCCAAAAAAACAACCCTGCCCCAAAGTGCCTGCAAATAAAAAATAACATGACAAAGGTTGCATGGGTGGAGAAAAAGGGAAAAAAAGGGAAGGATGAGCCACCTGCAAAGAAAGTGAAACCTAAGCGTCCAAAACAAATTTGTACAAGTGTACTTTGTAGGAGCACTTAAGCCAGGTGGTTACACTCGGGGGGGGGCAACAGTGCTTAACGGGTGTGTAGGGAAAATCCCAAAATAGCCCCAAACCACCCCAAAAAAACCCAAAATAAACAATTATGAAACCCACATGATCACACAGAATTCCATCGCCAAACCATGCACAGCCCTCCCACCCATCGCAAGTAGGACTTCACAAATATGGGTGGCGACCTCAAGGTTCTGTGCTTTATCATATGTATTATTCATCTCCCCGGTAGTGTAAAAAACCCAAAAACTTACCCGTGCTGTGCAGCAGCAAGCATATATTAGTTGCCAGACGGCCCAATGGCTCTTGAACCAGCAGATTCTTTCCTCCGAGACTCTACAAAAGAAGAAAAAAGAGTTAGAGCAGGCTCGCCTAGCACTTTCCATGTCACCTGTCCCAAAACACTGCCACTTACCCCACTACGCCTCCTTAAAAACCACAGCCCCCCAAAAACAATGCCCCCAGGGCCCGCCGCACACTGGGCATGCGGCAGGCCCAACAATATTTTGCCCAAAAATTAATAATGCCCTGGAGGGGCCCGCCGCGTGCCCCATGTGCGGCGGGCCCCAAAACAATGCCCCCAGGGCCCGCTGCACACTGGGCACGCGGCGGGCCCAGCAATATTTTGTAAAAAAATTAATAATGACCTGAAGGGGCCCGCCGTGTGCCCCGTGTGCGGCGGGCCCCAAAAGCAATGCCCCCAGGGCCCGCCGCACACTGAGCACGCGGCAGGCCCAACAATAAAAAAAAAATGGAAAAAAATGGAAACCAGGGACCGCCGCGTGCCCCGTGTACGGCGAGCCCCAAAACAAATTGTTTTGGGGCCCCCCACACACGGGACACGCGGCGGGCCCCTTCAGGGCATTATAAATTTTTTAACAAAATATTTTTGGGCCCTCCCTGTGCCCAGTGTGCGGTGGGCCCTGGGGTCATTTGTTACAATGCCCCCAGGGCCCTCCGCACACTGGGCACGCGGTGGGCCCAACAATATTTTGTAAAAAAAATGAATAATGACCTGAATGGGCCCGCCGCGTGCACCGTGTGCAGTGGGCCCGAAAAGCAATGCCCGCCACACACTGGGCACGCGGCGGGCCCAACAATAAAAAATAAATTGAAAAAAATGGCAGCCAGGGCCTGCCGCGTACCCTGTGTGCGGCGGGCCCAAAAACAATGCCCCCTGGGCCTGCCGCACACTGGGCACATGGCGGGCCCCAGCCAAGCAGCAAGGAGTCCTTACCTGGGCCCGAGATGATGCAGCCTGGTGAGCAGTCAGCAGTCCCCTCAGCCTCGCACAGGAGCAGGAACAGAACAGCAGGGCAGGTGAGGAGTGTAAATAAACACACCACCTCGCCTGCCTACTGTGAGGACCCTCCTTCTATTGGCCTGTGGCGAGAGCCACTGGGCCAATAGAAGGGGGTGTCCGCCGGATTTCGCGGGCACTTTTGTAAAAATCGCTGCATTTTTACAAAACTGCTGATTTGCGATTTTTTTGCAAATCGCAAAATCCTGGAGGGTCTGACTAGCAAGCAATCATCTCGCTGTAGTGGTTATATGACAGAGGCATGCATGGCTCAACCATGTGTGCCTCTACAACGCTGCCCAGACAACGAATGAGTATGAACAACGCATTCCTTTACCATGCATGCCTTTACCACACAATTTCGTGGTAAAGGTATGACTGGTAACGGGATATGTGTGGTAAAGATCACACCCCAGCCGCACCCCCGAAGCCCTAAAAACTACCCGACCCCCGAGCCCTGAAAACTATCCCGACCTGCCCTGAGCCCTAACCACTAACCTGACCCTCATGAGCCCATAAAACTACCCCATAGTAAAGCTGTTTCCCTGCAGTCATCCCTGTAAAAAAAATTATTTCATTGGGACTGCTGGAAGGATAGACCTATTGTTTGAAAAAGTAATGCTAGCATCACAAGTGGCTCAGTTTCGTATGTGATAATTATCACATGTGATATAATTAGGCCTGGCCAAAATTCAACTTACTCCAGTGTAATTTGTGCAATTTCAGGAATTTTGAATTATGCTTGTATGTGAAAATCCTGTAATTAGACCATTACACCACATCTCACATAATTAAGCTGCAGTTCGTGGCACAATTATAGCATGAGAGCACAGGAACAACGCAAGCAACCAGAACGTGAGCGGCTGTTGTTTGTGGCAATTGTGTTTTTCAATCAATATTTAGAAGCAAAATGAGTCCTTGCGCCAAAAACACAAGGATGCATTTCACGCCAAAATATAGCACTAAATGATGGATGAGCATAATTATGCATAAATTACCTCACATTTTGCTTAATTACCCCTACCTCTAGATAAAATTGGAAACCGAGGTGTTTGGAATTTATTGTGAGTGGCAATTACTGTCTATAAGGTTTGCCTGCAAAATGGGGAATGAACAGCGGATTTTGGTGCTCAATTTACCAAAATCCAGATGTCCTGGTGTTTTCAGGCAGAAATTTTATGTTAGGGGTTGCAGGTTTTATTACACCGAGATTACCCAAGTTTGATAAAATCTGCATCAGTGATACTTCTGTCATGTCTGGTAGCAGGAGTTAACAGACATTGGAATTATATGGGCACACCTATTGACCTGTACCCAGGATTTTTTCCAGTAGCGGCTGCTACCGGATGGGGGTGGTGAGGTGAGGGGGAGGGAATAGAAAAAAATAAAAAGGACTTACCTGAAAGGGACGGATGGCCGCCTCCCCTCCGTCCTCTTCATCTTCCAGTCTCCAGTCCCGGCCAGCAGCAGCAGCAAGAAGCACCCAGGCACAAAGGCTCTCCTGAGCCAATCACAACGCTGCAATGCAGTGTTGTGATTGGTCTGAGCGCCGTGGTTCGGCACTCAGATGGGACAGGGAGGCTTTGCATGTTCCTCACCAGGCTGTGTAATGCAGCCTGGTGGGGAAGATGCAAAGTACGCATGACTGCTCGGCTGGCCCAGGAGGGCCGGCCAAGCAGTCATGCGCACTTAGGGAGTGCAAACCACTCCTCCCCCTGCGCTGCCCAGCCCTGCCCCGTGAGCCACTGACTTCGGTAGGAAAAATACAATGATACAACAATACATTATCATCATTGTATTTTTCCTTTTAAGCAGTGGGGCGACACTCAGCCGCCACTGATTTTTTCATAATGCAGCATTTACATGTAGTCAAGCGTGATATACTAGACATTTGTGTAATAATCACATGGTTTGTTGTGAAACATATCAACGATTGGAAAACAAATAAAATTAAAAAGAGAAAAAGACGTTGAGCACATTTAGTGATCATATTTACGTGCTCAATAGAAAGACTGGCTTTTCCTTTGCTTTCATTCTCATGACGCATTTCATTCTTGAATTTACTCATTCATCAATCTTGTTTCTCACCCTATGGCATCCAATAAACATAGTGGATTTTCAAGGCTGAAAATGTTATCAGGACAAAGCAATTGATATTCATGCAATTTAAATAGTGAATACATTTTTAAAAAAGGAGCCACTCGAGGTCAATGAAAAAGCAATATAGTGCAGGTGTTGTCACATGAGGTTAATAAATATGAGTTAACATTTTTGTTCACAATTTCATAAAGCATTTATTTGTAGGAAGTACATTAGTGTGAAATCAATGATTGATGACCTATATTTATTGGGGTGCAGAGACAGAATATTGAGTCATAAATATCGAGTTGCACAAATATCGAGGCAAAAATATCGTGGTCAAGAATATCGATTTAAGGTAAGTAATATCGATTTTAAAAATATCGAAGTGTTTAATATCGTTTGCAAAAATATAGTTGTTAAAAATATCGCTTTTATAATTGTTATGTATTTTAGTATATATTTTATATGTATGTGATGTGTGTTTTTTGTATAAGAATTGTTTGTATTTTTAATATAGGTGTTACATTTTTAGTAGTTATTTTTTTAATTCGAATTTTGCGCTTTTAGTTCTGTAGCGGGTTGCAGGTTTATAGGGGAATAGGGTGGGAAGTAATTTAATTATATTAAATGTATTCATTTTAATTTTTTTTTATTTTGTGTTTTTAGTTCCGTAGCGAGTTGTGGGTTTATAGGGGAATAGGGTGGGAAGTAATTTAATTATATTAAATTTATTGATTCATTTTTATTTATTAATACTTTTTAATTTAATGTGTTAATATTTGTTTAATTGAGATGTTATAGTGTTAAATGTGTAAAGTAAATTATAATTAATTAATTAATAATTGGTTGTTAATTAATTTTAATTAATTAATTGGTAATTAATTATGGTATTGTGTAATTAATTTGAGGTGTGTGTTGTGTTTATAGGTGTAAAGGGTGGGAAGGGTGGAAAGTAATTTATTTTTAATTGATGAATTATTAATTGGTTGTTAATTAATATAAATTAATTAATTGGTAATTAATTATGGTAATTGTGTAATTCATTTTAGGTGTGTGTTGTGGTGTTTATAGGAGTAAAGGGTGGTAAGTCATTTGTGTTTAATAATTAATATATAGTTTTTAATTAATGTTAATTATTTGATATTTATTTTGGGTAATTGTTTATTTTTTGTGTGTTGTTTTTACTTTTAAAGGGTTAAAGGGTGGGTATTAAATTAAATTATTTAATTATTAGTTGTTAATAGTAATAGTTTTAAATTTTAAAATAAGTTTTAATTGTGTTTTCTTATTTTATCATTTTATTTAGGTGTGTGTTGTGGATATTATAGCGTTAAAGTTTGAGTTGTTAATTAATGTTTATTAGATTTTTTCATTAATAATACTTTTTAATTGATTATTAATTATGTTAATTATGTAAATACATTTATTTAAAAATGTTGAAGTGTTTTGTTATTGGTGTGGTGTTATAGGGTAGGAAATAAAATAAATACATTTATGTTTTAATACATTTTTTTGTTTGTAAATATTTTCCAGTTTAAAAGAATTATCTTTTGTAAATTCATTTATTATTTTATTTATATAATATTTCTAAGTTTATGTTATATGTAATTAATATTTAATATGTGTTCTTTTTATATGTTTAATATTTCTTGTATATTTTTTAAATATTGTTTATTGTTTTTTTAATTTTCATTTTTTATAAAAAAAATGTTCATGTGTTTGAGTATGAATAGTAATTTTTTTTCTCCGCTATCCAACACTTTCCTGACTGTTGCATTCACTGGAGTGGGAATAGTAATTTTTACCCCTCCACTATCCAGCAATTTCCCTACTGTTGCACTCACTGGAGTGGGAATAGTAATTTTTACCTCTCCGCTATCCAATACTTATTCTACTGTTGCACTCACTGGAGAGGGAATAGTAATTTTTACCCCTCCGCTATCCAACACTTTCCCTACTGTTGCCCTTACTGGAGTGGGAATAGTAATTTTTTCCCCTCCGCTATCCAACACTTTCCCTACTGTTGCTCCCTCTGCTATCCAATACTTCCCTACGGTTGCACTCTTTGGAGTGGGAATAGTAATTTTTACATCTTCGCTATCCCACACTGTCCCTACTGTTGCACTCACTGGAGTTGGAATAGTAAATGTAATTATTTTGCTATTCAACACTTTCTCTACTGTTGCACTTATCGTATTGGGCAATTTAAGTTTAATTTTTTTATAGTTTAATGTTTTAATTTATTCTAGAATGTTTTCTTTTTATATTTTAAAATATTTATATATATATATTTTATTTTTATATAATTAATTATTTTTAAAATAAATTAAAGATAATAGTTTATTAATTATTTTAAAGTAAATTTATATATGTATGAATTATTATGTTTGTGTGTTTATTTATTTTTATTAGGTTTATTTGTTATATATGTTGCAAAAATGTATATTAAATTACATTTATTTTGTTAAAATTAATATTAATATTTAATATATTTAATATATAATATTTTATTTTATATATATTTAAATCGATATTGTTTACATCTATATTTTTTACATCAATATTTTTGATTCGATATTTTTGTACTTACCTGTTTAGGTATAGGAGTCGATATTTTTGTATTCTGTATTTTGTTTTCGATATTTTTGACATCGATATTCTATCAGTGAACCATTTATTGTTTTATATTATGGTATGAAGGAGTAAAAATATGCGTTCAGTCAATTGGACAAGCCAGTACTAGCATAGCTGGTGGAGAAGAAATGGGTGAGAAATAAAGTGAAATTACCAATTGGAAGAAATAATGTTTCTCCTGACAAGTTTAGTGTGGGAGTGCTAATGTAATCACCTGTAGATGTGTGAAATCAAATCAAATCAAAGTAAGCTTTATTCCATTCTTTTTATAGAAACCATAAAAGCAAAGTACAGCAACAAAGACCGTAGTTAAAATATGCAATTCATAAGCAATAAAACATTAAGCATAAACTATATTGATATCAATAGAATTACATAAATAGAATTATACCCAAAAACATACACAGCACATAAAAACCAACCATTATCAGACAGCTTAAAAAATCAGTCACAGGTTTATAGATGTGTCATCAATGCTAGGTCAGAGTGTCAAGTGAATGGGCTGTTGAGTCCTCTTCTGCTCTGCTCAAAGGAGGGGTGACTCCTAGTAGCAAGAGTGACATCCTGCACATTACAGTATACACTCCAAAGGTGTAAAGTATCTCCTTATGAGGATCGTAAATAGAAGGAAATCCCACAAAGGGGAAAACCGTGTACATGGAAGTGTTTTTGTCCAGGGAGTGTCAGAGGGCTTGATTGTAATCATATTCTTAATTGTGAAAGGCTTTTCTGTGTGGGTGATAGTGAATGGCCAGAGAGAGGTGTTTGTTGAGAGTATTGAGGAAGAAGTGAGCACAATCTGAGCAGGTGGTAATGCAGTGTCTGTTGCAAGTTATTGATGGAACGTTCTTAAACATCCTCTAGATGTGATGGTGACAACTTTGTGTAGTTCTTTGTCAGGGGATTTGAAGCTTTGGGTTGAAAGGGTAATGCAAAGTAGTACTGATACATGAGATTGAATGCTTCAGTGTTTGAGGGCGGAGTGAGTGTGAGGTAGGCTGAGATGTATTGAAAATACTGGAGGAACTAAGGGGCTCATTATGATGGCGGGCGGACTTGGTCCGCCCGCCACCATAGCGGTGTTTGGGACCGCCCGCCAGACATGCGGCGGTCCCACCACTGCTATTAGGATGCACCCGCCATACTGGCGGGCGCATCCTGGGCCTTTATTATTATTATTATTATGTAGCTTATAGAGCGCACGGCTACCCCCAACGGGAGTGTCCCGGCGCTTAAGACAGATAGAGAGGTGGGAGGGATAAGAGTAGAAATTCCACGGGTGCTAAGGAAGACTGAAGAGCCATGTCTTCAAGAATTTCCGGAAGCTTAGCTCCGTGTTGGCCTTTCTGATGTGTACGGGCAGGGAGTTCCACAGAGTTGTGGTTCTAACGGTAAAGGACCTTCCTCCTATTCTAACCTTAGCAAAACGAGGGATGATAAGGAGTTCAAGATGGTTGGATCTTAGGTTTCTTGCTTGATAGGACTTACAGATTATTTTCCGGAGATAGAGGGGGCCACTTCTGTTTATTGCCCGATAGGCAAGAGTGAGCGCCTTGAATTCTGTGCGTTTTTTCACGGGCAACCAATGAAGACTACGTAAATGGGGAGAGATATGGTGCCTTAGAGGGACATTTCTAATAAGCCTTGCGGCTGCATTCTGTATTATCTGCAGTTTCCTTAGCAGATACGTTGGTAAACCCAGATATAGACTATTAGCGTAGTCTAGTTTTGATGTTATTAGTGCATGGACAATAGTTTTCCTGCAGTCCATTGGAAGGAAGTGAAGAAATCTTCGTAATGCCTTCATTTTCCAGAAGCAGGATGATGACACGAGTCCTATCTGGGATTTGCATGAGAGAGTGTTGTCCACCTTAAAGCCCAAATTTCTAGCTGAGGACACAGGTTGTGGAGGGGGATTGAGCTGTGAAGGCCACCAGAGATCATTGCGGGCGGTGCTGCTGGCTGCAGCACAGTCCGCAATGATAAAGGTGCATGCACCGCATTTCCCTGCACCACGTGGCAGGCACCACGCGGTGCCTGCCACGTGGTGCATGGAACTGCAGGGGGGTACCATGGGTACCCCCCCAGTGCACCTCCCCACCACACAGAGGGGGCCCGCAACGGGCCCCCAAAGCCAGTCTCCGTCTGTCTTTTTGCAGCGGGATGTCCGCCGCAAAAAGACAGGCGGAAAGGGATACCGTAATCCCTATGGCGGTACCTGCACAGCACCGCCGCAATGTTGCCCTGGTTCCGGGTTCCGCAAGGCAGCCGGAAAAGGGCTGCCTTGCAGAACCATGGCGGACGGTCTTTCCGTCCGCCCCGGTACCATTGTGATTCCCACCGCCATCCTAATTTGGCAATTTTCTGTATGATGGCGGAAGGACCGCCACCACCGGCCCGGCGGTGGCTGTCCTTCCGCCATCATAAAGAGCCCCTGAGAGAGGAGATTGGGAGCGAATAAAGGTTTTTTAAAGTGATTTATAATAAAATGCCATAGCCATCTTAGATGAGCTCCACAATCATTTTTTGGTGAATCAATGTGCCTTTTTGACACTATTGCTTTTTACTGTTTCCCCATGGTTAAAGGAATTTTTATAACAATAATTATATTAGTATTTGCTATTCATGTAGGGAACATCCCAATTGAAGAAGTTACGTAGTAAGTACTACTATTACCCTACCGAATAATATTCTCTCCATTGACCTCAAAAGGATTGGAGGTCCGATATGCCATAGAAGGACTCAAACCATCAATGATCAGGAGTTCTCTGGGGGAGGTGGCAGCCGCGGTCGCTACAGGTAAGAGCGATGGGGGGGATTTCGAGAGACGACCACGAGGGAAAATTATATAAATAATTAATTTTCCCTCGTGGTCATCTCACAAAATCCGCCCCACCGCTCTTACCTGCAGCGGCCGTGGCTAGGAGGTGGTGCTCAGTCCATTGGGCTCTTCTTTAACGTATGTCCAATTCAGGGGAAAAATCTGTAGCTCCTTACGGTGCAATGAAGAGGTACTAATTGCTTTCATTATGTCTCTGGCCCGTGTACTCTGTTTTTCAAATATAGTGAGCCCCGTGTACCTTGTATAATCATGTCTTGTTAGAGATCTGCCAGTGCACCTCTTCATACCTGCTCTGTTAACTGTGATCCCATAACTGAGCCATTTGCAGAGCCCCCACAAAGTATCTCTATCCTTAACTGGAATATTTAATGGTATTCCTGTACTGAGATATCCACTGAGGTCTCATTGCACCCCAATACTGGCATGCAGAAATGCACAAAACATCACTGACCGGTAGAATTTTCTTCACATTGTCAAGTACTGATCAGGTTCGTACCCTTCTTGCTGGACACTGGGTACAAAACTAAGAGATAACACTTTGCTATGTTCTCTCCCAATGTTAAGAGAAGAGGGTTTTTGCAAAACTACAATGTAAAGTAAGCAATCAATACTCTAGATGGGAAGCTAATTTGTGCTTGACCATTTCAATACTCAACTACAAAGATGTTGTAAAGACCTTCAATTCATAATGCAGTACACCTGGATGGATTTCGGATGCCACGATAACAATTTGCTTAGGGACTAAAAAAATAAAACTATTAAATCCTACAATTCTGTCATTTGACCCAGAAGCAACCACCAGACCCTAAATTAAGTTTCTCTAATCTGCCTTTAAAGAAACATTTGCTCCTACCTAGCTCAAGAAGTTTAGTTCACCAGCATTAAAATAACAAATATTTATCAAAAGATGTAAATGCACACCTTCAATAGACTTCCAAGAGGTCTCAGAAATTGAATTTCAGAGCCAACACAGTATTTTTCATTAACAAGACTGAACATTCTAACAGCACCACAATTGTGCTCTTGATATTCTTCAAAAATGCACCAAACCATACTTCTTTGATCATGAAATCCTCCCTGGTCAAGAACTGTTTACGATACACCAGAATGATTTCATTGCAAAAATCCACAAAAGTTGGGCTTTAATTCTTTTGCTTGTGTTGTCTTTCTCATACAACATATTTCAATCTCAGTTTCTGAAATTTCCTAAGCCCTTCTGCAAAAAGGGCCCTGCTCTTCTGGGAACCATTTCCCATGGGAATTTTAAAAATCTCTGCAAAGTTATTGCCACCATCTTTCATCATACACAGAACCGTTTTTAAGGGGGTTGTGCCATAGTCTTTAAGGTGTACCCTGTTTCTTAAAAAGGCATACATTTCCCAGCAAAACATTAACTGTAAAGCAATCTCCAGACATCCCTTCTCAGCAAGACACTGGATGGAATTATTGTCAACCAACTCCAAAACCACAATGAGTCCATAGCCTCCTTGACCACAATCAAGCCAGATACTTGCCTAGGCCATGGATTTGCATTATTAGATGTTTGGGAGTACCTTTTTTGAAGATCTGGCTAAAAGTCATTGATTCTTCTCAATTTTTTGGCAATTTTCATTACTATCAGCCATCACCATTCTGTGAAAGAGCCTGAGAATCTCCTCAAAAGTGATGGACTGGTATGTTTTTTTCTTTCTGGCTGGTTTCAACAACTAAACATTTAGGGGCATATTCACAAGGACTTATTGCCGAGTTATCGGCACTTTAGCGCAGCAAAAGTGGAGAAAGATTTATCGCCCCATTCACAAGCGGGTGCAAACTGCAGACATAGCCAGTATTCCCGCGATAACTGCCGCAAAATTTAACTCCACGGGTGACACCACCAACTAACCCTAATGCGATGCAGAGTAGGCGTTCCCGTGCAAAAACTCACGAAAACACCACTACACCACTTTCACAACGAACTGCCAGATCTGCGATGCGAACCAAAAACAGGCGATAAGTCACGGTAGCACCAGGGATTTAACACATGCCTTCTGCTGGTGTTAAGCAGGACGACTACCTGCAGTATGAAAGGGAGCCCAGCCCAGAGCCACATCTGAAGACCCACAGATGCCATGGAGCCAATGATCATGCAGCTCGGAGACCCAAGAGGGCCACAACACCCACCGCCACCACTCCCAGCCCCCTCGGACCACCCCCCGGACAAACACATACCGTGCACGACACAAGAGCCACAAAAAGCGTATGATGTCACACAATGACAACAAGAAACACACATGTGTGGTCAGAAGAACGAGAAACAGTCACTCATCATTGAAGTAACAACCTAAAACTTTATTGAAATACAACACAAAACACCAATGCGGAAGACTCCTATCGGGTCCGTCCGGGACAATCTTGATGTCACAGCCTGGAAAATAAAGCACAAAATCAGAACATGTGTCATGCGCACATCAAAGGAGCGAGACACAGAGAAAGAGAGAAGGAAAGAAAGGCAGAGAGAGAAAGAAAGAAAGGGAGAGGGAGAAGGAGAGAGAGAAAAGAAGAGAGAGAGAGAGAGAGAGAGAAGGAAAGGAAGGCAGAGAGAGAGAGAGAGAAAGAAAGAAAGAAAGAGAGAAAGAAATAAAGAAAGAAAGAAAGAAAGGGAGAGGGAGAAGGAGAAGGAGAGAGAGAAAGGAAGAGAGGGAGAGAGAGAGAGAGAGAAGGAAAGGAAGGCAGAGAGAGAGAGAGAGAAGGAAAGGAAGAGAGAGAGAGAGAGAGAGAGAGAGAGAGGGAGGGACACTGCTGCCCCCGTGCACCCAGGCACCACTGCTCACCTGCTGCCACCGGTGTGTCTCCAACCACGTGCCGGTATACACTGCAAGCCACCAGGTCTGCAATCTGTAATCGAGGCCAGAGTCAATCATGGCAGAGTGCATCTCACTGCACACGGCAACAATGCCTGTCCGCCTCTGCGCACACATGCAGCCGCACTCTAGCCCCTCCCGCCGGCCAGCGCTGGCTGTCTGCCCTTGCGCACCCAGGCCCCACTGCTCACCTGCCACCAACGGTGTGTCCCCCAGTGGGCACACCACGTGCCCGTGTAAGCTCCAGGTCCCGGTCCCGCGACCATGGCATGCTCCACATCATGCGGACCCGCACCGCGGCCCAGCAGGTCCCACACATGACGCTGAGTTCTGAGGCATCAATGGCAGAGACCACATCAGTGCACACGTCATCATCGCCGGCTGCACACTCGCTCAGCAATTTCGGTGCGCCTAACCCTGTGCAACCCCAGTCAGTGCCACGTGGTGGTAGGCCCGTGATCGCCGCATGGCTTCGGGTGCCACTAACCCTGTGCAACCCCAGTCAGCGCCACGTGGTGGTAGGCCCGTGACGGCCGCATGGCTTCGGGTGCCACTAACCCTGTGCGCAACAACTCATGGGCCCTTTATGATTGAGAATCGTGGAACGTCCGTCATCCAGTCACCTCCGGCAGTGGGGAATGTGACGTTGTCGGCCCCTTATATTGGTGGGGTCACATGGCCTGTGATGCCTGTGCCGGATGGGTGTGGTGTGTGTGCAAACCTGCCCTCAGGGAGTGGCCCTGACATGCTGACAACTAGACCAGTGACCTGCAGACCACTAGCGTGTAAACCTGCGACATGTAGCTATGTGGCCCCTCCCTCGGAGCGTAAACGGCACGGTCCTGCCTGGCGTACGCCGGACCAGCGCCGGGCTTTTAACAATGACTCGGGGGCTCTGGGCGTGGTTCAGTCCATGTCCGGACAAGGAAGTGACTGATGCGTGTGTCCCTGTTGTAGTGTCTACGGCACCCGGAACGCAATCGGCAATGTAGCACACTGTGACTGGAATCCAACTAGATGAGCATCATTGACGTTAGGGGGAATCACTGACCCTACATTCATCCACACATTCATACTTGAATGATGATAGACATGACACAGCAGTGCGTTTCTGAATGTTTAATGCACATCCAGTGGAGTTTTGCAGCTGGAGCAGTACAGGGCCCTGCCAACCCCACTTCACAATATGGGCCCGTGGAGGGCCAGCCAGAGTCCATCGGGGAATGACAAGTACAGCGGAAGAGGAAGAGTACAGTCCACAGTCTGGTCGCCGTGTCATTGGTCACCAAACAGGATATGACAGTCCATGTTGTGGTCCAAGGTGAGTGCAGCAGAGTGTATCGGGGGTCAGTGGAAGGTCATGGGGCCATGTGCGGCACCAAGCAGCAACAGGCCAGCTGGCGGAAATTAATGCTAGTGCCTCCTTCTTATCTCAATCCCATCCACGTCCTTGTCCTCAGATGTGTGCTCTGCCTCACATCAGGGGCCGGAGGTGGATTGTCGGCCGCACTGTGTGGCAGTGACACATCAGGTGCCGGAGTGGAAATGTCTGCCGCACTGTGAGGCACTGACACACCAGGGGGCGGAGATGTGGATGGTGTAGGAGCAGCAGCATTCATCTGCGCCACGCCTTGTGGCAGCAATGCCATGATGAGGATCTGCAGGGCATGGTAGATCCCAGCTACATTTTGCTGATGTGCAGCGGTGGCTGCCATCCTTTCCGCCTCCATCCGCACCATGTCCTCCATGAGCCTCCGCATGTGTGCCAGCTCACAGCTGAGATCGCCGGAGCCACTCTGAGCGGGCAGGTGTTCTTGTCTCCGAGTCATGACTCCTGTGATGTGAGCCAGGGCTCGTTGGAGATCATGGAGCGGCCTGTGGGTGCCCGTTAGGGACTGGAGGTGGTCCCTGATGGGACTTAGACACCCATGGATGGCGTCAAGTTTGGTAGCCATGAGGTCGAACCCCACCCGCACCTGCACAGCCATCTCCCTCTGGCCCTCCAACACACGGCGTTGGAAGGCCATGTGTTGTTTGTAGGGGTCCTGGGAGACAGCCGGGGTTGTGGGTGCCTCCTGCTGGGTGGTTTGTGGAGTGGGTGGGGTCTCCTCGATGTAGCTGGGCTGCCCTGATCCTGGAGGTGAGTTGCAGATGATGTCAATGATGTCTTGGGGGGCTTGGGTGTCGATGCTGGGGGTGTCCTCCTCGTCATCAGTGAAGAGTGGCTGGGACTGCTCTGCAGGGGGTGTTGATGGTGCCTCTGCAATGTGAAGGGGAGATGCTGTATTACAATGTGTCCACATGTATGTAGCCGCATGGTACATGTTCACATTCAGACAGCATGGCAATGTACATTGTGACAGTTTGTAGATCAGGGCCATGATCCAGAGTCATTGTGGGTGTGCACTGTGCTCTGCTTGATTGTGCATGTGTGCCATTGTGGCCATCTCCCCCGTCCCCCAGTACCTGGAGGTTACTCACCCTGTTGCTGTTGTGTTGTGTCATGTCGAGCAGTGTCCGCTCCCCCAACTCCTGCCACGGTCTCCATGCTGATGACTGTCGACACCAGCTCCTCCATGTCATCCAGCTCCAGCAGTGGCGCTGGACTCCCACCTCCAGTCTGCATTGCTGCCTTCTGATTGCCTGCAAGTTTCTCCTTGGTTTTGCGCTTGATGTCAATCCATCGCCTCTTTACCTCGTCCATTGACCTCCTGTGCTCTCCGACGGCATTCACCTTGTCCACGATGGCCCGCCATATTCCATTTTTGGTGCCCAATGACACGTTGGAGGTGACGAACAGTTCTTGATGGTGTTCCATCACCTCCGTGACCAGGATCCTATTCTCCTGTGGACCGAATCACCTCTTCCTCTTCTTCTTGTCCTTGCCCTTCCCTGTCCCCGAGGTCCCAGGCTGGTCGTCCGGGGTGCTTGTGGGGTTCCGCTCGTCCTCTGCGCCTGCTCCGGCTGCCTCCATGGTGCTTCGGTGTTGGTTATTTTGTGTTTGTGGGTTTTTTCTACTTTTGTAGTGATTTTCCCGCCTGCCGTGTGTGTATTGCAGGCCTGGCGCTGCTTATCGCTGATTTCCTCATCGCGGTTTGGCCCATCGCATGTTTTTTCGCGTTGGGGTTTGTGTTTTTATCTCCATCGCGGTGGTTGTATCTCGGACATTGGCCGCGTTTTCGGGAATCTATCTCATTGTACCGCCGTGTTTTGAATTCCACGTTAACACAGGTTATTTTCCCACGATAGACTGCAATGTGTAAAGTTGCGTTAACCTTTTTTGGAGATGTTTAGCGCACGTTCTTGTGAATATACCCCTTAGTGGCTTATTTACTACAAAATGACGCAGCACAGTGCCGCAAGCCATTTTTCCGTGCCGAGCTCCGTCATTTTAAAAGCACAGGGATGCGTCGTATTAACAACAATACGATGCAGCTGTGTGCTTTCCCCTGCGCTGGCGCAAAATTGGCTGCCATGCGCTAGTGCAGGCACTCTTGCATCATGGTGTAAGGGTGCCTGTGTTGAGGGCAATATTGTTTTCACAAAAACAATTCTTGATGGCATTTTCCTCTTTCTATGAATGCTGCAGAATGCACTTGCATAGAAAGAGGAAAAAATGAGAAATAAAAGGTTTTCTCCTCGTTGCGCCACTCCTATGCCTTCCCTGGAGAGGCGTAGGATTCTGACGGATTTCCAGCTTTACAAAACATTGTAAATGTGGGAATGTGTCAGGTTCCATGGATTTTGCGTGGGAATACCCACAGCAGCACCCATTGAATGCCCCTTTCACGCAGAGTAATGAGTGAAAGAGGCCCGTATATGCAAGGCCATGAAAAGTCACGCAGGGTGACTTTACGTGGCCTTGTAAAAATGGGCAAGCCCATTGTGCTGCTGGTGCGTTGAAAAGAGTAACAAACTGGCAGCGCTATGGGCTTGTAAATGAGGCACTTAGTATTTCTGGTCTACAATTTTACACCTTATTTTGGGTGTCAACAAAGCTCATTGTTCTCTCCTTTTTTCAACATCTACCTGACCTCATTCTAATCTGTGTACCAACGTAAGTGTGCTGGCAGCAAAGCCAGAAAGGGATGTTCACTAATCCATTCACTGTTGCCTTCGAGCAGTCCATGTCTTGATCCAGGCATGGAGTGCATGGATGCACCATTCAATAATGGCTCTGCTTTAATGGGAGCATGTATTACATATTCATTGTTGGTTGATCCACCCGCTCCACTAAACTGCCTTTCGTATAGCCTGACTTTCTTTGGAAACATCTATCTCTCATTAATAAAGTTAGAAAAGTAGGTGTTATTTTTATCCCAATATCTTCTTTAACAACCAAATTTACCATGTCATCAAGAATTCAGGCAAACTTCTTTGTAAACCCCTTTGCGGAGAAATCTAAAGTTGGAGTAAATGATGCTAGAGATGAGTACATGGAGAAGTAGAAGACACCCTATGGATAGAAAATATGTTGTGCAATCTCATTTTTATTTAAAGCAGAGATGTTTTGGCATAAATTACAAATATTGGCAAAACCAATAGGTCTTGCTTGGGGGGATAGATTACAGGCCCTGGGTATATGGTATACCACTTCCGAAGGGACTTATAAGTAAACTAAATATGCCAATCAGGTATATACCAATGTTGCCATGTTTAGGGGAGAAACACATGGGCTTTAGCACTGGTCAGTAGTGGTAAAGTGCTTAGAGTCCTAAGGCCAGCAAAAAAGATACAACAAACTGGAGGTAAGCAGGCAAAGGGTTGGAGGAAGACCACCCTAAAGATGACAGGTCTAACATATATTGTGTTCTGCTCTTTTACTCATTGCATCTTATTCTGAGCTTCATGCTATTATTGTATTTAAATGACTGATTTATTTTCTCAATTCTAACCATTCCTATAATGATTCAAATCTTTAATAAACCTTCATGACTTTGATCTCATACTTGTTTCATTTTCATTGTAAAGTCTACTGTGCATTACACTTTCCATTTTAGTTTTGGGAGACTACATCCAGTGAGAAGCAACAAAATCCTTGTGGGATTAACAATGCTCCCGGTCTGTCAGTACTGATTTGATTGACAATCATTATAAAAAGCGCCTTCAGCAGTTCAAGACTACTAAAACATAAACAAATGGCCAGTAGTTTTTTCTGAGAAAGGTGGCAACCTACTTAGATCTGGCTCAACTAAGGTGGCCACCTGACCGATTTACTACCCGCATACCAGTATTTTAATGTTCCAGCCCAGCAAAACCATAGAAAGCCGGTATTTTAAGCCTTTATCTGTACGTACTTCAGACAGCAACTAGCAATAGAAAACACTTTTAAATGGGTTCTGGACCTGCCTTAATGATCCATGACTAATAATTAAACTAAACAAAGGCAGAAAAGTCATATTAGAATAGAATGCCTACATTTTTGTTTACAGTCCTATTTAGTATCATGCCCAGGCCTTTGCAGATAACATCAAATGCCCAGTATCTTTCTCTTAGAAATGTGGCAACCCTAGGCTCAAATAGTCCAACTTTCAAATTTGTGGTTGCACTCAAACTCTTAGCGATTCACTCAGGACCTCTATAGTGGCAAAAGGACTCTGGGACATATTAACAACGGACATATCGCCGCTTTACCGGCGCATAGCGCGGGAAAACTGCGATCATAATTTCGCGATATTTACAATGCGCCGCTAACATGCATTAGCGCATGTTAGCAGCAGTTTTCCTAACGCCTCGCCTTGCATCGCTAATTAGTTGCAAAGTAGGCGTTCCTCAGGAAAACAGCATTGCAATACGCGCTGACACGGCTTCGCCAAATTAACAAGCCGGCAGCGGACCCGCGAAGTGATGCCTGAACTCGCGCTAAGACCCCATTATCGCCTGATTTTAACGTCTGCAAAAAAGCAGACTTAGCATTATGTCCTATGGGAGGTGGATTGTGAAGTTAAATCCACACTTCAGTATCAGCGAGCTCTGCCATTATCGCTGATCATTTATCTCCGGATTTCATGCGTTGGATTTTATATCGCCAATGCGCAAAGCGCTGGTAATACAGCTCTATCATGGCGATAAAATCCAGCGATAGCCGGCGATAGAAAAAAACGCGCTAAGCGCGTTTAGCGATAATTATCGCTACGTGTTGTTAATATGCCCCACTGTTTTTCTCTCTCTCTGTAAAGCTGCTAAACAAATACATGATGTAAGTTGTGGGCGTCATGTTCCTGTTCGATGTACTGCAGCTTTTTTTTCCGGACTGTAACATTTGAGAAAATGAGGATCGATAGAGTTGCCCTGAACACAAAGGGGCATATGCACAAGCCCCTATCGCCACCACAACGTCACTTTTACGGACGTTGTGGTGGCGATAGGGGCTGCGCCTTATGTGGCTTACGTGGCTTAATGCCGCCTTGTACATAAGGCACCCTTTCACACTATAGTTAGCGTGAAAGGGGCATGCAGTGGGTGTTGTGGTGGGCGTTCCACCGCAACACTCATTGTATTTGACGCTGCTCCCTATGTACAAGGGTGGCGTACATAGGAGGCAGCCACGAAAATAAGACCTGGAAAATCCTGGTCTTAAGTTGGCGAAACGAGGAGAAATGCATTATTTCTCCTCGTTTTGCTTTTTCCACATGGAAAAAGCAAAATGCCATGGTTTGTTTATGTACAGGATGGTGTCCCGTCCTGTACATAAACAAACCTTTTAAAATGCCATTTTGTAACTTTCATGTGTGCTGCATGAAACAGCACACATGAAAGTTACAAAATGGCATTTTAGGATTGTTTATGTGCAGGAAGGGACCAATCCTCCCCTGCACACAGACACCCTTGCACTCTGGTGCAAGGGTGCCTGCAATGGCGCTAAGTTGTTAAACTTAGCGCCATCGCAGAGGGAAATGCAAGGTTGCACCACATTCTTGTAAATATGGTGCAGCCTTGCGTTTCCGAAGTGGTGGAGCGTGTCGTTAAGCCAAGGAGGCTAGCGACACGCTCCGCCACTTCATTGTACATATCCCCCAAAATATTGATTTGACATTTAAAAAAATGCAAAACTCAAGTGCATTTTTACTTTAAAATTGAATGACTTAGGACAGATTTGCATTGTTTTCGTGTTTGCTTACAAACCTAGATGAAGTCCTAAAACTCCACGGACAGAAGAAAGACTCCGTTCTAATGACAAGGAGGTTATTTTCAATACCCCTGGCTCCGCCATGCTTCAGTGGTCTAAACTGTGTCTAGATAAATACAATTTCTTCATTAGCAGCGCAGGACCAGCTTCTCCGCTTTATTAAGCAGCGGTTGAACTCTTTCATTAATCGTGATGGATTTCATTTGCAAATGAAAATGAATCTCCCCCACCTTCTTCCACCCTCAACCTCACAAAAACATACTTCGGTGCCCTCTACACTTCTCCCCCTCCTAACGCGTCCCCCCAACGCTCACTAACGCGCAACCATTTTGGCTTGCTGCACGGATTCCTCGTGGAAAATAAATTATTGAGAATAACAAGTTCTGCCGAGCAGACTCATTAGCTTGATTAACCAAGCACTATATTCGAACGGCAGATCAGAGATGGGGATATTCATAGGTTGTAATTTAAGAGTGGATTTTGTTTAAGTAAAGGCAGCAGGCCATCCGCATCTTAAATTCCGCCGTTTGGTCCTAAAGACGTGGAATATTTAACCTAAGATAATGGTGTTAATATTAAATATGAAATACTCAACCTACAATTTCTGTTTTTTTGCAGTTTTATATAGTGCGAACTCGGCTCGAAGGTATTGTTGTGTCCTGCGAGACACGTTCTAGTGTCTCGACAGGCACAGAGTTAGTATCCACTCCCCTATGGGAGTGGGCACACTTGCACCCCACATGCATCCCTCACAGGCGTCACGAGTGACGTGAGCCTGCCAATAAAAGGGCCCGGGTGCACGTGCTCGTGGCCAGTTGATTAACGACAGCCACAGTGCCTGCGTGAGTTCTTCATCATCATGTGGGCCTAGAGCCCACGACATAACATTTTGGCGACGAGCGGGTCTGACCCCGCGCGCACCGCGGCTCCTGCTCGAGTTTTTCTTGGTGGGGGAGGTGCGTTGCCTGACCTGGTGGCGGCCCCGTACTCACTGTAGCCCGTGACGCCAACCGGCCCTGAGATGGGTGACTGAAGACTGAGTCCCAGCACAGCAGCCCCACCGCGCCGATGACCATCTGATGGACACCCTGCGCGCTCTGAAGGAGCTGTGTCCCATCAGCGCCTCTGCGACGCCTGGCGTTTGTGCAGTCGACCCTGTGGCAAGGCCGCTGATGCGGGCAAGACGGAGGGGGCAGTGGACGGACCATCAGGCGAGTGACAGACAGGCAGCCCCTGCATCTACAAGACGCCGCAAGCAGCGCCCGCTGTGCCTGCCCCGCCGTCGCCCAGGGAGCCTCGGCCCGCGGCAGTGAGAGTCGGCATGGCGCTGGTCGTGCCTAGGTGAGCTCCAGCGACTGCCAGCCCACCGAAGGCCTACCGAGAGCACCCGCCACGCTTGAAGGTGAGAGGAAGAGCATATCAGCCCGGCAGCGGCTCACGCCCCTCCCGCCAGCGAGAGCGCACGAGTTAGTGATCCGGCTCCCTGCGTCCCCAATGGCAGGCAGCGCTACCTTCAAGACGCCAAAGCAAACAGGGAAACACAGGGTCACAGTTAACCACTGCACCTTACCTCGCATCAACAGCGAAGTCCACAGCGCCCACGAGACAGCAAGGCCTGCAGTATGATGACTGCTGCCGAGGCCGAGTGAAAAGCGCACGCGCCACCTGGTGCTTGATCGGAGCACCACACAAAATACAAACAAACAAGTGACTTGCGAGGGCAACCTCAGGAGAGATACCAGTAGCGCTGCACCGGCCAATGTGCCCTGCAAGAGCTCCCAGGTCCGGGAATAAGTGAAACTGACCACGGAGACGAGCCTGCAGTGCCTCCTAGCGGGTTTTGTTGCCACACCGCGCCCTGGCCAGCAACCCCTGTCTGCCCTTCACACACCGAAATGGCCCCATAGTGCGAAACTGACTGCCAGGGCCTCTCCCGTCAAAGAGGCAGCACCAATGACTGCAGTGTAAGCTTCAACACCTGCCTGAAAAGGATGGCTGAGTCCCCGCGAAACAGAGGGGTGCTGTGTTGGCTGTGACCAGTCTCTGAAAGACCGCACCTGCATCTCCACTCCAGCGCGACCGTCAGCCAAGCCTGCTGCGGCCGGAAAAAAAAAATTGCGCTGCACTGCCACCATGTGGCCATCAGTAGTAACAGCGCCCTGGTGATCGGAGCAGTCCATAATGAAACGGCCGCAAAACTGAGGAAAAGCTGCTGTGGCCACATTTCATGAGGCGACCTGCGCAGAGCTAGATCTGAAAAGCCAAACTGTCTGACCACAACTCCTGAGTGACAGGAGTAAAGGACTGATAGTGCCACTCAATACTTTATGTACTTGCAACAGTGACTGAACCATGGTGGCCAAAGAGGCTAAACGGCAACAAGGCCCATGCAGACTGCTGCCAGCAGCATGTGACCGAGCACTACACCCCGAGAATAACCCGAAAAGGCTGCCAGCGTGTTGGGGTGAGACTAGCCCCCAGTGAGGCACAGCATGAAGCAGCACGCACTCAGGAAAGGATGAGGGAGTCTAAGGTCAAATGGGCAAAGGAGCAATGGAGACACCGAGCCCACCAAGATAAGTGACCCTAACTGAGCCAGACTGTATCACCACAGCCCAGAGGGGTATATGTCAGAGTTCACAAGGAGAGAAGAAGCAAACATACAGGGAGTTAGCCAAGAACACTATCACTGACACAAAATAAGAGCCTCTTAACAGAGACTGCTAAAGCCAAGTTCTGCTGCCACAGCCGGCAGCCAGAGATCTGTTTCCCCTAAGGAAGGCCTGCTGGGTACTGTCCCGAGAGAAGAGGCCACCACGGCAAGGAGAAAGAGCAGGCACAACCGGTGCCAGAAGAGGGCGCCCTAGCAAAAGAAGAGCGCGCAGTCCGAAGGACACGCGCCGCATGCACCCAGAAGCACGCCAGCACAGGTGCACGCCCAGGAGGAAGAGAGACCTCTCCAAAAGCAAAGAACCACTGCTGGAATCAGCAGGGAGATCCCATACATCTCCGCAGAAGCAACAGCAATGGAGCCCGGAAGAGGCCAAACGCCACACAGTGTCCTCCCTCACACTGCCGCAAGCAGGAGTCGTCAGTGACCCAAGGCTGACGAGAGGAGAGTCGTACACCACAAGTGGCCAGCCGCCACCACTAGCTCACTACTGCCCGCGGACGCCGTTCCCTGAAGAGGGAACACCCGGAGTAGGAGTGTCAAGACGCCACAGCTCACCCCTGCCCGTGGAAGCCATTCCCTGAAGAGGGAACACCCGGAGTAGGAGTGTCAAGACGCCACAGCTCACCCCTGCCCGTGGAAGCCATTCCCTGGAGAGGGAACGCCCGGAGTAGGAGCGTCAAGAAGCGGCCGAAGAAGGAGCACCCAAGATTAGTGGCTGCTCACCATGCAGCCGAGAAGAGCGACGGAGGGTTCGCCTGAGTGGTCCGGAGACCATTGAAGTTCAACGGCCCCGTTGGCCATGTTAGAACATGGTGCATGTCATTGCACCCGAAGAAGAAGAGTGGAAATCGTGTCACCCAGAAGAGCTGGACAAACGCAGGTGCGTCAAAGACAATGAGAGGAGAAGCACGAGGACTCGTAGCAACCCAAGCCAAGAACACCTCCAAAGACACCAGACAGCCACCAAGGCAGACCGACGGACCTGGCGACAGCACCAAGGGAGAACCACACGTAAGCCGCTGCAAGCGCAAACCGCGTTGCTCCCATCGCTTCACAGTGAGACCGTCCAGCCCGAGTGTCGGCAGTTGGAGTCGAGTGGCATCCCTGCTCCTGACCGCAAATGCCAGAGGTGCAAGACAAGATTCAGAAGAGGCAGTCACGTGCCTACGACGTCCGTCCAGAAACTTCCTCTCCTAGTTAACCATCACCACCTGTTGTCCAGGCCCGATGGCAGCTACATCATCAGTGCCATGTGCATGACACCGCACTCAGCAAGAGACGTGGAAGTGTAACCGGAGGGTCTACATCAAGAATCGGACAAACAGCTGAAGTCAGAAGAGGAAGTCGTGAGTGGCAGGGCCGGACGATGAAGAAGACCCAAGCTACGACAGGAGTGAGTCCTGACACAGCGACAGCAAGGGAAGAGGGGGATAACCCGAGAAGGAACTGGCAACCGCACAGCGGGAGTCCGAGAGTAAGCCGCACAGCCTGCGCGAACCGAGTCTCACGTCGTACGTTTCTCAGCATGTTTATCACTCCTCCGTCATCAAAGTCCCAACTGCCCAAGAAGTACACGTACATGAATGCAAGTCCCTCCCGAGAGAACATGGAGGTACCTGGCCACTCCCTGCCTCAGGTGATCGACACCAGACTAGACGCCTGCATCCATCAAGGCAAGTCGTCACCCGCCAGCGTCCAGATTCATTACACGGTTGGCAATGCCACCATGCCAATCCTCATCAAGTGCGTCAACCGACACCATCTCGAATACACATGGAGTGGAGTCCTACACTAGTGCCAAACTAGCCAACAAGAATAACCGGAGGTTATCTGCTAACCTGGTCTGCACCTGAACTGCGGCAGCGAGAGCATGTCCTGACCAAGATCCATACACCCTTGAGGTTTGTGCGAGAGACTGGCTACTGGCTCCTCGGCGGTTTGCAGCTGCCCCCAGCTGGCACACACGCAGCCCCAATCGCAGCCTACCTGCAGTCCCGTGGCAAGCCCGACAAAGGGCCTCCCCAGGCGGGAGAGCTGGAAGAGACATTGCCCCACCGACAGGTCACCAGACACAGCAAGACGGCCTAAGAGATTTCAGGCGATCCAGAAACAATCCAGTGTACTGTCACCATGGACTCCCACCATGATCTTGACGCACCCAGTTAATGAACTATTGTTACCCATCAAATACTATCGTCCAGGTCAGCGGACGGAAGTTGCGGGGGACTCAAGGACATACTTAGACCGGCACGTTCCCAGGGCGCAGATGACATCTTCAAGCAAGAGTTCGTGTCCTGAACTGATCAGGTTAAATGATGGATGTCTGCGGAGAGTGTCCTGCCATAGTCGAATTCACCAGCCCGTGTCTGCCGTCTTCCTGATGCCGGACCTGAGTAACTGATAGACCCTGTGGTGTATATCTTGTTGTTGTTTTGTCCCCACAGGTTGAACTCTGGTTGGTTTTTGTTTTCATTAAAATTTGGGAGGAATGTTGTGTCCTGCGAGACACGTTCTAGTGTCTCGACAGGCACAGAGTTAGTAGCCACTCCCCTATGGGAGTGGGCACACTTGCACCCCACATGCATCCCTCACAGGCGTCACGAGTGACGTGAGCCTGCCAATAAAAGGGCCCGGGTGCACGTGCTCGTGGCCAGTTGATTAACGACAGCCACAGTGCCTGCGTGAGTTCTTCATCATCATGTGGGCCTAGAGCCCACGACATAACAGGTATTGGAGCGTTTTACATGAGCACCAGTCACATTACACAAGGATGCATTCACTTTGGGTTTTTCAGGCATGGAGAGAGAGATTCAAATAATTCGCACAGAATCAAAGGATGTTGAGACGAAGCCAAGAAGGGAACATGTCTCCCATGTTCCAAAGTGAGCAGCTCTGGCCCTTATGCCACATCATCTCCCAATAGCTGCTTTTACCTGCTTGTGCTGTATTGTTATGTCCTTCCTGTAAAAAAAAAATATTGAAAAAAACAGTAACATCCGGTATTTTTTACCTTTTGAAATATAATCCTACAATAGTTCAAGAAAGGGCTAAATAATTTTAAATGTTCATTAAAACCATCGGGAATAATTTCAAAGTTACAAAAGATTACAGAGAATCTTACAAAAAAATATGATTCAACCGTACCTGTGTACATTTGAGTGTCGGCTGTCAGATTCAACAGAAAAAAATCGTGGGTCTTCCTGTTGATAGGCACAAGTCTATACGCACTAAAGGCTTAGGTTTCTTACTAGATTTACGGATTTCACCACCTACAAGGGTAGAGCTTGCATATTTTTATTGGTCTGTTCCTTTTTCCTATAAATTGGCACGTGCAAATTATTTGCAAAGTAGAAAATGTGGATGTACATGTTTAAAAAACTTGTGTGAATTGAACTGAAGTGAATGTGAATTGTGTGACTTTCAATTTTCTTTTTTAATTCATCAGTAAGACTTTACTAACCTCACGCACTGTTGAGACAAGCACTGGCAATGCTAAAATGTCAATTTTAAGGAGTTTAGATGTGCACCATCATTCATGTAACCCTATTGGGAGCTCAGTTTTGATCCATCATACATAATCGTTAGTGCATGTTGAGCTTTACACATTCCCGCACTAATTACAAGCAATGATTGGAGGGAGCAATCCTGGACATACATCACTGATACACTAGTTGCAAAACTGGGTGTTTGTGAGGTGTCAGGCACCATATAGTTGCCACATATGTGTATTCAAGAATAGGGTTTTCGTCCGCGGTGCATTCAATAGTGGGAAGATACACCCCACTTCCCTGGTACAATCCTGAGATTGAGAAACAATGTCTAGTTGCATAAAGCACACGCCATTCCAGTCAATAAACAATTTTAAAAAAACAGAAATAAATAATGTTGGCATGTGAATAAACTGCCCTGCAGCACTCTCAGAAGCGGACTCGCGTACGCTCAAGGGATTTCCTCGTTATTCCGAGCCCTGTTCATCTTTGGCAGTTTATTCACATGCCAACATTATTCATTTGGAAGCACAGCTACTATCAATTTACTGCACCATTGGAGGAAATCCGTCCCTTGATGCACGCCATTCAGTTCGATGGTCACGTTTCATATTGGATTAGGATAATCTCAGAAGATAACTGGATTTATTGACCTCCCACGCTGGTTACTCTAGGCAGGAGGTCTGACCACTGAAACCTTTCAGCAGACCAGCCCTGACAAAGTCGTTGGGATACCTCCCAGACGACGAAACTCGTGTTGGCTAAAGAAAGGTCGCCTGAAGAAAGCAAAATACAACAATAGAAGAAAAGCAAAGAAATCTCTTATGATTATTGCAATTTCAGTTTTTTTTAAATTGTTGATTGACTGGAATGGCGTGTGCTTCATGCAAGGATACATCACTGATATCTAACAATGCAGGCTGTTTAAACCAAAGGCAAGGATTTTCCTCAAAATTAGAGCTCATTCTAAATATAGAGCTGCACTTGCATAAAGTGTTGAAGTATGTCCCAGCTAGATGAAAATACATACTATTTAAAAGCCAGTGGCGCCTGGCAGGGAACGGGGGTGGAGGGGCGGGTTGAAAAAATATATAAAAACCACTTACCTTTTCATGGCCGCTGTCTCTCTGTTGCTGCTTCTCTTTCAGATGAGTCCCGGAACCAGGAAGCACCCAGGCTCCCCTATAAGCCAATCAGAATGCTGCAATGCAGCTTTGTGATTGGTCTGAGCAGCGTGGTTCTGCGCTCAGAAGGGGACATGCAGCCTGTGCATGCTCTCCACCCAGGCTGTGTATTACAGCCTGTGGAGAACATGCAAAGTGCGCATGACTGTTTGTCCAGACCAAGACGGCCGGCTGACCCGTTATGCGCACTTAAGTGCATGAACCACTCCTCCCCTGTGACACCAGCCCTGCTTTGCCCCGCCCCATGGCTACGAAAAATATAATGATAATAAAGATGTTATTATCATTCCATTTTTCCATTTTCCACTGCTCTGAGAGCAGTGGGGCGACACTCCTCCGTCTTAGTGGAGGAGCTGCCCTGTTTAAAGCTTTGATTCCAGCAGCCACCTTTGGAAGGATATTTTGAGTGTCAGGGTTTGCAATGGATATAAAGCAATTGACAGAACTTATTGCAGATCTAACAGTGCTGTAGTGTAGACTGTTCAAAAGACTATAAACAGCATGTAATGTAACATCAGTACTTGCTCTTTAATGAACAGCTTTTTGCAGCGATTACTCAAATTCATTTAGAGGTTGGTGGAATGGTGCATCCTCCATAAAATGGCATATGTACTGTTACACCAAACTTGTGATTCCACAGCACCATTTAGAATTGTGGAGGCCAAAGGGTTTCCCAAGGAAACTTCTGACCTGATGACCCATCGACCACAGGGTCAAATTCATTTTATTTATTTAACATTATTTCCTATATAGTGTTATTTTAATTCCCTGCTTCCACTATTTTCTAAGGGAGTAGTTTGCACTGCCTGTGAGTGGCCATGTGTGATGCTTGACTTACTCCAGGTCTGGGCTGAAGCACAGTTACTCCTGTTTTGTCACCTATGAGATTGAAGTAACTTTAGAAGTGTAGTTTGTGAATAGAACTGGGCTTACTTTTGTGGGGGTGGGTATTTATAGAAGCCTGTCCCTCCCAAAACCAATCCTTACTTTTTCATCAACCCTTTCAATTTTGTAGTAGATATTTTCAATTTTCCCACCACTCCTTCGGCCCCTCCCACATTTGCTACTTAGGGGTCGATTAAGATCTCGCTAGGAAAGCCCTACGTATTCGGAACCGGAGGGCTTTTCTAGCGAATTGCGCTCCGTGAGTCAGAGAGACTGATTCCGATGCACCCCGATGGTGACAGACTCGATTCGCTCGGACTCTCTTTGAACTCTATGGGAGCCTGTATACCGAACGCGTACACAGGCTCACATAGCAAAAAGGGGTGGGTGGGGAAAAGCGTACACCCTGTGGCGGCACCCCATGGTGCACGCCACACTGTGCATGCATGGAAAGGGAGGGACCCATGGGCACCCCCACGGGACCAATTCAGAGGGCCCACGGTGAAGGGGGGCCTGCTACAGCCCCCCGAAGTCTGATTCCACAGCCATTTTGTCTCGCTGAGACCGAGTCAATACGGCTGTCCGAATCGTGCATCGTACTCGCTCGTTCGGAAGCCAGCTCCATTGCATGGCACAATTCGGCTACGAACGAGTCGGACTGACGGGATCTGGTTCGGAAACGATTCCGTTGACGCAGATGAGATCTTTGCATCGTACTTGGTCGTTCAGAACGGGGGAAGATTAGGTCGGAAACATAGGCTCCGAATCAGATTTGCTCATTTTGGAACCCGTCTGGAGGCCTTCCTAACAAGATCATAATCGGCCTCTTAGTAGTAAAGTTACGTGTTGGACGATCTCCCCATAGAGCAAAATAGGAGATGTGGAGATCTCCACCCGTAGGTTTGTGAATTACATTTTGTAGTAAGTAATTATTACTAATCTAGTACTACTTTAAGTACTACAAAATTCAGTTTTTGAATTAGGTCAAATGAAAGCGAAACACAGAGAGATAGAGGAACTAGGCTCACACAGGTGAGTACTGCCAACTAACGTAGTGACAATTAGGTTGGTCCAACACAAATACAACATCATCAACCTGACCTACTGTTTGACTTTGTTCTTTCTGCTGGGTCATCCCAAAACTATTTGCCTTCATCCTCCTGTTTTCTGATCTCATTTTGGCTTTTAGAACTCTGTGCACTTTACCACTTCTAACCAGTGCTAAAGTGCTTGTGTTCACTCCCTTAAACATAGTGAAATTGACTTACAGACAATTTGCACATTTAATTTACTCATATGTCCTAGTAGAGTGGTACTACATGTACCCAGGGCCTCTATATTAAATGCCACTAGTGGGCCTGCAGCAATGATTGTGCCATGCACTGAAGTGACCCTTTAAAAATGTCTCAGGCCTGCTATTCAGCCTGTGTGTGCAGTTTTAAGCTGTCGTTTCAACCTGGAAAAATATACATTTTGCCAGGCCTAAGCCTGCATTTTTAATACATGTAATACATGTAAGTCTCGCCTAGGTTAGGCCCAAAGGCCAGGGTGCAGTGTATTTAAAAAGTTGAAGATGCACTCTTAACTTTTACATATCCTGGTAGTGAAAAACTAATTTTTCACTATTGGAAGGCCTGCCTATCCAATAGAATAACATTGGGTTACCTTATTACATTTAATAAGCATGACTTTCAATTGGGAGCAGCAAGCAGGTAAGTCAAGTTTGATCTCTAAAGAATTACAATTTAAAACCCTCTTTAATGGTAAAGTAGACCTTTAAGTCACAATATTGTAAATGACAATTTTAGCACGCTGGCATTTTCTTGTCCTAACAATTTGGCGCCTGCAGACTTTTCCTGGGCCACTTGAAGTGTAGTTGGCAGATGACTTTTTGTATTTCTCCTAGACTACCACACAAGAGAGAGTCTGGGTTTGACAGAATGGGCCATCTCTGACTTGATAAGGGGGCAGAGCTGTCACTTACCACACTTGCAATTCAATGGGTCTGCCTCAACACACACACAAATGACTTCACTGTAGCCTATTGTGCCTTCAGACAGAGTGGGACCAAGGCAGTGAGGCAGGAAATACCAACCACTCTGTAGAAAAAACTCCAAAAGCTGCTTCCATTTCAAAGTTGGCACTAGTTATAAAAAGGGAACCCTCAGGCCCAATTCTTCAACTGAGAGAAGACTCAGAAGAAGGACTGCTATGCTGTTCTGCTGAAAGAAGGACTGCCCTGCTACTCTGCTGCCCTGTTGCATGAGTGAGAAGGACTAGACCTGCATCTTGAAAGCCAGGCCCACCAGAGTGACTCGTAGGGCTAGCTGACTGGCCTCCTGATTAGAGCCTCAGAGACAGAAAAGACTTCAACGATCTTGATCCCTCGACCTAGACTCTGCTTGCTATGATTCCTAGCCCCCAAGTGGTGTTCCTCCAGTCATGGAGTTTTGAACATGGAGCTAAAGGTGCTTTGCCAGCCCGGCAGTGGCCCCTACCCGAACCTACACCATGCAGCACAAACCTGAGCAGCACTTTGCAGTGCCTCACCAGAACTGATGCAGTGCAACGCAGCTCTGACACAGACCTCAAAGCTCTGCATCAGAAACTGATGCAGTGCGATGCAGCCTTGACACAAATCCACATCGTAGCCCTCGCAGCTCATCAGAACTGCCACTGCACGGCAAATACTCAACGCAGACCTCCCATCTCTCTTTGGGACTGCAGCTGCGCGACACAGCCCTCCATAACCAGGATTTAAGGTACATTTCTCAGTGGGACTTGGTCCCTATATCTGGCCCTCGCTGCATCATGATTGGCATGAGCTTGTGACTTTATCCTGGTCCTTCTTGACCAGATAACTACAGTTGGCACTTTGTGCTTTTAAGAACAATTTTTACCTAAACCTTTAAAATTGCATATCTCCAGTTCTGCTGATTGGGATTTTGTCATTTTGGTGTCAAAAAATATATTACATTTTTGTCTATTTTTCTATATTGGTGTGGAATTTTTCTTGTGTTGTGGTTTCACTTAATTACTGTTTGTGTGCTGCGTAAATACTTTACTTATTGCCTCTAAGTTAAGTCTGACTGCTATTGTGCCAAGCTACCAGAGGGTTAAGCACAGGTTAATTTGGGGTTTGCTTGACTTTCACCCTGAACAATAATTGTGGTTTCTGCTGGAGTAGGGTTTCACACGACCTCAACCAGTAACCCAGTCTCCTATACCTACCAAACAAATTATGAAGAATTGTCTACTCCACGTTCAAGAAACAGATCAGTCTCTCAGAATCCGGGTTTCTTGCCCACAAACTATGCAATATGACTAGTGTAATATATATTCGTAACATCTTAAGATATGGCTATAGCCATCATGTGCATCAGAACTCTGCATTGATCCCAAGAGCAACAATCAATACCAACGGAGCTCACATGGGTTCGTTGAATGGGCCCAAGGGATGACTCCCATGTCATAGATAAAAACCCGTAACCTTTGTGACTTCCACAAGAATATTGCTGGCTGCTTGCAGGACTCCCTATGGAACACAACAAGTTAAAGTCTCAGCCTTCTAGCCACACTACAGATATTCATGAAGGCTAGGGCAAACTGTTAGATGGTAACCATTGAAGGGATCCCATGGACAAACTATCAAATACTGACTCAACCTGTGCAATAAGAAGCACTTGCAAGGCAAGAATTCGATAAAAGATGAAACACATTATAAAAAAGTGCAACATGCTATATTAGAAAAAAAACTCCAAAACACAAGAAATGCTGCTCATAAGTCTTCGCTGTTATTGTAAAGCATCCAGAACTACAAAAACAATTGAATAAGCAAGAAATGAGACACAAAGGAACTTCAACAACAGTTTATCAAAATAGGTCTTATTTTTATGAATTATGAGACACCAAATTGAACAAAATCCACCAGAGGGTTCCAGAGGTATAAACTATTAAGGAAATTGTAAATCACTGTTTTTCACTCAAAATGCAAACACACATTGGCAACTACTGCAGATAGCGTTTTTTGTGAAAAATCTTATAAAGTTGGGTTCAGCTTCTCTGGCCTGCTTTGGGTGACCAACTCCGGCAGGGAGAAAGTCACAGGGGCCACTAAGTCCTGGCAGGACAGTTACCTTTCCGTCAAAGCAGCCTCCAGTTCAGTTCCAGGCTCAATGGACACACCACCATAGACATCAATGGCTGTGGTTCTGCTGCAAGAGATACAGCATGCTGAAAATGCTGATAATGCTGATTCGGTCGACCATGGACTTCCTGGGGCCATCCATCGGTCCATGAACACAGTGGGCTGCCTTTGTTCACAGGTGTTGATGTCCTCAAAGTCCAGGTGAAGTCCATCCAAAAACCAGTTGCCACTGGTCTCCGGTCACATCAAAAACAGTAATTCCCTTTAACTGAGGCGAGTGTTTGTCTTGGGTGACCAAACTGCACTCCGACAACTGTCCCAGGTCCAACATACTTGGGTAAATATTTTAAATGTCAGATCTCGGTCTCCTAAGTTGTGCTTTAGTGGTCAGTGGTGATAAAGTAATTGTGGCTACCAACTCACCAAGGTGGCTTCATCAGCTTTTGCAGCCATGTAGCTGTAACAGGAAGTCAACCAAATGACTCTTGGAGTTCACCTCTTCTCTCTGGGGCGCAAGGATAACTTTCCTCAAGCAGGGCACCACAGGCACTGACCTCTCTTTGCTAGACCAAGGATCAGCACGTACAGGCCAGCCTTTGGTGAAGCCTCTCTTTGCTGGATCCAGGGAACAGCTGGGCTGTCCTTCTTAAGTACTCTAACCAGTAGAGATGTGATCTGTGGTCTGGGTGCCAGGGGGGCCACTTTTATGCCCTCAACTTGCCCTCTGGAGATGTGGTTACTATTAGCCAATAGGCTACTGGTTCCCCTCCTGCCTCAGGACAACTTGCTGCAATATGTGGATGTCTGGTATGCAGTTATCTCACAGTGCAATATTCTGCCCACTCCAAAGATGGCATAACCCTTCTCTGGGTGTGTGGAGCTAGGTGATGTTACCTGAGGGGTAAACACCCATGGGAAAACTGTTTTGGCTACTGTTCCCCCCTCTGTCCCTGTCTACCAGAGGAAAAGAGCAATCCCTATCATGTGTGTCCACCACTTGCCTTTTGACTACAAGTTCCCATTTGAAGCTTGCCTTTTGGGCTCACACCCCATGCGGCTTCCTGCCAGGGAGCTGTAGCATCTCTTCCAATGGCAGGCTGCAATTTTATCCTTTCCTAGGAGTCATTCACACCTCTCCCCAGGAGGGCAGAAGGCTTTCTTGTAGCCGGCATCTGCAAATGGCCATTAGAAAACTTGATTAGAGATAATGGGGCGACCCGGTGTCCCTCAGAACCTGGGTATTAGTAGTATATAGAACAATTGGTTCTGTTGGGTAATACAATTACTGTGAACACTGTATTTACTACAAAGGAAAATGCATCTCTCAATTCCTTATTTTTAACAAATGTAAAAACAATTTGAAGAAGAAGAACACACCAAAAAGAGAATTCACAAGTAAAGTTGATTTACTCTTATATTTCAAAAAAGTATTGAATTATAATGGCTGTCACTAATACAAATAAATTGCAGCAAGACAACAAGTGACTATGGTGAGAAAGTGACATATAGTGATTGGTGAAATAGACTGTACACTATATACATGACATACGCAAGTGACATAAAGTAAAAGGAATATTTTGAATTCTTGTCCTGTTTCCTAGTTTTTCACATGTAATGCAAGACCCAATAATGAATCAATTTGTGGTCAAGAAAACTGTGTGGACATTTGAAATGAAAATGTTGACGTTTCGACCCTGGAAACAGAGCAGACTGGTGTGCGTCAGAGCGGGTCTTCCTCAGGACTATGGAAGGAGGGGTGGACAGCCACAAGGCAAAAACTTCAGTCAATGAAATCAAAAAGGTTAAGACGTGATTTGGATTCAATAATGGGCTTTGTTATATGTTCAAGTGGTGGGGTTCCGTTGTGATACAACAATCAGGAGAATTCTTCCTAAATGGACTCTGAAGATCTCCACCAGCCGGTTGGAGTCTTATGCGCGAGCACACTTGACATCCACCCGCCGGTTGGAGTCTCGTGTTTAACCCCTTCGATGCTCGTTACGAGCTCAGCTCGTCATGCTGCGCGGTAGCGCTGTGCGCATGACGAGCTGAGCTCATCACAACCACACCCGCGATCGGAATGTCCAGCACACGAGCGGAATTCCGATCGCGGTCAAGGGGTTAAAGCCTTCACTTGATGTTCAATGTCGACAAAAATGGTCGTCTTACTTCAAAAGAGCAGCACGCATCCGTCTATCAGCTTCTGGAGGTTTGTTCAAGTGAAAACTTGAGTAACAGAGCAGCAACTTTCTAAAGTTGTCTTTTTCTCAAAGGTTACATTAAATTCAACTTGGGCATCAAGTCGGGTTTAATGCAATGATTCTTTTGATACCTTGAAGTACCAACTATAGGAGTCTCATTCAGAAGTTAGCACAGCTAAGTTCTCAGTGTGCAATTCTGTACTTGCCAATGGAGTTACTAGCCTTTCCACAATAAAATGACAATTTGGGGTTTTTACTGTTAGAACATATAAAAATATATGTCCTACTTTTTAATACACCACACTCTGCCTTAGTTCTTGACAAGCCTACCTTAGGGGAGACTTATATACATTAGTTTAAATGGCAAAGTTGATTTAGAAGTCTAAACCTGCTCTACCAGTTGCAGTGGCAGGCTGGGAGACATGTTTTACTTTGTCACACTGGTGGTGGCATAAAAAGTGCTGCAGCCCACGAGTGACATCTTAACTTAGAGGCCATGGGTACCCCCTCGTTTCATATATTAGGTACTTATATGCCATTTGGGTGTAAGCCAATTAAACATATACTTTTCAGGGTCAGTGACTGGCACTGTGGTCTGGTTAGCAGGCCTCAGTGCACTCTCATAGCTGAAAAACCAGCAGCTACTAGTCCAAATTTTTGGGGGTTGTTGTGGTCTATTTCACATCTTTGTGACCTGCCTTCTTCTTTCCTATCCCTGTTGCTGGGCTGCGTCCGGACATTCTATGTGTCATTGCTTGACAACAGAATGGTCTCTTGTTGAGACTTCTGTGGTTTGACAGTTGAAGCTTGGCTGCTGCCTGGGCTGGTGGTCTTACATCTGTTGTACCTAATAAATCTCCCTAAAACTTCCAGTGTGCCCCTTGGACTTCTTTACACTGGCGACGAGTTGTACCTGCAAGGGGACAGGACCTGATGACCACCAGTCTCCCCATCGAACCCATTTATCGTTCTAGGAGCCTACGTTGACAAAATTTGGAAGAGTCTACGATTTTCAAGACTCAGGTACTGTTCAATTGAGAATAATTCACACCTTGAATTCTCTCCGTGGTTGTGGAAGCATTTGCGGTGATTTGAAGTAATAACCTGGCACGAGTGGCGCATAGACTGGAGTGCTGCAGAGACTGTTTTTACATGAGGGGAAACTGCCTGCATTGCGCACATGACTGAAAGGTGACTTGGAGTTTGGGGAACAAACGTGTTCTCAATTTAAAAAATAGACCGCTACTGTTGCCTGCTTTGCGCCCATGACTGGAAGGTGCTTTGGAGTTTGGGGAACAAACGTCTTCTCAATTTAAAAAATAGACCGCTACTGTGTTGTACGCCGTGAGTGAGGAACACAAGAGGAAATGCCAAGATGCATGCCTGCGGTAGACAACTGCCATATTTTGAAGCCCACTCGCGCACGCTGAAGTCGCTTACCTCACTGGGCTGAGATTAGATTCTTCGTGGGAGCCCCATTCTTCTGCTTGAACGCCGCACTGCTCCTACTCACACTACGCTACCTTCATCTACGTGCTGGGAGCCACCCGGCGTGACGCTAGCGACGTGCCGCCATCTTGTGGTTGGCATTTTGACATTGCGGTTCTTTTGCCAATCGCGTTTCATCCATTTTCACCAAACAAGAGTAATTTTACAACGTTGGGTAGCGTGTCAGTGACGCGCACACTTACCGATTTGCTCACTATTGATGGTGGTTCACCTAAATTGCAAAAAAAAAATATTTAAAAAGGTTTGGAAGCGTGTCAGTGACACGCACACTTATTGTTTTACACACTCGTGGTGAAATTGCATTGCAAGTAAGTTTTTTACCTTTCCTGGCGTGTCAGTGATACGCACACTGTTCTACAATACAATTGGTACTCCGTGGCTTTCGACCCCCATTTACTTAATATCCATGACAGAGTACCCATAAACGAGACATTTGTTTTCCTGGCGTGTCAGTGATGCGCACACTGTTTCTCCAACACAATTGCGTACTTTGAAATCTGATTAACCTATTTTTTTTTTAGGGGCAGCGTGTCAGTGATACGCTCACTTTGAAGTGGACCTTTATATACAATTGGCTTTACAGCCTCATATACTGTGTTTTTTAGGGGAACGTTATGATTACTTGTAACAGTTGTCGTTTATCGGTTATGCATTACTAAGTTACTACTCATTCCTTTTTCTATCTCTACCTTTAAGATGGCTTCTTCTAGTATGTCTCAACCGCCGCAATTCCTTTCTGATGTAGGTGACCCCATTTTACCGTGGAAGAGATGGAAGCCATTATTTGACTCTTATTTGCTAGCTATTGGGGGAGAGAAGTTTTCAGCTTTAAGGAAACAGGCCACTTTATTACATAATTTGGGAGTGGAAGGTAGACATGTTTACGACAGCCTAGATGAAATTGTTTTGGGACGTGGAGAAGGCGAACCTGACAATGTATATGACATGTCTGTTATGATGCTTGAAAAGCATTTTGGTTCAAAAATTAACGTGGTTTTAGAACGTCATCAATTTTTTTCCAGAGTCCAAGGTAAGCAAGAGAAGATTGTTAGTTATGTGGCCACTTTGAAAACGTTAGCTCGCACTTGTGAGTTTGAACAACTCGCTGATTCTCTTATTAGAGATCAAATTGTTAGATGCACCAATGATGGGAAAGTTCAACAAAAGCTTCTCACCAAGAATCCAGACCTCAAAGAAACCCTATCAATAGTCGAAGGCATGGAAAATACAAATATGTGGGTACGTGAAATGAGAGTGGAGAAGAGTAGTGATGTTGCTGTAGAAGAAAAAGCTATTCATGAGGTTAAGAAAGATGATTCGAAGAGAGATGATTCCAAGGGGGTGGTGTCTAAGGGGAGTTACAATGAAAAAGATAAAAAAAAATCAGAAATGGAACATACTGTTGCCAAGTACAGATCCTCTGATCTGGAACAGTTCGGGTTCAAGAACAACAAGAGCAGTTTCAAGTGTTTTAGGTGTGGAAGTGAGAGCCATTTGCCTAACAGTCCAAATTGTTTTGCTAAATCGGTTGTTTGTAATAAGTGTGGGAAGAGGGGTCATTACGCACGTGTGTGTCGTGGTAGTAAGTATCAAACTGTACGTTTTGTGGAGCAAGAGAAAAAGTTTATGTTCAGAGTGAAAGAAGATGGAGTTGTGAATGGCGATAAACTAGATATGCCTGAGTGCGAAGTGTTCATTGGTGGTGAACAATTTACTGTGTTGTCTGATTCAGGTTCACCATACACCATGGTAGGTGATGCTAATTGGGACACTGTTTTTGGTCTTGACAAGGTTGAATTGTCTCCTCCAGACATCAACCCTGTAGGTTACGGTGGCGTAAAAATTGATGTTTTGGGTTTTGTAGTTAAGAAAATCCAGTTCAAAGACAGAGAGACGGTTGTGAAAGTTTACGTAGCAAAAAGAGGAGATAATCTTCTTGGGTGGAGACACCAGAGAGATATGGGGATCACCCTAGATCCCAATTCGCCTGAGAAGGTGTTACTTTTGTCTTATGGTTCACCATCTGATGATGTATATTCACAATTTCCAAAAGTTTTCAGTGACGAGTTGGGTTTACTCAAAAACTTTGAACATAAAATTGTTCTTAAACAGAACGCTCAACCATTTGTCAGCAAAGTAAGGAAAGTTCCTCACCTGTTGATGGAACCTTTAGATCGGGAGCTCAAGAAGTTGTTGACTACTGGTGTTATCGAAGAGATTGAATGCTCTGAATGGTTGGCCCCCATTGTTTTGGCATCCAAGGATGGGGGAAAGGGGATTCGCATGTGTGTGGACTTACGTGGATTGAACAAACATATTTGGGTTGACAGACAACCTTTGCCGAATATCTCTGAGACCCTTGCCCTAATCAAAGATGCCAAATGTTTTAGTGTGATGGATTTGTCCTCTGCCTATCATCAGGTTCTACTCCATCCGAATTCCCGACATTTGACATCATTTGTGACGCCTCTGGGGGCTTTCAGGTTCATTCGTTTGCCCTTTGGCCTAGCTTCCGCTGCGGCCTGTTTCCAGAGAGTCATGAATAAGGTGCTTGAGGGTTTGTCTAAGGTCCTCATTTTCCAAGATGTTATTCTTGTCTACGGGAAGGACCAACAAGAACATGATAAGGGTTTGTGGAAAGTTTTACAACGGCTTCAAGATGCTGGTCTGGTTATTAAAAAGGAGAAATGCAAATTTCGTGTGTCTTCTGTGAACTACCTAGGACATACTATCTCTGGTGAAGGGATTAGCCCCAAATTGGATCTTGCAGAGAGCATTGTGAAAGCCCCAGTACCTGTTAATAAGGATCAAGTTCGATCATTCCTGGGGTTGGCTGAATTTTGTTCGAAGTTTGTTCCAAACTTTGCTTGTGTTTCCTCTCCTCTCAGGATGCTGCTCAAAAAAGGAGTCCAGTTCTCATGGTCTGATGACTGCTCCTCTGCTTTTAATTCTATCAAATGTGTAATTGGTCGCATGCCCACTTTGGGGCATTTTGATGCTTGCAAAAAAACCATATTGTCCACTGATGCCAGCATGCTTGGTTTGGGGGCGGTTTTATCGCAGGTTGTAGATAGTGAGTCCAGAATTGTCGCTTTTGCCTCCCGCTCACTCAGGGGTGCTAAGGAACGCTACTCGGTGATTGAGAGAGAGAGGCGTTGGCGGTTTTCTGGGCTATTCGCCATTTCAAGTTTTACCTTTGGGGTTTACCTGTGGTTGTTCGGACTGATCATCGTCCTCTGTGCCAAATTTTCACTTGCAGAGAGGTTGACAATATTTCTCCCAGAATCAAACGGTGGATGGAAGGGTTATCTGAATTTAACTTTGTGGTTGAGTATGTCCCTGGACCTAAAAATGTGGTAGCAGATTGTCTTTCAAGGTTGCCTTTGAATCAGTCGGGTGTGGAAGTGGAAAACTCTCTTGTCGGGTGGGTGCATGAATCTGCAGTTAATTCTAGTGAGTGGTCTTCTGCTTCTCGTGGTGACAGTGATTTGGAAATGGCCAAGGAATTTTCAATTAAAGGGTGGCCAGCAGACAAAGATGTGCCAGAATCTTTGAAAGGTTTCATTAATATCAAGGACGAGTTGTGTGTTTTTGATGAGAAGTTGCTGAGGGGTGATCGTGTGATACCTCCTCATGATCTTAGATGCAGCTTATAAATTTAGCGCATGAAGGACATTTGGGGAAGAATTTGACGAAGGCCAGGGTTCGGGAGTGGTACTGGTGGCCGACAATGGATAGACAGATAGAGGAGGTTGTCAAAGACTGTTGGGAATGTGCCAACAGTGATAAAAGTAAAAAGACTTGTACTGCACCACTCTCACCCGTGGAAGTTCCTTTGGAACCTTGGTCCAAGTTGGGTTTGGACATTGCTGGACCTTTTGAATTGTTTGCTTATGATGAGCGTTATGTGTTGTTGTTAGTTGACTACACCTCCAAATGGGTAGTTACCAAATGTGTACCTGTGGTGAACCCTAAGACTGTTATTGAATTTCTTTCTGAGGAGTTTTCCAGGGAAGGTATTCCTAAACATCTCATCACCGATAACGGAGTTCAATTTGTCTCACAGGAGATGAACAGGTTTCTGAAAGAATTATCTATTACTCATTTCAAAACGGCTTTATACTCGCCACAAGCTAATGGTCTGGCGGAAAGCATGAATAAGTTGGTCAAATGTTGTGCCCAGAGGGCCTTACAAACTAAGTCTTCACTCAAGAAAATGCTTAGAGAAACTTGGTGGGCTCACCGTAACACTCTAAATTGTGTAACGTCTGTTTCTCCTTTCTCTATTCTGAGAGGCAGAAAACCCCATGACAAATTGAGTCCTGCGTGGTTGAGGTTGGATGTGAGGGATATGGGAGTGGATGAGCAAGTTGCTGAAAAAAGGAAACTCCACCAAGAAAGATACAAGAACAGGTTTGACTTCAAGAATTCTTCGCTTCTCAAGCACTGGAATGTTGGGGATGAGGTGTTGGTCAGAAATCCTGGTTTGTTGAAGAAGGGTTGTTCGCGATTCATGGGACCTTTCATCATCAAAGAAGTGAGGAAGAATGTTGTTGTTCTCAATTCAGGTGGTGTGTGGAGCATGTCCAGGTTAGTTAAATGGCACCCTGGTCCCAATGCTCGTGGGCGTGACAGAGGTTTCACTTCTCCAATAGAACCTGAATGTTCTGGCCTGTGTGATAATTCTGGGACCGCAAGGGGCAATGGTGCTTCCAGCGAGCTTAATCGGGGAAGTTACAGGAGGTTGAGATTCAGACCGTCCTGGCATAAAGACTATGAAATGTTTTAAACTCGTATTATTGTAATGTTGTTTTTGTAATTCATAATTTACTACTTCATGTTCATTATATGGAAAGGAGATGTGTTGTGGTCTATTTCACATCTTTGTGACCTGCCTTCTTCTTTCCTATCCCTGTTGCTGGGCTGCGTCCCCACATTCTATGTGTCATTGCTTGACAACAGAATGGTCTCTTGTTGAGACTTCTGTGGTTTGACAGTTGAAGCTTGGCTGCTGCCTGGGCTGGTGGTCTTACATCTGTTGTACCTAATAAATCTCCCTAAAACTTCCAGTGTGCCCCTTGGACTTCTTTACAGGGGTATCATGCAAAAAAGAGGCATTTCCTTACAACTACAATTAACATCCCACAATACGATGCAAGGAGCACTGTAAAAGGCAGCCACTTACATAATTCATCACACAGCAACCAAGACAACACCTCTCTAACTCTAAGCACTGTCAATCACAAACTCAGCCTTTCAAATTAAATCCAGTATATATTATCGAACATACAAGAAGACCAATAAGAAAGTGGTGTGGTTTAAGACTAGGTAAGTAGACATACAAGAAAAAGAGAAAAAAAACTCGAGCAAGAAACCAAAATAGAGGAGTACACAGCAGTAGGGACTGTGGAAAAAGAAACTTTGAGTGTGGGAATAAAAACAAAAATGGGAACAGAGAGAAAGGGGAACCAGGGACACAGAGTCAAGTAGAACCCCAAATAGTATGGACTAGACCACCCAAACAGCAAAAAGGAAATTAGAGCCTCACCGAGCTACATAACATAACTGTTCCCTATACACATGGAACAGAACATGCTTCTCAATAACTAATGCAGCTTCTTGTTCAGCTGAACAGTGCATAAACCAATAAAGTGCAACACATCTTGACCCCACTCACAATCACTGACGCAACACAGTGGAAGGAACATTTCATCATACCTTGCAGTACAAGGTCCAATAAGGCCCCAAGCATTGGACTAAACCTTTACAGAGGACACAGCATTAGCGGGGGGTCAAAGCACTGGCATTTTCACAGTAATACACCTCACAGACAGAACTGAAAAATACATTAATGCACACACGTTTGGGCAGCAGGTCACAAGAGCCTCCTTTCCAGTCACAGAACTCAACTCGGGCAACCCATGCACCCATTTCACTCCATGCTTACTCAGTTGGGCTAAGGCTTCCCTACAGATCCCTTCCTGCAGGATGTCAGGCGAGGTTCATTGTGGCTGCGTCCGGTGGGCCTGCTGCTGACCTGCGATGCTGGAATGCACATCCTCTTGCTGAGGTGGGTGGCAGCGGGTGACAGCAGGGTGCGGGGTTGAGTACCAGGGTTGGATTGGGATCAAAAATCGGCCCGGGCACACCCAAAAAAAGTGGCCCACATTTGCCTATTGCCTTTCCGCAAAACACTGCTTCAGTGAAGTTTTATGAAAAGAAAGGGGGTGGGGGGCATGTTTTATTAACTTCGCTTGGATAAAAAAAAATGCACAGATTAGTTCACACTGCTGAGCCACACATAAATGCAAGTGAGACCACTTCTGCTGAGGCCCCCTGCCCCGCTCAATCAGCATTCATTAATGGGCCGGCGAAGCGAGAGAAAGGGAGTGATACCTCCGTCCATCTGCCTCTAGAAAGGCCACTCAGGCACCCACTGTGCCGCTGGCGGCATCCTAACAGCACAGACAGCCCCCAGGCTGCCCAAAAAAGCAGCCCACAACTGGAACTCAGCTACCGGCCCTTCAGCCATTTCCAGAGTGCCCGCTTTACCAATCCGACCCTGTTGAGTACCTCACTTAACGCCAGTGAACTGTTTGTCCTTATGCCTAGGCCTAACTTTTTAGCCACGCCCCTGGCCTTTTTATTTCAACCTACGCGACCTGAGTAGGATTAAACCATTACCCCCATGCACATGAGCGAGTAACCTGCAATCACCCTATGATGTGCATGGGAGTTGGAACAGTACAGCCTGCCCAGTGAACACATAACCCTCAGTTCACTTCGCATTTTCAGGAACTTCTGCCCTCTAAATTCCACCTAGGTATTTCCTGATAATTTTGGATATATTGAGAAGAGGTGCGGAGCACAAAAGGACACACTCTTTGTAGATCTCGCACTTTCTGCTCATCTGCCAAGGTTGAATTGACTCGACTTAAAAAAAAAATGGCTTAGACCTCCATTTATCATGTCAACATGGACAATGCAACATCCTAGTTGTTTTTTCAGTAAACGAGAGACAGGACTGCGTAGGCTAGCATTTAATATATTAAGATTGCGTTAATTTATAGGCGTGCGGATGCTCATATTTTATCCCTGCATTGATATTTGGTCTTTCTGTATATAGCTCATAAATGTGCACCTACACCATTGATAACGGCATCAGACGGAATAAAGTGATCTATCATAGCAGGAAGATGTCGGCTCATTTTTATGATATTTATACTTCTTTCTTTAATCTTCTTAATGGCAAATGTCAAAAATAAAAAGATTTAAACAAGGTTTAATAGTATAGGCAGGCAGTTTACTGTATCTCCTGTTTGCTAAGGGCCAACATGAGCTGGCATTTCAACTGAATTTACAGCCACTGCTGTTCTCAATTAATGCCGCCGCCATCTTTAATGCCCTGATCATCAGTACTCCGCACCCGGTAAAATCTGATGTCCCGGGGTTCAGAATTCATCAAGTACAATAAATAGCACCTATTGGGAGTTTTTCTCAATAAATGTGGCATACCATGCACATATTGGTGCTTTCCGCTTCAAAATCTGCATGTTCCGGTATTTTCCAGGCATGCTATCCCCTAATATATTTTGGCACATTTACACTGTCGAAACGTACCGGCAGAAAATGATGGGGTTGCTGGGTAAAATCTGCATCACTTACGACTGTTCCCTATGCCTGCAGGAGGTTGGACAGCGGTCGGAATGATCAGGGGCACTCGTAAAAATGGCCTTAGTATATTATAAAATTGGAATTAGATATTCTTTATAGCTTTCACTAGACAAATGCTCCTTATGCAAAAACAGAGAGGACATCATGATGAGAATAAATTCAACCCTGTGCTTTTTATAGTCTTTCTTCTTTGACTGACAGTCTCTCAGCAGAGGCGCCTGCGACCACTGGAGACTTAGGCACGAAGACTGGCACATGTAAATGAGGCTCAGAGTAGACGGTGGCCTGATCGAAGTATTGATTAGCATTGCGGAGTGGAAAGACGAGTTTCCATGGATATTTCCCTTACTTCACTGTTACATCGTGGCTGGATGTGTCTCTGGTTATACCGATCACAGGCCTGAGGCAGATGCCAGGGATTTATTTGCATATCATTTGCTATTTTGCATGCCGCTGAAGAAAAACAATCCCTCTACTGTTGTGGGCCTTGTAAATTATGACATTTGCGTCAAGCCTTCTCTGACCTCATTCATAGTCATTACTTACTCTGGGGCAGATCTACAAGAAAGTGCCGCAGCGCGGCACCGCAAGCCCTTTGGCTGCGCCAAGCTGCAGCACTTTCAGAGCACAGGAATGCGACATATTTACAATGATATGTCGCATTCCTGTGCTCTCCCCTGCGCTGGCGCACAAACAGCTGCCATACGCTGGCGCAGGCCCCCTTGCACCATGGTGCAAGGATGCCTGCGCCATGGGGAGATTGTTTTTGTGCAGGAAGGGGCACCTTCCTGCACAAAAACAATCATTACAGGCATATTCCTCTTTCAATGCGTGCTGTAGAATGCAGCACGCATTGAAAGAGGAAAAAAACGAGCAGAAATGAAAACATTACTCCTCATTGCGCCTCGCTACGCCACCCCTAGGGTGGCGTAGCATTCTGACGCATTTCCAGGTTTACGAATCCTTGTAAATCTGGAAATGTGTCTCGTTCCATGGGTGTTGCGTGGGAACACCCACAGCAACACCCATGGAACGCCCTTTTCACGCAAAATGCTGCGTGTAAAGGGGCCATATTTACAAGGACAGGAAAAGCCACGCAGGGTGGCTTTTCCTGTCCTTGTAAATATGGGGCAGGGAAATGCGCTGTCAGTGCGTCACAAAAAGTGACGTACTGGCAGCACAAGGGGCTTGTAAATCTGCCCCTGTGTTTTTTTAATGCAGTTACATCTCGTTCGAATGCGAAAGTTCACCGTCATTTGGATATCGCTCTGCCTGAGCTCATTTGGGGTTTCGAAGAGAGAGAAAGACGAGGCAATGGCAAGTTGGTTTTCCTGTGTGGGATCCAGGGGTTCTCGACACGCCAAAGACCCCATTCTTACCAAACAGAAGACTTAACTTTGCAGGAAAAGTAGTGTTCTACAACAGAGCAGCTGCCAATGTACCATTAGAACACCACTGAAAACAATGCAATGTTCGGGAATTTTCCATATAAATATTGAGGTGGTATATTGACAATGCAGTAAATGTTGCACAGGTAAACTTGCAGTTCTACCAACCTCGCACATTACTAGATAGCTTGAGTACAAACAGAGCCACTGTCCGAGAAGACAGGGACTATGTTATTAAAATTGTTTGAGGCAAGTAACATTTTGCCGATATTTTCCCTGGGGCAGCTCCCCCGCAATGGCAGAGGAGTGTCGCCCCACTGCCTGTGTCAGAGCCAGCAAATGAAAAATAAAACGATGATCTAGCATCGTTTTATTTTTCATTTGCCAGCTCTGAGCCAGCTTGTGCAGGCCGACAAAAGACACACGCGCACTTAGGTTTCTCCAGCCCGGCTGCACTGAACAGCCTTCAGTGGGCACCATTAGAAGTCAAAATGTTCAGAACCACTTCACAAAAAGATTCTAGCAGGCTTAAATCATTTTACTACTGTGAATTTCTCCACCATGTGTGCAGAGAAATTCAAAGTAGCAGTATCAAGGAAAATGCTGTCCCAACCCTACCTTAGTTCCCTTAGCAGACTTCTGCACCCCCAATCCAGGTAATTGAATAGAGTCAATGCATAACAATGTAGAGACATGCACCTGATTCTATATTTTGAAAGAAGGGCTAGGTTGCAGGCAGTCCCCACCCCCACCAGCAGAACCTACCTTTGTATGCATGAGTTATGTGCTGGGGAAGGACAGGCAAAGTGTTGTGGTCTCTATTTATGTATTTATTAAAGGACTTTTTTTCTAAAGCACTGATATGTCACCTTCACCCAATTCACAGTGCTCAGTGGTAGAAGGTTCGGTGCAGTCTGAGAAAGCCAGGTGGCTATGATGGAGCACAGTGGCATAGCTAGACCTTTTGCTGCCCGTGGCGGTCCCTGCATTTGCAGCCCTGTGACGGCCACAGGTAAGAGCGAGGGAGTGGAGGGGGTTGGCGATCCCTGCGTTTGCTGTTCCGTGACGGCCGCAGGTAGGAGTAGAGAGGCCCACTCCAAAACTCGTGCCGGCTGGGGCAGACAGCCCCCCCCTTGCTACGCCACTGATGGAGCAGGAAATTAATAGTCTTCACAGTGAGGTTGGGAGATCTGAATTTTCCTGTTGTTAGCTGTTGTGGCGTTTTCTTTGGTCCCTGTTACTAAAGCTCTTCCTTTCTATCCACGGACCAGGCTTTTACAGATAGGTTATCAGGAAGCTTTGCTTCCTACTTTGCTTGATTTATATATGTCGCTGTGATTTTTTGTTATATCCTTAATCATTATATTTTTGATTTTGTATTAACCTCTCCTTTTAATTTCAAAGTTTTATAAGGTTTATATTTATGACAACATCTTTTGAATACTTTGGCTGCCATTTTCAATAAATTCACCATTTCATCAGATCAAGAAAGTGAATGTACCCTGCTGGGCCTTTGAATATGCATAACTGACCTCTACATGAGCCATGGAGCATGAATTTTCTACATTATGGGGCAGATTTACAAGCCCCTTGCGACACATTTGAGCCGCTGTTGCGTCACTTCTGTGACGCAGCGGCGTCGTAAACAATGCGCCACGTTGCGACATATTTACTTCGTGACGCATCTAGGGAGATGCGTCACGTTGTAAAGCCCTACGCTACATTATACCTGGTCAGGTATAATGTATGCAGGGTGGGCGTTCCGTCGCAAGAAAGCCTCGTAAAAGTGACGCAGTGAAATCTACAAGATTTCACTGAGTCACTTTTACGATGCCGCTGCGTCAAAACCTTACGCCTGCTTGAAGCAGGCGTAAGGAGTGATGCAGCAAAATAAGTATAGGCCGCCCCTGAGCATTGCTGGAGTTGCGTCGTGCTTGTGACACGACTCCAGCAATGCGCTGCCCTTACGACAAAAGATGCGACACGCAGCTGTCTATCCTTGCGCCACGGTGCGCCGCATTGTAAATGCGACGCATCCGTGGTGGCGCAAGGGTATTTTTGCGTGTCGCATCTTTACTGGCGCATCCCTGCTAATATGCAGAGATGCAAAAGTCCTTGTAAATCTGCCCCTTAATGTTTAAGCCCTAAAGTGCAAGACTTCGTTTTAAAAAAAAAAATGTATTAAAAGTTTTTGGAGGTCATGAAATGAAATATCAACATAAACATGTGCAAAGGAGATTCACACTTAAGATGGGGGAAAGAGCATTTACAATTGATTAAACATCATCGAGTTAAATACAATAAAACATATCTGTACTGTATCAGAGTCCCCCCCGCCTCGGTCTTCCATTTATAGATCGGTGCCCATATATTTTTCCCCAGTTTCCTAGGCCTCTGGCCTTTTTGTTTATAAATCCCTTTTTCCAGGTTAAAAGTTGAGAGAACCCGGGTGAGCCACTGATGAAAGGAAGTGGCAGTTGGGTCTAGCCAAGCTGAGGAGATACAAATTCTAAGCACCCCCATGGCCAGGAACATAAAGTATGGCTGGGCTCCGTCTGACCCCGAGCTACTGACCCCCAGCGACATTAACTCAGGAGTTAGCGCTACTTTCACCTCCAGGGAAAGCTCTAAAATAAATTCTATATCTCCCTTCAAGATGTCAAGCCGTGGACAAGTAGAGAACATGTGGACCACATCTGCCCTGGGAGTTTGACAATGGGGGCATCTGATACCCACTGAACCACACCATTTTGCTATTTTAGCCGGTGTTTAATAAAGATCTAAGATCGTCTTGTAGAGCTGCGCCTGCAACCCTGACAAACACAATGTTGCCGGATTTAAATATGTACAATGAATAAAACATACATGTTACATAGATCAGTGGGTTGAGAACCTTCTCTTCAGTCTATGTATAGCCTGCATCCCATCTGGATTCATAACAAAAGCAGTGTACATAAAAGTAACTTTTTTATCATTTAAACAGATTTTGGATTTAAAGTAGGTGACTTGAAAAACAGTAATGAACTGGCTAATAGCTGTTGCATTGAAGAGGACATTCCAGTATAGGAACGAACTTGGAAGAATGGAGGCATGCTTGCAGGCCTTGACTCTGTCTACCTGGCAGAGAGTCTAGTTACAGTAGAACCTGCTTAGCAAGGGCCTTATAATAAGCATGCAGAAATTCACAGACTGCTGCCCATAGCCATGTTTGCATTTGGCAGCACCATTAACACCATTAACACGCAAACTGATTATTGGCTCTGTTGTACACAGAAGAGGATATTTTTAGAAAGACTACTTTAAAAAAAAGAGAGGAAAATAATTGTAATGAAGGCAGGATGATTAAAGTAGAACTCTATATGAAATAATGTTAAATTAAAAATAATAATAATAAATAACCCAGTATTTGTAAAGCGCGAACTAATCACCCATAAGGGTCTCAAGGCGCTGGGGGCCGTCGGGAAGATTAAACGAGCTATTGCCCAGAGTCACATGGTGCTGGGCTGAGCTGCTGCCGGAGCCAGGGATCGAACCGTGAGCCCCATGCTCCGGAATCACCTGCCCTGGCTGCTGCACCACACCTCTCCTAATAAAACCATTGAAATTCACCAGTTATAGTTATCTAGATTAACTCTAACCCAAGCCCTAAAGTATCTATAACTCCCCCATGTACCGTGCTGTCATCAATTATGTCATTTAAGATATTGCAGTGATGTTACCAATGATATCATAGTGTATGTTAAGCGTGATGTAATATGGGAGGTAATTAGTGCATGGCATGGGCATGAGTTGCAGTTACTTTAGGGCATGAGTTAGAGTTACTTGAGATAACTATAACTGGTGAATTTCACTAGTTTTGTTAATTTAAAATGCTATATTTTAACATTTTTTAAAAAGTTTTCACTTAACTATAACGTCCTTTAAAGCTTTTGATTTTTCAATGTTAAGTACGATAGTATTACAATTCCTAACTATAACGTCACTTTAACCTTTTTTTCAATGAATTTCAATTTTTTTTGCATAAAGTAAGATGTCTATTGCCGTGCATGGCCTGCGGTTGAGTGCATGGCCCGGCCGCGGGCCAGGCCCTGCACCCAACCCCCTATGAGCACCCAGCCCCCAGCCATATGATTAGGCCCTGTGTGTACTCCCGCTGTGGGCACCCAGCCTCGGCCTTTGGCCATGTGCAGTCAGGGGTTAAGTGTAGGGTGTGCCCTGTGGCCAGCCACCCTGTCACACAAGTTTGAGCTGTGAATAGCATGGGGCTGGGCGCAGACCCTGTACCAGGCCAGACATTGCGCCCAACCCTTCGAAGGCATTCACAGCTAAGTTATATAACAACACAAACTATGTCATTTTAAGTAAGGCAGACCTACGGGCTTCATAAAAGGGACAGAACAACAAAATATAAAAATCAGGGCACCTATTGGCTTTATTAAAGGATCAGCACATCAACATATATAAATCAGACCTATTGGCTTTGGCAAATAGTTCCCACTAACTTATGTTCTCTGCACATGAGAGTGCGAGCAGGTAATAGAGATTACATTCCCTGGCCCACTCTTCCAGGTAGAGAACAGTTGTGTCAAGGGTGATTCAGTCCTTGCTGCCATCATGACACTGTGTCCTGGGGATGGCACAGGGAGGAGGGACATGCCTTCCTCCCCAATTAAAGATGATTAGGCCTGCGCACCCCACTCCCTCTTAAAAGTAACTCAACCATGGGGATGTAAAAGTATATCATGCTGACCCTCCAGGTTCAGGCCCACCATGGGTGGCTTGCTGTTTTTAATTTTAACGCAGATCCTCTGTACCGCCCCCCAAAAAATACAGTTTTTGGCCCCATGGATAGTCCCTCTGCATACCTCCCACCAAGCCTCAGGGGCAAGGTACCCATACCCTGCTCCCTTTATGTTTCTGTGTCAAATTTGGTATAATTCCGTTCAATCATTTTTACAGTATCGCTGTTCAATTTTCCTATGGGGAAAACGTGTTTTCTTGGCCTCCTTTTGACGTCTTAACCCAAAACTTTTCAGGAAGAAGCTGAGGTGGTTGAGGTTTTTTGGGGAAAATCTCTTGAAGATCTGTTAAGTGGCACCAATCTTATTAAGAAGTTAAAACAAACATTAACTATAACTACCCAGTGTTGACCGCTACTATATACATAAAAACATATATATACATATATTTTTATATTTATTATATATAGGCCCACTGGGGCAGGACGAGGATTGAACAAGGCAGAATAATAGAAGTCATGAGCAAAGAATAGCTATAGTGATTCTTCTATGTCCACAGGGACAAATATGATGAAAATCGCATTGCCTTTGATTATATTTTGTTCACATTTTTCTTGAATGTACAGCCATTTCCAGTAATTATGCCCGTTGCCTACATAGGCAGAATAGTTCTTGAGCTTCTACAACGTAAACAAGATTGTACAATGTTGGTAACTTTTCCATGTCTACTGGAGGCATGCCCTGCAATGTGTGTAAAAAAACTATAAAATTGAAAACAAAATGGATACTCACCAGTTGATGAAGGCGAGAAGCCGAAATGCGTCCTGAGAGACCGTTTTCCTGTTGGTAAACCGGTGAAAAATAAATCCACTAGGAAATCAGCCCTGAGTGCCCCACCTTCTTTGTTCGAGTGTTAGGGAGGATCGGAGTAATATATATATATATATATATTATCTACTGGCGGTCGCCAGTAGATAGTTATAGTTAGGACCTATTATCCATAGGAAATCCGCGACATTCTATTTGCAATAACGTTGGCGCCGGTTGACGAATCTTCGCGAAAGCTTTCAACTTGTTGGGGCGCTCCGGTCCGCTCCTACCCTGAAAGTCTCGGGGTGATACGTCAAGCGGGGCCGAGAAAAAGGGGGTCCCAAAACGCGTTTTCCCCATTCATTTTTTCATAGGAACCTTTAGACGCAGCTACAGCCCGAACTGCTGAACGGAATTACCCCAAATTTGGCAAAGAGGTAGTTTGGTTCAGACTGGTGCCTTTTGCTAAAATGGTGTAAATCCGTTCAGTAGTTCCTGAGAAATTCACAATTAAAATCACATATATATCTATGGGCGCGTCGGATCCGCGTACCCTCCCGATCACGAGCTGCATGCTAATTGGCTGTCAACACACCAAATCAAGAAGTGTTGGCAGCCATTTTGTCCCTTGGTAGAACCGAGGGACAGAAACAAGTGCGCAAAGCACAAAAAGGGGGCAGGGTAGAAACACCCTGACCCCCTAGGTCTGCTCAGGGGGTCCCACAAGGACCCCCTGGGCAGAAAAAAGCATTTTTTTTTTTAAAAATCGGCGGGATGCGCTTAGGGTGCGCGGATCCCACCGAGAAAAAAAAGAAACAAGTGCGCAAAACGAACAAAGGGGGCAGGGTAGAAACACCCTAACCCCTAGGCCTGCTCAGGGGTCCCACAAGGACCCCTGGGCAAAAAAGCATTTTTCTTTTTTTAAATCGGCAGGATGCGCTCAGGGTGCGCGGATCCTGCAAAAAAAAATAAAAATTGAAGTGCGGTCTCCCGCGCTCGATGTAAATTTGCCCCCGGGTGGGCCAAGTCCCGGGGGCATGCTGGAGGGGGTTTATTTATGTATGGGGGCCTCTAAGGGCCCCCAAGCCCTGGGGACCGCCACCCCCGGGGCTTTATTTGAAAAGTAGCGGGAGGGCTCTGAGCCCTCCCGCAGCCCCGGGACCACCACCTCCCCAGGGCTTCTTTATTTATTAAATTAACATGTGTGGGGGCTCCAGCCCCCACATGCCCCGGGGACCACCACCTCCCGGGGCACTAACAAAATTGAAAATGGGGGTCCGTTAAGGACCCCGAGCCCCGGGGACCACCACCTCCCGGGGCTGTGCATTTGGATGGGAGGGGGCCGCGCGGCCCCCTCCTGGAGCCTGTGGTGGCACTGGGGACCGCCACCCCCAGGGCCGGCTCCTGCAGTGTCCCGGGTGCCTACCCCGGGACACTGCTGTTTGCAATGACAGGACGGGAGCCTCGCGGCTCCCATCCTGTCATTGCAAACTGCTTTGGATATTGGAAGAGAGAGCAGGGAAACCTGCTCTCGCTCCAATATCCAAAGACAATTGCTTTCCACATGGGGAGCAGCATGTTAGCTGCTCCCCATGTGGAAACGACGCCGGCTCGCGCAGGAGGCGGGGAGCCGGCGGGGACTGTGGGGGTTTGGGGACCCCCCACAGTCCCCAACCAGAGGCCAGGCCCCGGGGGATGGGGTCCCCGGGGCAAGTAGTGGCCCGGGAGGGGGGCCACGCGGCCCCTCCCCAGAAATAATTTAAAAAAATAAATAAAAAGGCCTGCCCCGGGGGATGGGGTCCCCGGGGCAAAAGGAGGCCTGAGGAGGGGGCCACGCAGCCCCCTCCTTAAAAATTAATGAAAAAGTGTGGCCATGCCCCGGGGGATGGGGTCCCCAGGGTAGGATTCGGCCAGGGGAGGGGGCCACGCGGCCCCCTTCCCGTATAATTAAAAAAAAAAAAAAAAAGGGGATAAGGCCCTGGGGGATGGGGTCCCCAGGGCCCAAAAATAGGAAAAAGGAAGGGGGGCCACACAGCCCCCCCTTCAGGAAAAAAAGAAAAAAAAAAACGATTGGGCCGCAGGCCCCGCCCCTTTCCTTCACCACTCTGCAAACGCGCCCCCTGGTGTGTTTGCAGATGGGGAAGTAATTCCCCTTCAATACTGGGGGTCCCTGGGGGCCAACTAGCCCACCAGGAACCTCCAGTATGCGCCAGGGGGCTGCGTTGTAGAGAGGTGTAAAGAGGCCACGCCCCTTTTTACACCTCTCTGCAACGCAGCTCTGTGGCGCTTTTTGGATATACCTGTTGGGCTAGTTGGCCCCCAGGGACCCTCAGGATTCAAGGGGAGTTAATCCCCCGACTTAAAACGCGCCATGGGGCACGTTTGCACAGTGGTGAAGGGAGGGGGCGGGGCTTCAGGTGACATGTGTGCAAACAGGCCCCGTGGCGTGTTTTAAGATGGGGGATTAAGTCCCCTTGAATCCTGAGGGTCCCTGGAGTCCAACTAGCCCACCATGTACTTCCAAAAAGCGCCACAGAGCTGCCTTGCAGAAAGGTGTAAAAAGGGGTGTGGCCTCTGTACACGTATCTGCAACGCAGCCCCCTGGCGCATACTGGAGGTTCCTGGTGGGCTAGTTGGCCCCCAGGGACCCTCATGATTAAAGGGGACTTAATCCCCCAACTTAAAACGTGCCACGGGGCGCGTTTGCACAGATGTCACCTCAGGCCCCGCCCCCTCCCTTCACCATTGTGCAAATATTCCGCTAAAATCAGCCGAAATACGAATTCCGATTTACTCACCTGTTATCAGGAGAGACCTCAGTGCTGCATCTTTCAGCCCAGTACTGATCCTGAAAAGTAATTTTAACCGTACTTACCAGTAACTTGAATTTCCTTCCATAGGATATCATTGCCTGCTTTTTGCTGAAAAAGTTTCTAAGTGTCGATTTTTGAAACATACAAATATTCCTCTAAAATCAGCCGAAATACGAATTCCGATTTACTCACCTGTTATCAGGAGAGACCTCAGTGCTGCATCTTTCAGCCCAGTATTGATCCTGAAAAGTAATTTTAACCGTACTTACCAGTAACTTGAATTTCCTTCCATAGGATATCATTGCCTGCTTTTTGCTGAAAAAGTTTCTAAGTGTCGATTTTTGAAACATACAAATATTCCTCTAAAATCAGCCGAAATACGAATTCCGATTTACTCACCTGTTATCAGGAGAGAACCCAGTGCTGCATCTTTTAGCCCAGCACTGACCCTGAAAAGCAATTTTAACCGTACTTACCAGTAACTTGTATTTCCTTCCATAGGAATCCATTGTCTGGTTTTCAGCAGAAAAGTTTCCAAGTGTCGATTTTCACAAACTACAAATATTCCTTAAAAATCGCCTGTATGACTTAAACGCATTCTTTCAACTGTTTACAGGAGATGCACCAGTGCTGGATCCAGGATCCACCACTGAGTGAGAAAAAGTCACGATAACACTACTTACCTGCTAAGTGAATTTCCTCCCATAGGATAACATTGGTGATTCTATGTGAAAAAGTTTCAAGTGTCAACTTTTAAAATACAATAATATTCCTTAAAAATCACTACTGTAACCAAAACGCTTTTACTCAACTGTTTACAGGAGATGTCCCAGGACTGAATCTAGGATCCAGTCCTGTGGTTAGAAAAGTAATCCATAAAGTAACTAATTGCATTTAGCTAGAAATTCACATTGAGCTCAATGTTGCATTGTGTTTGAAATTGTGTTGCCCATTGCAACAACTGTAACTACTGTACTTAAAAGTCTATTGCCTATTTGCAAAGTATTTAATTCATTCTGAGAAAGTATATTTTGTAATGTAATGTATAATGTAATTACAATGTAATTTAAAAAATAAAATATCTAAAAATAAATAGTTTAAAAAAATGTAGTAAATTAGTATGAAAAAAATAAAAATAACAATTAATACATTTAAAAATTGGCATTTACAAACCTTTTGAAATTCACTGAAAAAAACCATAGGTTTCAGACATGTTATAGTTAGGAATTAGCATTTAAAAACCTTTGAAATTCACTGAAAAAACCATAGGTTTCAGACATGTTATAGTTAGAAATTAGCATTTAAAAAACCTTTGAAATTCACTGAAAAAACCATAGGTTTCAGGCACGTTATAGTTAGAAATTAGCATTTAAAAAACCTTTGAAATTCACTGAAAAAACCATAGGTTTTAGGGACAGTTATAGTTACTTGGACATTGCACTCGTACAAAACCCGTGAAATTCCCCCGTTATAGTTAGTTCAGCTAACTATAACTCGCGCCCCGCAATGCACTGCTGATGACGTCACATATTACATCACTCATGACATGGTCAGTGACATCACTGATGACATCACTGATGACATCTCAAATGACATCACTGATGACATCAACCATGTGATAATTTCATGCATCTTCTCACACCCTAATATAACTTTTGATACACCCACTCTAAATTACAGACTGCCATTCTCAAAACCATAGACACTCCAACACCAAAAACTACATACCCACTCACTGATTCTTAGGTCTACACACACATCCACTCACTCACCCGTACAGTCACTCATACTTACGGTCACTCAGTACAGGACTATCATATGCACTCATACACCTATATAAACACTGACACACCGCCACTCATCCATAGAGGTACTCACACACCTAGTCAGTCATGCAAAAATGTAATCACACACCCATTTACTCACATTTACAGTTATACACACACCAGCTCACTTACTCATACAAATACTAACACATTCTTACGCTCTTATACAATAACTGATACAAGCACACATGCATCCATACAGCCACTCTCACAATCACACACTCTCACGTATAGCCTTTTAAATACTCTAACACATATATATACTTCCTTTTACATATGTAGTTACTCGCACATGTACCACTGAGATATACATTCACTCACTAACACACCCATACACACACTCACCCACCCAAGCAGTCCATTACAGACGCACTCTTCAAATCATGCACCCAGTGAATCACCCACTCACACATCTATGTACAGAGTCGCACACACCCCACCCACACAAACACTCAGGCACCCATACAGATACTCAGACAACCAATCAATAACTCATATAGACACTCATGTAGCTATTCACAAACCCATGCAGCCACTTACACAGCAACAGACAGACGGATACAGACATTCACCCAGTTTAGTCACTAACCCATGCATTCAGTAAGATAAGTTTAATCACTCACTTATACAGTTAGTCATGCACCTACTAAATCATCCATTCAGACACTTATACACCCACTCACTCTTCAATACGCCTTTCCCTATATATATTAAACATATTTAAACTTTACAGAAACACACAGTCACTGGATGATGTCATCAGTGATGTCATCAGTGATGTCATTTGAGATGTCATCAGTGATGTCATCAGTGATGTCACTGACCATGTCATGAGTGATGTAATATGTGACGTCATCAGCAGTGCATTGTGGGGCGCGAGTTATAGTTAGCTGAACTAACTATAACGGGGGAATTTCACGGGTTTTGTACGAGTGCAATGTCCAAGTAACTATAACTGTCACTAAAAACTATGGTTTTTTCAGTGAATTTCGAAGGTTTTTAAATGCTAATTTCTAACAATAACGTGCCTGAAACCTATGGTTTTTTCAGTGAATATATATATATATATATATATATTCACTGAAAAACCATAGGTTTTAGGAAAGTTATAGTTAGTTGGACATTGCACTCGTACAAAACCCATGAAATTCCCCCGTTATAGTTAGTTCAGCTAACTATAACTCGCGCCCCCGCAATGCACTGCTGATGACGTCACATATTACATCACTCATGACATGGTCAGTGACATTTTAGTGAATTTCAAAGGTTTTTAAATGCTAAACCCTAACTATAACAGGCCTAAAACCTATGGTTTTTTCAGTGAATTTCAAAGGTTTTTAAAATGCTAATTCCTAACTATAACAAGCCTGAAACCTATGGTTTTTTCAGTGAATTTCAAAGGTTTTGTAAATGACAATTTTTAAATGTATTAATTGTTATATTTATTTTTTTTGATACTGATTTACTACATTTTTTAAACTATTTATTTTTAGATATTTTATTTTTTAAATTACATTGTAATTACATTATACATTACATTACAAAATATACTTTCTCAGAATGAATTACTTTAGTTTAAATACTTTGCAAATAGGCAATAGACTTTTAAGTACAGTAGTTACAGTTGTTGCAATGGGCAACACAATTTCAAACACAATGCAACATTGAGCTCAATGTGAATTTCTAGCTAAATGCAATTAGTTACTTTATGGATTACTTTTTCTAACCACAGGACTGGATCCTAGATTCAGTCCTGGGACATCTCCTGTAAACAGTTGAGTAAAAGCGTTTTGGTTACAGTAGTGATTTTTAAGGAATATTATTGTATTTTAAAAGTTGACACTTAGAAACTTTTTCACATAGAATCACCAATGTTATCCTATGGGAGGAAATTCACTTAGCAGGTAAGTAGTGTTATCGTTACTTTTTCTTACTCAGTGGTGGATCCTGGATCCAGCACTGGTGCATCTCCTGTAAACAGTTGAAAGAATGCGTTTAAGTCATACAGGCGATTTTTAAGGAATATTTGTAGTTTGTGAAAATCAACACTTTGAAACTTTTCTGCTGAAAACCAGACAATGGATTCCTACGGAAGGAAATATAAGTTACTGGTAAGTATGGTTAAAATTACTTTTCAGGATCAGTACTGGGCTGAAAGATGCAGCACTGAGGTCTCTCCTGATAACAGGTGAGTAAATCGGAATTCGTAGTTCGGCTGATTTTAGAGGAATATTTGTATGTTTCAAAAATCGACACTTAGAAACTTTTTCAGCAAAAAGCAGACAATGATATCCTATGGAAGGAAATTCAAGTTACTGGTAAGTACGGTTAAAATTACTTTTCAGGATCAGTACTGGGCTGAAAGATGCAGCACTGAGGTCTCTCCTGATAACAGGTGAGTAAATCGGAATTCGTATTTCGGCTGATTTTAGAGGAATATTATAAAGTTCCAAAACTCCACACTTAGAAGAATTTCCAAGTGAAACCAGTCAATGATATCCTATGGAAGGAAATTCAAGTTACTGGTAAGTACGGTTAAAATTACTTTTCAGGATCAGTACTGGGCTGAAAGATGCAGGACTGAGGTCTCTCCTGATAACAGGTGAGTAAATCGGAATTCGTAGTTCGGCTGATTTTAGAGGAATATTTGCACAATGGTGAAGGGAGGGGGCGGGGCCTGAGGTGACATCTGTGCAAACGCGTCCCGTGGCGCGTTTTAAGTTGGGGGATTAAGTCCCCTTGAATCATGAGGGTCCCTGGGGTCCAACTAGCCCACCCTGTACCTCCAGTATGCGCCAGGGAGCTGCGTTGCAGAGAGGTGTTCAGAGGCCACGCCCCTTTTGCACCTCTCTGCAACGCAGCTCTGTGGCGCTTTCTGGACGTACCTGGTGGGCTAGTTCGCCCCCAGGGACCCTCAGGATTGAAGGGTATTTCATTCCCCATCTAAAAATGCGCCACGGGGCCTGTTTGCAAACATGTCACCTGAAGCCCCGCCCCTCCCTTCACCACTGTGCAAACGTGCCCCGTGGCGCGTTTTAAGTTGGGGATTAAGTCCCCTTGAATACTGAGGGTCCCTGGAGTCCAACTAGCCCACCATGTACCTCCAAAAAGCGCACAGAGCTGCGTTGCAGAGAGGTGTAAAAGGGGCGTGGCCTCTGTACACCTCTCTGCAACGCAGCCCCCTGGCGCATACCGGAGGTTCCTGGTGGGCTAGTTGGCCCCCAGGGACCCCCAGTATTCAAGGGGAATTACTTCCCCTTCTTAAAACGCGCCAGGGGGCGCGTTTGCAGACTGCTGCAGGGAGGGGGAGGGGCCTCGGCACGATGCCGGTCTTTTTATTTTTTTATTTTTTGTTGTTGCTTTTTTCTGCCCAGGGGTGTTTCTACCCTGCCCCCTTTTTGCGCTTTGCGCACTTGTTTCTGTCCCTCGGTTCTACCGAGGGACAAAATGGCTGCCAACACTTCCTGATTTGGAGTGTTGACAGCCACTTGACAGCCAATTAGCATGCAGCTCGTGATCGGGACGGTGCGCGCAGGGTGCGCTCAGGATACGCGGACCCTACTCGCCCATAGATATATATGTGACTTTACTTTTGATTTTCTCAGGAACTACTGAACGGATTTACACCATTTAAGCAAAAGGCACGACACTGAACCAAGGGCTACCTCATTGCCAAATTTGGTGTAATTCCGTTCAGCAGTTCGGGCTGTAGCTGCGACTAAAGGTTCCTATGGAAAAATGAATGGGGAAAACGCGTTTTGGGACACCCCTTTTTTCTCGGCCCCCGCTTGACGAATCAACCCGAGACTTTCAGGGTAGGAGCGGAGCGGAGCACCCCAACAAGTTGGAAGCTTTCGCGAAGATTCGTCAACCGGCGCAAGGGTTATTTCAAATAGAATGTCGCGGATTTCCTATGGATAATAGGTCCTAACTATAACTATCTACTGGCGACCGCCAGTAGATAATATATGTATATATATATATATATAATCTTATCACCGCTTGACTTCATTTCCCATCTCCGAAATGTATAAAGCAGGCACGGACCACGTTTCTGTGCAAAGTTCGGTTTATTTACTTCTCCTCATATATATTCACTGAAAAAACCATAGGTTTTAGGGACAGTTATAGTTAGTTGGACATTGCACTCGTACAAAGCCTGTGAAATTCCCCCGTTATAGTTAGTTCAGCTAACTATAACTCGCGCCCCCGCAATGCACTGCTGATGACGTCACATATTACATTTAAACACAAATAGGGCTGTCCCTAGTTTGGCTTCCTACAGGTTCCTACAGAATCTCTAGAGATGCAAATCCACTAGGGGCATCTCACAAAAAGTGAAGGACTGGCCTCACACACCACCTGGTGTCATGCTTCATCATAGGCCGTCCTCGCCCTCTAAAACTTCGTTTGATAGAGGGCGGGCATACACCTGAAGACAGGGATGCACTTCTAAAACTAAGTGGTGGCCCGTAAGTGAGTGAAAGTGTAATTTAAAAACCATTAAACTTGTCCCCAAGTAGTTTAATTAAGGGGCAAATCTATGGTATTAAAACAAGTGAGCGGTAATCTGGGAATTCATTATCCCTTTACCGAGAAAAATGGTCAACATGTTTCTGCTCTGCGTCCCATATGGGTACCTAGCATTCGTCAGGACCGAGATGGGTAATGGGCTCTACCTTTCTCCACGATGTGTAGGAAAGGGTTACCACTCTAAGAAACGGGGGTGAAGATAACTACTCCCCACTTTTTGTGAAATGCTGAAGTACTTCTAACGCCTTATGTGCATGCACTTAATATAAGGCATGCATTTGTATGAGTGTTTGCAAGCAATACTTTTAAATGGGCTATAAACTAAGCAGCCTAGCTTTTCATGCATTGTTTTTTCAGAATAAGCCACAGTAGGCTCTTCCACCCTCGACCTCCCATGAAGCTAATAGGATAGTGTCCTTGGGTAAGCAGTAGAACTAAGTGCTTTTTTAATAAGTGTGAACACGTATGATTGACACGTGTTTCACTTAGATCCTACCACGCGCAGCATAATGTGTGGTGTTATACGTACAGCATAGTGTGCTTTTATCTTACTTACACGTCCGGTTTGTTTGTTTCTCTTGTTTCCTATTTACCTACAGATACTCTCACATTTTAAATTTTGCACTACATGGGGAGTAGTTATCTTCACCCCCGTTTCTTAGAGTGGTAACCCTTTCCTAAACATCGTGTAGAAAGGTAGAGCCCATTACCCATCTCGGTCCTGACGAATGCTATGTACCCATATGGGACGCAGAGCAGAAACATGTTGACCATTTTTCTCGGTAAAGGGATGATGAATTCCCAGATTACCGCTCACTTGTTTTAATACCATAGATTTGCCCCTTAATTAAACTACTTGGGGACAAGTTTAATGGTTTTTAAATTACACTTTCACTCACTTACGGGCCACCACTTAGTTTTAGAAGTGCATCCCTGTCTTCAGGTGTATGCCCGCCCTCTATCAAACGAAGTTTTTAGAGGGCGAGGACGGCCTATGATGAAGCATGACACCAGGTGGTGTGTGAGGCCAGTCCTTCACTTTTTGTGAGATGCCCCTAGTGGATTTGCATCTCTTGAGATTCTGTAGGAACCTGTAGGAAGCCAAACTAGGGACAGCCCTATTTGTGTTTAAATGCTATATAGGAGGCTGGCTCGTCCCTAGGCCCTGTGCCTCTAGTTCCCTCCCCTAGTTTAACACTAGGGCTAGTGTGTGTGACGTCACATATTACATCCCTCCCAGCAATTGCACAGCCCCGGGGAGGTGGTGGTCCCTGGGGCTTTGGGGGTCCGAAACGGACACCCACTTTAAAATTCTTAGTGCCCCGGGGAGGTGGCGGTCCCCAGGGTGTGTGGGGGGTTCGAGCCCCCCCACACAGGTCATTTAATTATTTTTTTTAAAAGCCCCGGGGGGTGGCGATCCCTCCCGCACCATTTTAAAATCAAAGCCCTGGGGGGTGGCGGTCCCTGGGGCTTGGGGGGGCCTTAGAGGTCCCCCAAACAAATATTTTATGAACCCCCACATGCCCCCGGGACTTGGCCCACCTGCGCTTCGTTTTTTTTTCTTCACGGCGGGATCCGCGCATCCTAAGCGCATCCCGCTGGCGCTTTTTGGAGGTACATGGTGGGCTAGTTCGACTCCAGGGACCCTCAGGATTCAAGGGGACTTAATCCCCCAACTTAAAACGCGCCACGGGGCGCGTTTGCACAGTGGTGAAGGGAGGGGGCGGGGCTTCAGGTGACATGTGTGCAAACAGGGCCCGTGGCGCATTTTAAGATGGGGAATGAAATCCCTTCAATCCTGAGGGTCCCTGGGGGCCAACTAGCCCACCAGGTACGTCCAGAAAGCGCCACAGAGCTGCGTTGCAGAGAGGTGCAAAAGGGGCGTGGCCTCTGAACACCTCTCTGCAACGCAGCTCCCTGGCGCATACTGGAAGTACAGGGTGGGCTAGTTGGACCCCAGGGACCCTCATGATTCAAGGGGACTTAATCCCCCAACTTAAAACGCGCCACGGGCGCGTTTGCACAGATGTCACCTCAGGCCCGCCCCTCCCTTCACCATTGTGCAAATATTCCTCTAAAATCAGCCGAACTACGAATTCCGATTTACTCACCTGTTATCAGGAGAGACCTCAGTGCTGCATCTTTGAGCCCAGTACTGATCCTGAAAAGTAATTTTAACCGTACTTACCAGTAACTTGAATTTCCTTCCATAGGCTAACATTGACTGGTTTCACTTGGAAATTCTTCTGTGTGTGGAGTTTTGGAACTTTATAATATCCCTCTAAAATCAGCCGAAATACGAATTCCGATTTACTCACCTGTTATCAGGAGAGACCTCAGTGCTGCATCTTTCAGCCCAGTACTGATCCTGAAAAGTAATTTTAACCGTACTTACCAGTAACTTGAATTTCCTTCCATAGGATATCATTGCCTGCTTTTTGCTGAAAAAGTTTCTAAGTGTCGATTTTTGTAACATACAAATATTCCTCTAAAATCAGCCGAACTACGAATTCCGATTTACTCACCTGTTATCAGGAGAGACCTCAGTGCTGCATCTTTGAGCCCAATACTGATCCTGAAAAGTAATTTTAACCGCACTTACCAGTAATTTGAATTTCCTTCCATAGGCTAACATTGACTGGTTTCACTTGGAAATTCTTCTAAGTGTGGAGTGGAACTTTATAATATTCCTCTAAAATCAGCCGAACTACGAATTCCGATTTACTCACCTGTTATCAGGAGAGAACCCAGTGCTGCATCTTTTAGCCCAGCACTGACTCTGAAAAGTAATTCTAACCGTATTTACCAGTAACTTGTATTTCCTTCCATAGGAATCCATTGTCTGGTTTTCAGCAGAAAAGTTTCAAAGTGTCGATTTTCACAAACTACAAATATTCCTTAAAAATCGCCTGTATGACTTAAACGCATTCTTTCAACTGTTTACAGGAGATGCACCAGTGCTGGATCCAAGATCCACCACTGAGTAAGAAAAAGTAACGATAACACTACTTACCTGCTAATTGCATTTTCTCCCATAGGATAGCATTGGTGATTCTATGTGAAAAGTTTCTGTCAACTTTTAAAATACAATAATATTCCTTAAAAATCACTACTGTAACCAAAACGCTTTTACTCAACTGTTTACAGGAGATGTCCCAGGACTGAATCTAGGATCCAGTCCTGTGGTTAGAAAAGTAATCCATAAAGTAACTAATTGCATTTAACTTGAAATTCACATTGAGCTCAATGTTGCATGTGTTTGAAATTGTGTTGCCCATTGCAACAACTGTAACTACTGTACTTAAAAGTCTATTGCCTATTTGCAAAGTATTTAAACTAAAGTAATTCATTCTGAGAAAGTATATTTTGTAATGTAATGTATAATGTAATTACAATGTAATTTAAAAAATAAAATATGTAAAAATAAGTAGTTTAAAAAAATATCGTAAATCAGTATCAAAAAAATAAATATAACAATTAATACATTTAAAAATTGTTATTTACAAAACCTTTGAAATTCACTGAAAAAACCATAGGTTTCAGACACGTTATAGTTAGAAATTAGCATTTAAAAAACCTTTGAAATTCACTGAAAAAACCATAGGTTTTAGGGACAGTTATAGTTAGTTGGACATTTCACTCATACAAAATCATAGAAATTCCCCCGTTATAGTTAGTTCAGCTAACTATAACTCGCGCCCCCGCAATGCACTGCTGATGACGTCACAGATTACATCACTCATGACATGGTCAGTGACATCACTGATGACATCACGGATGACATCTCAAATGACATCACTGATGACATCATCCATGTGATAATTTGATGCATCTTCTCACACCCTAATATAACTTTTGATACACCCACTGTAAATTACAGACTGCCATTGTCAAAACCATAGACACTCCAACACCAATTACTATATACACACTCACTGATTCTTAGGTCTACACACACACATCTACTCACTCACCCGTACAGTCACTCATACTTATAGTCACTCAGTACAGGACTATTATATGCACTCATACACCTATATAAACACTCACACACCGCCACTCATCCATAGAGTTACTCACACACCTAGTCAGTCATGCAAAAAATTAAGCACACTCCCATTTACTCATCTATACAGTTATACACACACCAGCTCACTTACTCATACAAATACTAGCACATTCTTACGCTCTTATACAATCTCTGATACAAGCACACACTCATCCATACAGTCACTCTCACAATCACACACTCTCGCTTATAGCTATTTATATACTCCAACACACATATATACTGCCTTTCACATATGTAGTTACTCACACATGTACCACTGGGACATACATTCACTCACTAACACACTCTTACACACACTTACCCACCCATACAGTCTATCACAGATGCACTCTTGAAACCATCCACCCAGTGAATCACCCACTCACACATCTATGCACAGAGTCGCACACACCCCACCCACACAAACACTCAGGCACCCATACAGATACTCAGACAACCAATCAATAACTCATATAGACACTCATGTAGCTATTCACAAACCCATGCAGCCACTTACACAGCAACAGACAGACGGATACAGACATTCACCCAGTTTAGTCACTAACCCTTGCATTCAGTAAGATACGTTTAATCACTCACTTATAGAGTCAGTCACGCACCTACTAAATCCTTCATCCACCCACTCATTCTTCAATACACCTTTCCCTATATATTAAAAATATTTAAACTTTACAGAAACACACAGTCACTGTATGATGTCATCAGTGATGTCATTTGAGATGTCATCAGTGATGTCATCAGTGATGTCACTGACCATGTAATGAGTGATGTAATATGTGACGTCATCAGCAGTGCATTGCGGGGGCGCGAGTTATAGTTAGCTGAACTAACTATAACGGGGGAATTTCTATGATTTTGTACGAGTGAAATGTCCAACTAACTATAACTGTCCCTAAAACCTATGGTTTTTTCAGTAAATATATATATATATATTACTAATGGCATCTCTCTCCACAACGATTCTGTTTCCAGTTCTTCGGCGCAGTTCCAAGAACGGATAGCACAACCAGGCAAAGTACTGTAATTCATTTTTATTTTTAATTTTTACATTTGCATCTTCCTAAGTGCAGGCACACACGAGTAGCGACGCGTTTCGGCCAGAGCCTTCAACTGGCCATAGAGTTACTTTGTGTATTGAGTGCTTTTAGAGGGGATAAGTCCCCTCCCTCAACCCTCTTAAAAACAAATTATTTGCATGAGATACAATGTTAAAAGATATACCTGCGTGGCTTACATTGTTGCTTCTCACAAGGCTCTGAACCAATTTTATATGTCTTTGCTTTTTTAAACTCAGTTGTTTTGTATTGTTTCTCTAGGCTTTCCACCTTGTCAAACATATACCAAGGACAAAACTTCTTTTTACAGGGCTGTTTGTACTGTGCCACTTCATTTTATAATTTTCATGTTTACTCATTAAACCCACAATACACAGGTCGATTGTTTGGAATGTTTAGGTTATCAGATTCACAGTTTAAAAAACATGTTTTTATATTGAGACCTGAACATGTTATCAAATTTCTCTTTGTAAAGTACTATCACACATTTTTATCCTTTCTTTTTTCCTTGTAAAGTACATATGTTACATTTTTCAAAATTCAAATTCATCCTGTGTAAACTTTTGTGTTATTCCCCAGATTAATGGCACTCATAACTCCGCTCTCATTGTCCTAGCCAACATTATATTCTGCCAAGTGTGCTTAAATTTTTCCTTTCCCCATAATCAACTCTGTATAATCTGATTCATCTATTCGTTTCTTAATCATCTCTCTACTCGATTGTCCTTTTTGCTGCACAAAAGAACTAATTACCCTTCTGACTCTGCAAAAATGACCTGTGCATCTTAGTGCAAATTTTAACAATGAAGTGCAGAGCGCTAAAAAGTGCAGTATGCATCAGTAAAGTGCAAAAAGTGCTTCTGCAGCTACAATGTACTTCAGTTAAATTCAATCATATGTATCCCTATAGTTTTGGTTTGTATATTTCCATTTTGATTAGGATACTGTGAAAAAACTATAGAGTCTAATGTTCAAATGTGCAAAATCGCAATTCATTATTTCTCTTTAATCTTGTGTACAATACAGACTCCAAATTCAAAAGTGTCACATGCAATAAAATTCAATATCCTTTTTCAAAGTCCAAAGCACTTGAAAAGTCCATAATGTTCTACCATTAAAGATCTAAAGCGCATCACAATTTTTTTTTTGTCCTCACATTAAATGTACATGGAGTTCTGAATCAGTATTTAAACCCCAGGGTACCTCTGTCCCCATCTTTACAATCCATTTTGACACAGTTTTTCTCAATACTAACTCCTGATTTCCTCCTCTAGGGGATTTATAAATCTTTTGGATGGCATAGTATCTTATTTGTGTCATGTCGCCTTCGTGATTCTCCCAAATGTGCTTTGCCATGGCACATGTGAAATCCTTATTAGTAAATGCTCACATGTGTTGTAAAATACGCAATTTAAGTTGATTCACAGTGCTGCCCATGTACTTCATACCACACATGCATTCTAAAACATAAATCACAAAAATGGTTTCACATGTGATTCTTTCTTTGATTGATTCCATCTTGCCATTGTGTAGTAAAAACAATGTTTTACTTTGTCCATAGCCACAGGCTTTGCACTCCGAGCACTGCCAGAAGCCTTTCAGATTTTTTTGACAACCAATTTGAGTTCTATTCATTAATACTGGTCATAAAACTTTTAGTTAAAAGATCACCTAGGGATGTCGTTTTCTTATATGTGATCGGAGGATGTTTTGGTAGTATTTCATTAAGATCTCTATCCATTTTTAGCAATTTCTAATTCTCCATGATTAGTTTTTTTACCATATGGCTGGATGCATTAAAATCCATAATATTCCTTACGGTATTTGTTTCAATATGCAATCAGCCTTGACCCTGTTCCCATTGTAACAGTCCAGCCCGAACTGCCAGGCCAGGTCCTCTCTGGACCAGAAAACAAGCATACTGGGGTGGCATAGTGAGCAAAAGAACAATGGATTAAACCCAGATCCGTGACTGGGGGTGAGTGGTTGAAAAGTTTCAGCACTCCGTCCATCATCTTGTTGTGTTTGCTATGTTCGCCCTAAGTGACCAAGGGTATGCCCAGACATGGGTCTCTTGCTCACTGTGCCACTGGATTCCAGGATGCTTGTTTTCCAGTCCAGGGAGGACCTAGCCTGGCAGTTCGGACTGGACTGTTCCAAAGGAAACAGGGTCAAGGCTGATTTGCATATGGCTAGATCCAAACTGGAAAGGCGTGACAAGCAAAATAATGATGGATTAAACCCTATCTGTGGCTGGGAGTGAATGTTTGACAATATTCCATCCATCATCTTTTTGTGTTGCATTTTCTAGTTCAGTTCAGACAGTGCGGCGAGAGTGGACTAGTTTCCACCCTCACAGTTGCTGCTATTATTGTGTTTAGGCCAAACTGACACACTTTCTTGGAATCGTCTCAGACATTATTAATGGGTTGGGCCTGTGCAGCAACACCTGATCTCAGCAAAAGTGGTCCTCCTGGCCAGTTATGATAATATCCTGGGCTGGCATTTGTGGCCTCTGGGCCAACCTCCTTATTATTGTGTCCTCTGATATCTGCAGTCTCTGACTAATGGCAGCATCTTACTTGGTTGTGCCACTGTCCTTCATTACTACAATCGAAGTAGCAGCAATAGGTTTCTCAGCCCATGGCAATCAGCCAGGAGACATGAGTCATAATTCGGGTGCAGTCTTAGATACAGCTAACAGGGAAACTGCATAGAGGAACTGAGGGGACTCTTTCATTACATGGGTCACACTTTGCTTCAGCTGTAGGGAAAGTCGCTGGGTGTTCCTTGTGCCGGGAACATGTTGAACTTATGCTCCTTGACAGACTGTCCTCCTGCAGGGCTATGCACAAACCCTCACTCTCTCAGCAGGCTGTTAGTCACTTCAGTTAGATCCTCAGCTTCTGCAGCTGAAAGCGTCGACATTAAGTGATTTCCCCTTAATTCTGGGAAACAAGCTTTTAGGGCGACATGTGGCCTGGTTGCACTGCTCTTCCAGTAGTGTATGGAACACTCCATTCCAAGGTCAAGAAGTACTTGGGACTGGAACAAATTAGGGTGGTTTGGATACCCCTTTATAAACATTTTCTGGACAAGGGATGTGCATTCACTGTTTAAGGCTTTTGCACTGGCTTGGGTTTGTCTTCTGTCAAATGTCTATGCTGCTCACCAGACAGCCTATATGAAAAGTGATGTCTCTCACAGCAGGTAGCAATGAGACTGACTCCAAGAAGGAGTATCCACAACAGGGCACAATGAAGTCCGAGATCTATGCACCTGAGTGCAATCAGACTTCCTGAATTAGTAATCAGAGAAGGGCAAAAGAGTAGACCCTGCCTAGAAACAACATTACGTTGAACAACAGAAACTGGCAAATAACAGTGCTCACGAAGAAATAATCAGGGGCCTTTTGCTTGCAAGGTCCTCAATGAATTACTAAAGGTAGCCCTGTATCCACCTTCCTTACAGAAATGCAGGCACTAAACGTTCACTATGTGCATAATCTGAACTCATTCTCCATCTTGTCCATGCTAAACAATCACGATTCAAATGTTTCCTATTGGCCCCAGTTCTCAGACTCACACAAACACATACAGAGTCCTAATATCATGCATATGCTACACATGCACTGCACATGCATGCACTCAACATACACACATGGTGTCAACTCTAGCTTCTGCATTACATATAACAGTAAACTTTACACCAAAGAGGTCAATAGACCATCCTCTACCTGCCACAGGGAAAAATATCTGATTACACTACGGATTCACAAAACCCTGCATTCTCCCACCCCCACTTTAAATAATGTAACCAGGGTGTGAACAGTAGACCACTGCCTACTATGAGGGCATGTTGTGTGTGCCATTCTAGGTCACAATACAGATCCTGAACCTCGCATTACCAAGGTCGGGCCTAGGCCTCTATGCACACACTAGTTAGTGTGATGGCATAGACAAAAAAAGGATACCAGTTTCATATGCAGTCAGCACTTATCACAGAGAAACATGCCTGTTTACCACTGCAGAGTACATTCCTCTGCACTCCCATGACGAAGCAACAACTAAGACAACCACAAAGTCATCAAATCATAAGCAAAGAGTGACCCAGAGCACACTCCATGTATATTGGAAACGATAGATCTGGTCAACAGAAAGCTAAATCTGTCTATAGAAGAGACCAAAAAAAGAGAGTGAAAAAGGGGCCCAGTATGACAGCGATATGACCCGCCCTTAGGATTGTGTTCACATAAGTGGGGCTAGGTCAGTTTTCAGCTGTTGAGTAGCAGCTATTGCAATTTGAGCTTGCTGTTATGCAGGGTTAAGAACTGCCCTGCTTAGTAACTAATTCCCTGCAGCCTGAAGTTCAGTCTGGTTTGGGTGGGACATCTGTCTTCAGGGAATGATATTCAGGAGCTGCAACACCCTGGGCCAATGCACAGCATAATCTAATTTTCTTAATGGTACTACTCTGTTGCCTTTAGAAGGGATTACCATAGCGGTAGGGGCCAGCAGTATATAATCATCAACACAGAAGGGTTGTTGTGTTCTCTCTTTTTCTGTTTATGGCATCTCTTAGATGGCTGCCAGCAGGGTATTGAAAATGTAATTAATATGTTAGTTGCATTTGACCACCTGGATCCAGATTTACTCTGGAAAACGATTTCTACACTTGGTTTTCAACTGATATCGTTTATATTTTGGCTAGCCTCCACCTTAACATCTAGGTGCCGATTCTTAAATCTGTATCAGCTACTGTTAATCCTATGATTTTGTCCTACTAGGGTGTACCTTAATGATGTGCCAGCACCCACAAATATATGCGAGTCATATCAGCACTGTGCTATCTAGTTTAGATACTTTCCTCCATTTTTGGTGGATTTAGGGTGGTGTAGTTGTACTACGATGATGACTTATCACTGTGCAGCCTAGCGGTACTGGGATTACAGACAGGGGTGCAGCTTTCATTGGTGCAGCAGGTACGGTGGCACTGGGAGCTAGAGGCCTGAGGGTGCCACCGAACCCTGATTACTGCTGGATTTTATATTTCAACCAGCAGCAGGAGATCCGATTTTCTTTCTTGCACTAGGGCCCATGACACACTGGCCCTGCTACTGATTGCAAAGAAAATTTAGCGCACTAACCAATTATGCATTAACAAATGCTTTCAAGATCATTCAAATAAAGAGCCACTTCACTGTATTTGGCACAAATAATTTTTAAGGCCAGGGGTTTGTCAATGGTACCAGTGGACATCTTTGGTAAGGGACCCAGTTGAGTGTCACTCCTACAGTTTAAAACCACTCTGACTACTATGTCATATGCACTGTATGCCATGACACATGTATGCTGGCTGTTCACTGTAGCCTGTGATTCGATTACCTCATTAAATAAATAACCCACTTTAAACCTAAGACAACCTGTTGTTGCTTATTTGTTATCTAATCCTAAGCTTTACTGTGCAATGAATGGACTGGCAAACTCGGATTGAATTGCCATATTAACTATAGTGATTTTTTTTTATATCCCACACAAAACCCTAAAATTACCCTTAGCACCCCAAAACTCAAACCCACCCTAAACCCTAAAATTACCCTGGGCAACCCAAGACCCAAACCCACCCTGAACCCTAAAATTACCCTTAGTACCCCAAAACCCAAACCCACCCTGAACCCTAAAATTACCCTTAGCATTCCAAAACCCTAACCCACCCTGAACCCTAAAATTATCCTTTTGCACCCCAAAACCCAACCTGAACTCTAAAATGACTCTTAGCACCCCAAAACCCATACCCACCCTGAACCCTAAAATTACCCTTGGCACCCCAAAACCCAAACCAACCCTGAACCCTAAAATTACCCTGGGCACCCCAAAACCCAAACCCACCCTGAACCCTAAAATTACCCTGGGCACCCCAAAACCCAAACCATCCCTGAACCCTAAAATCACTCTTACTACCCCAAAACCCATACCCACCCTAAACCTTATTCTTACATGTAAAACACATATGCCTTTAGTATTCATGCCTTTACAACAAAATTCTTTGTAAAGGCATGCGATGTAATGGTAGTTGCGTTGTGTTGGCATGCGTTGTAATGGCATGCGTTGTATTAAATTCGTTATAATGGCTGGTTCCCATTGCTAACACGGGCAAAAAATTTCTGGACGGCATTTTTAAGAATGGCGGATGTGTTACAGTGAAGATGTAATATATCAGGAACCATGAGACCTATATACTTCATTTTGGTGCAAATACATAGGTTTTGGGGGTCAAGTAGTGTTATAGAGACATAAAATAACTCCTCAGATCAACCCTTCCATAATTTTTCCAAAATGGCAGCTCTATTTTAATATTGTTTTTGTTTCAGGTTTTCTGTTGATTCAAATTCATAAACATGAGCGAAGCAGGTGGTAGCAGAGGATCTTTATCTTCTGACAGAGTTTGCTAACTACAACATCTGAGGACTCCTTCAACAAAGAAAAAAGTGTAATATGCCAAACTAATCCAAAAGAAAAGCTAACATCAACTGCGGGTGGAAAGAAGAGAGTTCGAGATGCTGCAGCAATACGGTAAGATGAAGTTCACAAAAGATTGAAACTGATGGGTGAAGAGGATGAAACATTTTATCATTGTAACAACAAGTGCTACAAGTCGTATACAATTGAAAAATGCCTGGAAAAAATGTGGCACAAAACGGCAGAAACCAGAGAATCACAACAAGAATCCGAGTCTTCTGAGAAAGCGACGTCAACCAAACCCAATGCCTAGCAACTTAAAAGATCAATGGCTACCCCTCGTACACCTCCAAAAACTGATCAGAAAGCAGAGGAACTTCAATGTGTTATCTGTGGTTTAGCCAGAACAAGGACAAAAGGGATTGACGAAAGAACAAAGTACAGAGTATGTGAGTCTCAAAGGGCAAACATTTTTTATCTGCAGCTAGTTTCTTCCAAGATGAAGTTTTCAGCCAAGTAGCTGATCTAAACAGTGAGGCGAATGTATTTGCAGCAACGTAACCGCAAGGCTTCAGTTAAGTTTGAACTCATTGAAAAAACAAATGCAGTTTGAAAGCCACTCTAGAGTGCTGCCTGTGGGTTCACACTCAGTGAGATCAGAGAAATAATGCTCAACATTGATGAAACTGTATTGATCCATAATAACTGAAATTAAGATTTTTCTGATGAGAATGTACAATGACAGAATTTGTTTTTGTCAGTCTAACAAAAAGAATGATACACTTATGGTGTTCTCAGCTGATTTGGCTACTGAAGTTCTTGCTGCCAAAATAAGATCACAGGATGTAGTAAAATCAGCAGGAACCATTTTAAGAAATGTCCTGAAAGATTTATATTGACACTGCCATGGTGCTTTTTCAAGATTGTACCAATGAAGTAGCTGCTGGAAAACAAGCTGTTTCAGCTGTAGGCATAAACAAACAAAGCTGCAAACTTATAACCCTACTGCTTTGCTAACGTGTGCAAAATCATTACAAGCCATCAACACATCCCAGTCTACCAGAAGGTTTCAAAGTGGCTGAGGACATGGATCTTCTTCTCCCTGATGCTGCGGTCCACAAAGCTGATTTAACTAAATTTATCATATCGCTTATTCAGTGCGGACTGAAGGATGAAAAAAAGTCAGTACCTCCATGGGCTGGAATTCATGCTCTGATCTCCCAGAACACCATCACACTGAAGAAGGTTGGGTTTTTACCAGTAATACCATCTCCAGTCACAAAGTACACAACAGTATACACAGCTTTAACAAATTTCCAAAATGTGCATGCTCAGCTTGAAGCGCACCCTATCTTGCCAATTTCCTGCGATGAAGGTGTTTTCCGTATTGTAGCTGAAATTTCTATGAGCAATCCAGTAGAATTTGATGATATTTATCCAATGATGGGCATTTTCCACATGACAAAATTTGTGTTGTGGTGTGCAGGAAGTTATCTCAATGGATGCGGCATAGACGATGCACTTATTGAGGCTGAAATCTTTGGAAGCAAAACTGTCCAGTCAGTATTGAGCGGACCTCATTATGTTCGTTCGTTACAAGGTATGCTCATCATATCTAAGTCTATAGAAATACTGTGTTAGAATGATTTTGAAACAAGAATGACAAATTAGGTGTGGCATATCTAATCTCAGAAGTGAACAAGGCACAGGGTGCACTTCATTCAAAAAACATAATGCAAAGCCAGGTAATGTTCAATACACTCAGTACAAAATCAGAAAACGAAGTTCGTAGAGTATGTCAAAGAAGGTGAAGAAAAATCAGAACTTTGCAAGTACTGGGAAAATGTTTTACACATAATACCTCTAGTGAAAAACTTGATACATGCTGATTGGGAAGGTAATTTGGAGCTGTACGTGAAGACTGTGGAGTCATTGAATACTGTGTTTTGCAAATTTTATTGCAGAAACTACCTGAGATATGAGTACCGGTATTTGGAAAGAGTGAAGAAGCTAGCGCTAGAAAAAACAAACCTCTACAGAAAATTCATCCAAAGACATTTTTGTGGTGAAAGACAGAGAGGGAAGTTTCAATGCTGTGGCTCCAGATATGAAACAGGAACAGACGATTTAGAGATCACAGAAAAAGCTCAAAGGGAATTGTTGGTCAGACACGTAGAAGTGAATATGTTGGTCAATGGCAGCTAGTTTATCATGAAGTCCTTTCTATTTGCAATGTTTTCAGAGAGATGACAAATTCAAAATTAATGGACCACCGTGAAACTGTTCCTCACCACAAACTTGTGAGAAAGAGAGGGGAACGTTTTAATAAACATGTTGACAGCCTTCTTCATTTCATGCAGCTGCAAGGAAACCCCTTTGAAATGACTGAGCCTGTGCGACTGCTCAACTTTGTGACAAAACAATAAGTGGATAATGACATAAAGGCACGCCTACTAGATGCCCTGGAACATGGATTGAAACTATACGCAGAACTGAAGCAGGAGAGATTTTTTTTTGCTTTTTTTCTGGAGTTTTATATAGCGCAAACTTGACCCAGTATCAGGTATCAGAGCGCTTAACATAGCACCAGTTGCGTTACATGAGGACACATTCATTTTTGTTAGGCACGGGGAGATTAAGTGATTTGCCCAGAATCAAAGGATGTTCAGCGTCATTCCCGAGATTCGAGGTCGACCGCCCTAGCCGTTAGGCCAACTCCTCTCCCCAATTTCCAAATTTGTATTGAAAGAGAAAAAGCTGATTGACATAATCATCAAAGCTAAACTTCTACACCTTAATTGTCATACTAAGAGTTTTCTCCAACCAGCCACTACAAAATATGTTATAAAAACACAACTTTCACAAGCACATAGAGAGATGGATGTAGCAAAAGAAAGGGGTGAATTTATCAAGGACATTCTGTTGCATGATCTTCTTTCAACAAACTCATTATTTGATGGAGATGCTGCAACCAAACCAGTGTAGCACAAACTCGTACAAGAGCTCGAAAATAAACTTTCACCTGAAGAATTTCAATTTAAAAATGTGTCCTCATTGAAAACTGCTGTTGTGGTGGACTTTATATCACAATTGTGAATGGTCATGATTTCATCCATGCAAAACTTCAGAGAGGCCGTTCAGACTGTTCTACAGATATCAAAGTCAGTATGCACCTTGCAAGAACTACACATTTTCTTTGACAGTTATCTTGAGCAATCTGTCAAAGAATGTGAGAGAATCAGGCGAATGTCTACAAGTGGAACAATTGACCTTGCCTGCAACAAACATTCGACAGCTATACCTCTGCAACTTGATAAATTCTGGTCATCAACATCGAAAAAGATGAACTGGGAGATTTTAACTTGCCAAAACATTGCTGATGCTTCAGTGAACACTGAATTTCCAATTATTGCAAGTGGAATGATTGTCAATGAGGAGTTGGTGCCTGCAGAGATATATTCAAAAGGTATGGGCCATATTGTTCAAGAACCTAACAGCAATTTGGAGGAAGCTGACGTTCGTGTTGTGCCACATGTTGAGTGGACTGTTCAAAATGGCTCCAATTGAGTCATTGTACTGTCAAATTACACAGATGCTATTATTGTGCTCAGATTTTTTGCAATGTTCATAAGTCAAGGATTGTCAGAGTTATGGATACATTATAGAACAGGCGAGAAAAGACACTAAATTCCGCATCATATTCTGTACAAGAAACTTGACCAAAAGATGCCCAGTGTTCTTATTAAGGCACATATTCTTAAGGGTGATGACACTATGAGTAAAATTGAACAAAGTTTGGAGCTTTAACAGCTGAAACTGTGAAGTTTCTGAAAGGATTTGCTGACACAGAAGAAGAATGTGAGTTTAAAACATATAAAAATACCTTGTGCGTGGAAAATGAGTTCTTAATTTTCACACATTTGACAATCTTCGGTACAGTGAGTTCAAAAGATCAGTCCCACTAAGTGGCCTTCCACCAACATCATATTCTGTGCATGGACACATTAAAATAGTGTTCTACTTGATCAAAAGATGTGTAAATGTTTTGGATCATGCATATGTAAAGAAAGATCCATGTGAATTTGGTTGGGAAGATATTGATGGAGTGTTAAAACCTACAAAATTTCTAAAGCCTCTACCCACAGAAATTACACGTACATGTACTTGCAAAACCTGTGCTACAAACAGATGTCACTGTCACTATGCGCTGCTCAAATGCTCAACTTTCTGCAAATGTACCACGAGCGATTGACAAAACAAATACATAAAGTGAACTATGAAAATGTGCCTAAAACAGGAGTGCTAAACATTATTTTTTTCAGATCATAAACATTGTTCGATGAATTCATAAAAGGATTAAAAAACATTATTATTTGTTTCATTTCTATATATGCCTCTTTTTCTTCCATTATAACCGCTATTTTGAAAGATGGCAGAAGGGTTGCTCTGAGGAGTTATTTTCTGTCTCTATAAGACACTTGACCCCTAAAACCTATGTTTTTAGCCCAAAATGAAGTATATAGGTCTCATAGTTCCTGAAATATTACATTATCATTGCAACACATCCGCCATTTTTAAAAATGTAATCTAGAAAAATTCGGTCAGGATCAGCAATGTCTACCTAAGCTAAATTACTTCTCTAATGATCCAAAAACACAAATCAAAAATGAAAATCTCTGGACAACAATTTATTTACGGAGGTAAATCAGGGGGCCGGGCTGGGATAATTATTGTGTTACACTCCTGTTTTTGATTAACCAGGAAACCTTTCCAGGCAGCTATCAAATGTATCCGTTATATGTTTTTAGAAAAATCACGAGTGGAAGGCAGTACTCAAAAACAGGCACTCAATGATGTAATCAGAAATCAGACATTCATTACATATAAAACCATGAGCATAATAATTTTTAATGTAACTCAGATTAAAAAAGGACTGTATCTCAAAATCAGTAGTAACATGCAAAGACCTTTTTCCTTTACTTTCATGATGTATATGGAAATAAATGCACATTTGGCCATAAATCTCTACTTTACGCTGATGTCTTTTTATTTTAGGAAAAACAAACCAGAAGAAGGAAAGCAAGTTTTACTTGCTGTTGTTGCTTAAATTGCAGCTGTAATTATGCCCTGTGACTAGTGTTAAAACATAGTTTTCCAATGGCACCAAGCCACTTGAATCTCTTTAGTGTGACATCAATAGCAGAGGCATATAAGAGTCACCAACAGAAAGGTAAACTAGCCAAGGTAGGGAGTTTTCAGACTTTTAGACCTGAGATACATTTATTAACCCATGTTCAGGATTTGCATTGGCTTACAGAGCTTGGTTAATGTGTTCATTGTTGACTCTTGTTCCAAACATTTGCAATGTGGTGATAGTAGACAATTTCTAGTTCTGTAACCTGAAGTAAAGCTGTGACATCATCTCTCAAGACCATCTGAGACAGTAGTAGAATTTCTAGTTATATCAAAATAATACTTTGGAATGCTGTACATTTAGGAGCTCAACTTACAGCCACAGCTGTACTCAGGACAGTATTACGTTCATCAGCTAGAATTGTCTATTCACCACACAAACACTACTACATGACAAGGGCTCCCAACTTTAAGGTATTTGTTTTTTGGAGAGTTACATCTGTATTTATTCATATTTATTTTTTTTCTAATTTTATCTGCATTTATCCATATTTATTTTGGGGCTTTTGAAAAATGAAGCTGAAACTATTTGTGAAAAAATGAAGGTGAAACTAATATACTTCCAAATTTATTTAACAATAAATGTACACTCATACTTGAATGCCCGACTGGTTTTAATGATTTGAACACTTCCAGATGATATTTACACTTATATGAAAACATTCAAATGTTAGTATCAACCTCGTACTTGTCTACTGCTGTTTAAGCGTCATTATTAAAATGTTGTTCTGTTTTTTAACCTCCGTACCTATCAATCTGCACAGCTATTGGCCTGGCAGTCCTGACTGACAGAATTTTGAATCATTAAAAAAATAACCTAATTTCCATTTTTATCCACATTTAAAAATAAAAACATAAATGCTTTTCTCTCTGTATTTAGTTATAAAAATGAGTAAAAACTGAAAACAGGGAGCCTTATACATGATCTACTTTAGTAACCAACCCAGCTAATGCCCAATTCAACATTTGCTGCCTAGTTCACAAAATCATGGACAAGAAAACTCTGCCATGTTTCGATAACCTTATCCTTGTATCTGGAAGTACAAGAGGGTTACGAAGAACGACACTCTCCTACTGTAAGGTCAAATTCAGTGATTGCTCAAAAACAATCCTTTTCTGGAGCAGCTGTCTCTCCCAGAAACCCTCTTCCATCAGGCTTAAGAAAATGTTGTTCACTACCCACCTTCAGTAAGCACCTGAAAGCACATGAGTTTAGACAATTGTCTTGATGAAACTAACCATGCCTACAGGTGACTTATCTTGGTGTCCATGCATCCTGACTATGTGAAGGTTAATTTCTTTTCTAATCCATTCGTCATTACATCATTTATTTCCTACTCCCTATTAGGATGTTGAAATGTAAAGCACAACAATAGCGGTTTGGTATGGGCACACTATATAAATGATTAAATAAATAAATAGACATGAGAATAGTCTTAGCACATACATTGAGAAGAACCTAACTAATGTGTTAATTCCCAATTTGAAATCCATATCAGCTGTGCCATTGCTCAATGTTCCACAGAAAACAGTGCTCTAGAAACCTGTATCAACTATCAAACAGTTAATCTTACAACCATCAATAACCATTATAGGATATATACATATATATATATATATATATATATAAACTTGAAGATGAAGGATCACAAGAAAACAACAGCCAGCCAGGGCAAAAATCTGGATCCCAAAGGATACAATGAGTCACAAAGAAATAAAATATCCAAGAAAGAAGTGACTCAAACAGATAGATTCACCAAAGATCAAAAATATATTTCCACTACAATGTTTCAGCTTCCGCCTTCCTCAGGTAGTACAAGATGGTTTGCTCAGTGGCTGCACAGATGACACAGCTGAATTTTCAAAAAGCATCATGAGTGAAGATTCCATTTGGAATGTGGAATCAATGCAGTCCTGAGAGCTCTTGAGATATGCAGTAATCAGGTTGTATTATCAGTAATGTTCAGTCCATCTGGATGCAGTGATTTTAAATGGTACATCCAGAAGTTTTCTCTGGAGTCCAGTAGTTCTTCCTTTGAGACATGTTCCACGGGGAAAATCTTCAAATCTGATAGTAAATGATCCACAAGGTTAAAATGATTGGCTACAGGCTGGTCAATTTTCTTATTAATTATTGCCGATTTGTGGTTCCTGAATCGTGTACGGAGGTCATTCACTGTTTGGCCTACATATTGTTTTTTACAGCTTTGCAGTTGGCACTGAATCACATAAATAATGCATGTTGAGCGACATGTAAGATGCTGTCTTATTCCATAGGTCCTTCTCGTAACAGAACTAGTTACTGATGATGTTTGTAAAAGGCATTCACACGTGATGCACCTTTTAGAGTCACAGCAATGAACCCCTGCATTTGTTACAACTTGCTTGAGTTCAGCTCTCACAATAAGAGATCGTAAATTTGGAGCTCTGCGGTAAGCAATGACTGGCGGTTTTGGAAAAACCTTTTGCAATTTTTCACAAGTAGACAGTAAGGGAAATGTTTTTTGCATTATATTTCTGTAGTTGGGAGCTGATGGATGATAGTCAACCACAAATGGAGTTCTGTCACTTTTGTTTCTGCTGTTGGTATTCCAAATAAGTGCTTCTCTGGGTAACTGCAAAGACTTGTCAATTTGTTGCTGTATGATATGCAGAGGATAGCCTCGCCTTTTAAATAATGTAGCAAGCTCCTGTATGTAGATGGTCTTTACAGGTTTCCTCATTGCTGCAGATGCGTCTTATTCTGAGTGCTTGGCTGTAGATGATGCTCAGTTTAGTGTGGTGTGGGTGACATGAAGTCCAGTTTAGATACAAATGAGCATCTGTAGGCTTGTGGTACAGATCAGTTGTAATTATTTGTTCATGAATGGTGAGTAGCACATCCAGAAAAGGGAGATGATGCTTCTGTTTAGTATTGCTGCTGGTAAATTTGATGGTAGGATGGATATTGTTGATATAAGCTGTAAATTGTTCCAATGCTCTACTTCTTGCATTCCATATTATAAATATGTCATCAATGTATCTTAGCCATACCAGTGGTTTGATGCTATAAGTAGCAAGTATACAGTTCTCTAGTTTGCCCATGAAGATATTTGCATAGGATGGAGCCATCCGAGTGCCCATGGAAGTCCCTTGTATCTGCAGATAGTGTTTACCATTGAATGGAAAATTGTTGGATTTAAGGATAACTCTTGCAAAGTTGGTAAGCACATTTGTTGATGGCTTTTTCACAGTTCTTTTATTAAGAGCTTCAGATAATGCCATAAGCCCATCCTCATGTGGTATATTGGTGTATAATGATGTAACATCAAATGTAGCCAGAAGAGTATCATCATCAAATGTGTAGGTTTGGTTTAATTTTTCAATAATCTGAAGGAAGTGACTGGTATCTTTAACAAATGATGGAAGTTCCTGTACAATGGGCTGGAGGTGCAGGTCGACAAATAAAGATAGTCTCTCAGTGGCTGTGTCATTGCCAGAGATGATGGGACGGCCAGGATTGTTCATTTTATGAATTTTGGGAAGCATATAAAATCTCCCAGGTCTTGGTTTGGGATGAACAAGTATATCTGCTATTGCTTCATCAATGAGGTTTAAGCTCCTGTACCTTACAACCATGTTCTTAATTTCTTTGTTTAAGTCTTCTGTGGGATCAGTTTCTAAAGGTTTTCTAAGTGTTGGTATCCATTAGTTGTCTCATTCCTTCCTCAATATAATCACTTACTTTCAAGGCAACCACTGCACCACCTTTGTCTGCCGGTTTTATAATGACATCCATTCTCTGTTGAAGGAGGTGGAGAGCTTTTCTTTCTTCTCGGGTAATGTTATCAAAAATCCTCTTAGGTGTTGATTCCTTGATGAGTTTGTTGATGGATAAAATGTATGTATCAAGAACAGGATTTCTACCACATTGAGGAGTCCATGATTTGGGATGGCAGAACTTCTTAAATGGATCTGGAAGGTAGCTTGGCAGACCAACATTAGAATTATTGTAAAAGTATTCTGCAAGTCTGCATCTTCTCTCGAAGGTTTTTAGGTCTCTCATCATGTTGGCCATATTATGGTCCTTCGGTACAGGACAGAAATAGAGGCCTTTGCTCAAGAGGTTCAATTCACCTGGTGATAGGAGCCCTCCAGTCAAGTCAATAACTGGGTCGGATGTCTGGAAGGGTTGTAACTGGCTGATGCTATGCAGCTTTTTTTGTCTTATAAATCTTCTGGTTTTTTTATGCTATTTACTCACAGGGCTTAAACTGACAAGAAAATCTCCAAAAACAGAATGATTTAGGAAGTGGTGAGTTGGAAGAGGAGGTATATGAAATCTTAACATATCTCTTTTTAGTTTTGCAGATTTAATTTCAATAGCATTCCTGGCAGTCATCTTTTTTACTACTGCAACCCTCTGTAGTATGTGTGCCACTTCAGAGTCACTTTTTGTGTTCTTTAAAAGTTCCAGTTCTTTTTGTAGCATTTGCATTTTTTGAATGGTTACTTTAATAGATGCCAATAGTAGGGCCATTGATGAGTTATGCAGTAAAATATTCCATGTAGCGGACCATTCACAACTAGTTAGTTTAAAAGGTGGCTTAGACTTAACCTCCGACCCCATAGGATAGATGTTAAGTTTTTATAGATTTGTAAATGTGCTATTGTAAATTGGCACTTACTGATTTTCTCCCGGATGAACAGCGCATATCTAGGATGTAGATTTGTTCTTGACATGGTGGTTGCTTCTGGCTTGAGTGTCGGATCCGGGGAGGATACAGGTTTGTAATCCCAAAATGAGTATACTTGAAGATGAAGGATCACAAGAAAACAACCGCCAGCCAGGGCAAAAATCTGGATCCCAAAGGATACAATGAGTCACAAAGAAATAAAATATCCAAGAAAGAAGTGACTCAAACAGATAGATTCACCAAAGAACAAAAATATATTTCCACTACAACGTTTCAGCTTCTGCCTTCCTCAGGTAGTACAAGATGGTTTGCTGAGTGGCTGCACAGATGACACAGCTGAATTTTCAAAAAGCATCATGATTGAAGATTCCATTTGGAATGTGGAATCAATGCAGTCCTGAGAGCTCTTGAGATATGCAGTAATCAGGTTGTATTATCAGTAATGTTCAGTCCATCTGGATGCAGTGATTTTAAACGGTACATCCAGAAGTTTTCTCTGGAGTCCAGTAGTTCTTCCTTTGAGACATGTTCCACGGGGAAAATCTTCAAATCTGATAGTAAATGATCCACAAGGTTAAAATGATTGGCTACAGACTGGTCAATTTTCTTATTAATTATTGCCGATTATAATATATATATATATATATATTCACTGAAAAAACCATAGGTTTCAGGCACATTATAGTTAGAAATTAGCATTTAAAAAACCTTACAAATTCACTGAAAAAAACATAGGTTTTAGGGACAGTTATAGTTAGTTGGACATTGCACTCGTACAAAACCCGTGAAATTCCCCGTTATAGTTAGTTCAGCTAACTATAACTCACGCCCCCGCAATGCACTTCTGTTGACATCACATATTACATCACTCATGACATGGTCAGTGACATCACTGATGACATCACTGATGACATCTCAAATGACATCACTGATGACATCATCCAGTGACTGTGTGTTTCTTTAAAGTTTAAATATGTTTAATATATATAGGGAAAGGCGTATTGAAGAATGAGTGGGTGTATAAGTGTCTGAATGGATGATTTAGTAGGTGCGTGACTAACTCTATAAGTGAGTGATTAAACGTATCTTACTGAATGCATGGGTTAGTGACTAAACTGGGTGAATGTCTGTATCCGTCTGTCTGTTGCTGTGTAAGTGGCTGCATGGGTTTGTGAATAGCTACATGAGTGTCTATATGAGTTATTGATTGGTTGTCTGAGTATCTGTATGGGTGCCTGAGTGTTTGTGTGGGTGGGGTGTGTGCGACTCTGTGCATAGATGTGTGAGTGGGTGATTCACTGGGTGGATGGTTTCAAGAGTGCATCTGTGATAGACTGTATGGGTGGGTAAGTGTGTGTAAGAGTGTGTTAGTGAGTGAATGTATGTCCCAGTGGTACATGTGTGAGTAACTACATATGTGAAAGGCAGTATATATGTGTGTTGGAGTATATAAATAGCTATAAGCGAGAGTGTGTGATTGTGAGAGTGACTGTATGGATGAGTGTGTGCTTGTATCAGTGATTGTATAAGAGCGTAAGAATGTGCTAGTATTTGTATGAGTAAGTGAGCTGGTGTGTGTATAACTGTATAGATGAGTAAATGGGTGTGTGCCTAATTTTTTGCATGACTGACTAGGTGTGTGGGTACCTCTATGGATGAGGGATGTCATTTGAGATGTCATCAGTGATGTCATCAGTGATGTCACTGACCATGTCATGAGTGATGTAATATGTGACGTCATCAGCAGTGCATTGCGGGGGCGCGAGTTATAGTTAGCTGAACTAACTATAACGGGGGAATTTCTATGGTTTTGTACGAGTGAAATGTCCAACTAACTATAACTGTCCCTAAAACCTATGGTTTTTTCAGTGAATTTTAAAGGTTTTTTAAATGCTAATTTCTAACTATAACGTGTCTGAAACCTATGGTTTTTTCAGTGAATTTCAAAGGTTTTTTAAATACTAATTTCTAACTATAACGTGCCTGAAACCTGTGGTTTTTTCAGTGAATTTCAAAGGTTTTTAAATGCTAATTTCTAACTATAACGCCCCTAAAACCTATGGTTTTTTCAGTGAATTTCAAAGGTTTTGTAAATGACAATTTTTAAATGTATTAATTGTTATATTTATTTTTTTGATACTGATTTACTACATTTTTTAAAACTATTTATTTTTAGATATTTTATTTATTAAATTACATTGTAATTACATTATACATTACATTACAAAATATACTTTCTCAGAATGAATTACTTTAGTTTAAATAGTTTGCAAATAGGCAATAGAGTTTTAAGTACAGTAGTTACAGTTGTTGAAATGGGCAACACAATTTCAAACACAATGCAACATTGAGCTCAATGTGAATTTCTAGTTAAATGCAATTAGTTACTTTATGGATTACTTTTCTAACCACAGGACTGGATCCTAGATTCAGTCCTGGGACATCTCCTGTAAACAGTTGAGTAAAAGCGTTTTGGTTACAGTACTGATTTTTAAGGAATATTATTGTATTTTAAAAGTTGACACTTAGAAACGTTTTCACATAGAATCACCAATGTTATCCTATGGGAGGAAATTCACTTAGCAGGTAAGTAGTGTTATCGTTACTTTTTCTTACTCAGTGTTGGATCCTGGATCCAGCACTGGTGCATCTCCTGTAAACAGTTGAAAGAATGCGTTTAAGTCATAAAGGCGATTTTTAAGGAATATTTGTAGTTTGTGAAAATTGACACTTTGAAACTTTTCTGCTGAAAACCAGACAATGGATTCCTATGGAAGGAAATACAAGTTACTGGTAAGTACAGTTAGAATTACTTTTCAGGGTCAGTGCTGGGCTAAAAGATGCAGCACTGGGTTCTCTCCTGATAACAGGTGAGTAAATCGGAATTCGTAGTTCGGATGATTTTAGAGGAATATTATAAAGTTCCAAAACTCCACACTTAGAAGAATTTCCAAGTGAAACCAGTCAATGTTAGCCTATGGAAGGAAATTCAAGTTACTGGTAAGTACGCTTAAAATTTCTTTTCAGGATCAGTACTGGGCTGAAAGATGCAGCACTGAGGTCTCTCCTGATAACAGGTGAGTAAATCGGAATTCGTATTTCGGCTGATTTTAGAGGAATATTATAAAGTTCCAAAACTCCACACTTAGAAGAATTTCCAAGTGAATCCAGTCAATGATATCCTAGGAAGGAAATTCAAGTTACTGGTTAAAATTACTTTTCAGGATCAGTACTGGGCTGAAAGATGCAGCACTGAGGTCTCTCCTGATAACAGGTGAGTAAATCGGAAATCGTAGTTCGGCTGATTTTAGAGGAATATTTGCACAATGGTGAAGGGAGGGGCGGGGCCTGAGGTGACATCTGTGCAAACGCGCCCCGTGGCACGTTTTAAGTTGGGGGATTAAGGCCCCTTGAATCATGAGGGTCCCTGGGGTCCAACCAGCCCACCCTGTACCTCCAGTATGCGCCAGGGAGCTGCGTTGCAGAGAGGTGTTCAGAGGCCACGCCCCTTTTACACCTCTCTGCAACGCAGCTCTGTGGCGCTTTTGAAGTACATGGTGGGCTAGTTGGCCCCCAGGGACCCTCAAGATTGAAGGGGATTTAATTCCCCATCTTAAAACGCGCCACGGGGCCTGTTTGCACACATGTCACCTGAAGCCCCGCCCCCTCCCTTCAACACTGTGCAAACGCGCCCCGTGGCGCGTCTTAAGTTGGGGGATTAAGTCCCCTTCAATTCTGAGGGTCCCTGGAGTCCAACTAGCACACCATGTACTTCTAAAAAGTCCCACAGAGCTGCGTTGCAGAGAGGTGTAAAAAGGGGCGTGGCCTCTGTACACCTCTCTGCAACGCAGCTCCTAGCGCATACTGGAGGTTCCTGGTGGGCTAGTTGGCCCCAGAGACCCCAGTATTCAAGGGGAATTACTTCCCCTTCTTAAACGCGCCAGGGCGCGTTTGCAGAGTACTGCAGGGAGGGGGCGGGGCCTCGGCACGATGCCGGTCGTTTTTTTAAAACATTTTTTAATGGGAGGGGGGCTGCGTGGCCCCCCATCCCTTGCCCACTTTCGGCCTTGGGGACCCCATCCCCCGGGGCCTGAGCATTTTATTTTATTTTTTAAATTAAAAAAAAAAAAACAGGAAGGGGGCCATGTGGCCCCCCTTTCCTGGGCCTGTATTGGCCCTGGGGACCCCATCCCCCGGGGCATGCCCTTGGTTTTTATTTTATAGATTTGGAGGGGGGCTGCGTGGCACCCCTCCTCAGGCCATTTAAGGCCCCGGGGACCCCATCCCCGGGGCCGGCCTTGCACTTTTTATTTTAATTTTTTTAATTTGGGGAGGGGGCTGTGTGGCCCCCTCCCTGGCCACTTATGGCCCCGGGGACCCCATCCCCGGGGCCTGGCCTCTGGTTGGGGACTGTGGGGGGTCCCCAATCCCCCACAGTCCCAGCCGGCTCCCCGCCTCCTGCGCGAGCCGGCATTGCTTTCCACATGGGGAGCAGCTAACATGCTGCTCCCCGTGTGGAAAAGCATCAGCTTTGGATATTGGAAGCGAGAGCAGGTTTCCTGCTCTCTCTTCCAATATCCAAAGCAAGTTTGCAATGACAGGACGGGAGCCGCGAGGCTCCCGTCCTGCCATTGCAAACTACAGTGTCCCGGGGGTAGGCACCCCGGGACACTGCAGGAGACGGCCCTGGGGGGTGGCAGTCCCCAAGGCCATGGAGGGCTCCAGGAGGGGGGCCGCGCGGCCCCCCTCCCTTGAATTGCACAGCCCCGGGGAGGTGGTGGTCCCCGGGGCTCTGGGGGTCCGTAACGGACCCCCACATTTATTTTCTATGTGCCCCGGGGAGGTGGTGGTCCCTGGGGCATATAGGAGGGCTGGAGCCCCCCCTCACATTATTAAAATTAAAAAAAAGAAGCCCCGGGGGGTGGCGGTCCCCGGGGCAGCGGGAGGGCAAAGTGCCCTCCCGCACCATTTTTTTTATTAAGCCCCGGGGGGTGGCGGTCCCCGGGGCTTGGGGGGCCTTAGAGGCCCCCCATATAAACAATAAACACACCCCCCGCATGCCCCCGGGACTTGGCCCACCCGGGGGCCAATTTGCATCGAAGCGCGGGAGACCGCGCTTCGATTTTTTTTTTTTCGGCAGGATCCACGCACCCTGAGCGCATCCTGCCGATTTTCTTTTTAAAAAAAAAATGCTTTTTTCTGCCCAGGGGGTCCTTGTGGGACCCCCTGAGCAGACCTAGGGGGTCAGGGTGTTTCTACCCTGCCCCCTTTGTGCGTTTTGCGCACTTGTTTCTGTCCCTCGGTTCTACCGAGGGACAAAATGGCTGCCAACACTTCCTGGTTTGGAGTGTTGACAGCCAATTAGCATGCAGCTCGTGATCGGGAGGGTGCGCGAATCCAACGCGGCCATAGATATATATGTGATTTTCATTTTGATTTTCTCAGGAACTACTGAACGGATTTACACCATTTAACAAAAGGGTTCTTTCTGAACCAAGAACTACCTCTTTGCCAAATTTGGTGTAATTCCGTTCAGCAGTTCGAGCTGTAACCGTGTCTAAAGTTTCCTATGGGAAAATGAATGGGGAAAACACGTTTTGGGACCCCCTTTTTCTCGGCCCCTGCTTGACGAATCACCCGAGACTTTCAGGGTAGGAGCGGACCGGAGCGGGCCATAAAGTTTGAAAATTTCGCGAAGATTCGTCAACCGGCAAGAGAGTTATTTCAAATAGAATGTCGCGGATTTACTATGGAAAATAGGTCCTAACTATAACTATCTACTGGCGACCGTCAGTAGATAATATATATATTTATATATATATATTTTCAAACTTTATGGCCCGCTCCGGTCCGCTCCTACCCTGAAAGTCTCAGGGTGATTCGTCAAGCGGGGGCCGAGAAAATAGGGGGGTCCCAAAACGTGTTTTCCCCATTCATTTTCCCATAGGAAACTTTAGACATGGCTACAGCCCGAACTGCTGAACGGAATTACACCAAATTTGGCAAAGTGGTAGTTCTTGGTTCAGAAAGAACCCTTTTTGTTAAATGGTGTAAATCCGTTCAGTAGTTCCAGAGAAAATCAAAAGTTAAGTCACATATATATCTATGGCCGAGTAGGGTCCGCGTACCCTCCCGACCACGAGCTGCATGCTAATTGCCTGTCAAGTGGCTGTCAACACTCCAAATCAGGAAGTGTTGGCAGCCATTTTATCCTCGGTAGAACCGAGGGACAGAAACAAGTGCGCAAAGCGCAAAAGGGGCAGGGTAGAAACACCCTGACCCCTAGGTCTGCTCAGGGGGTCCCTCAAGGACCCCCTGGGCAGAAAAGCATTTTTAAATCGGCAGGATGCGCTCAGGGTGCGTGGATCCTGCCGATTACAAAAAACCAGAAGAAAAAAGTGCGCAAAACGCACAAAGGGGGCAGGGTAGAAACACCCTGACCCCTAGGTCTGCTCAGGGGTCCCACAAGGACCCCTGGGCAGAAAAAGCATTAAAAAAAAAATCGGCGGGATGCGCTCAGGGTGCGCGAATCCCGCCGAGAAAAAAAAAAATCGAAAATCAAATTTGCCCCCGGGTGGCCCAAGTCCCGGGGGCATGCGGGGGTGGGTTTATTGTTTAGGCCCCCCAAGCCCTGGGGACCGCCACCTCCCGGGGCTTAATAAAAAAAAATGGTGCGGGAGGGCTCTCCTGCCCTCCCGCAGCCCCGGGGACCGCCACCCCCGGGGCTTCTTTTTAAATTTAAATAATGTGTGGGGGCTCCAGCCCCCCACACGCGCCGAGGACCACCACCTCCCGGGGCACATAGAAAATAAATGTGGGGGTCCGTTACGGACCCCAGAGCCCGGGGACCACCACCTCCCCGGGGCTGTGCAATTCAAGGGAGGGGGCCGCGCGGCCCCCTCCTGGAGCCCTTGATGGCCCTGGGGACCGCCACCCCCAGGGCCAGCTCCTGCAGTGTCCCGGGGTGCCTACCCCGGGACACTGTGGTTTGCTATGACAGGACGGGAGCCTCACGGCTCCCGTCCTGTCATAGCAAACTTGGTTTGCATTTTGAAAGAGAGGCAGGAAACCTGCTCTCTCTTTCAAAATGCAAACCCAATTGCATTTCCACATGGGGAGCAGCATGTTAGCTGCTCCCCATGTGGAAAGCAATGCCGGCTCGCGCAGGAGGCGGGGAGCCGGCTGGGACTGTGGGGGATTGGGGACCCCCCACAGTCCCCAACCAGAGGCCAGGCCCCGGGGGATGGGGTCCCCGGGGCCATAAGTGGCCAGGGAGGGGGGCCACGCAGCCCCCCTCCTCAAATAAAAAAAATGTTTAAAAAAAAGGGCAAGGCCGGCCCCGGGGGATGGGGTCCCCGGGGCCTTAAATGGCCTGAGGAGGGAGGCCACGCAGCCCCCCTCCAAAATAATAAAAAAAAAATCGAGGGCATGCCCCGGGGGATGGGGTCCCCGGGGCCAATACAGGCCCAGGAAAGGGGGGCCACGCGGCCCCCTTCCCGTTTTTTTTTTTTAATTTAAAAAAAAAAAAAAATGCACAGGCCCTGGGGGATGGGGTCCCCGGGGCCAAAACTGGCCAAGGGAAGGGGGCCACGCAGCCCCCTCCCATTAAAAAAAATTAGAAAAAAAAAAAAACGACCGGCATCGTGCCGGAGGCTCCGCCCCCTCCCTGCAGTACTCTGCAAACGCGCCCCCTGGCGCGTTTTAAGAAGGGGAAGTAATTCCCCTTGAATACTGGGGGTCCCTGGGGGCCAACTAGCCCACCAGGAACCTCCAGTATGCGCCAGGGGCTGCGTTGCAGAGAGGTGTACAGAGGCCACGCCCCTTTTACACCTCTCTGCAATGCAGCTCTGTGGCGCTTTTAGAAGTACATGGTGGGCTAGTTGGACTCCAGGGACCATCAGGATTCAAGGGGACTTAATCCCCCAACTTAAAACGCGCCACGGGGCGCGTTTGCACAGTGGTGAAGGGAGGGGGCGGGGCTTCAGGTGACATGTGTACAAACAGGCCCCGTGGCGCGTTTTAAGATGGGGAATTAAATCCCCTTCAATCCTGAGGGTCCCTGTGGGCCAACTAGCCCAACAGGTACGTCCAGAAAGCGCCACAGAGCTGCATTGCAGAGAGGTGCAAAAGGGGCGTGGCCTCTGAACACCTCTCTGCAACGCAGCTCCTGGCGCATACTGGAGCTACAGGGTGGGCTAGTTGGACCCCAGGGACCCTCATGATTCAAGGGACTTAATCCCCCAACTTAAAACGCGCCACGGGGTGCGTTTGCACAGATGTCACCTCAGGCCCCGCCCCCTCCCTTCACCATTGTGCAAATATTCCTCTAAAATCAGCCGAACTACGAATTCCTATTTACTCACCTGTTATCAGGAGAGACCTCAGTGCTGCATCTTTCAGCCCAGTACTGAGCCTGAAAAGTAATTTTAACCGTACTTACCAGTAACTTGAATTTCCTTCCATAGGATATCATTGACTGGTTTCACTTGGAAATTCTTCTAAGTGTGGAGTTTTGGAACTTTATAATATTCCTCTAAAATCAGCCGAAATACGAATTCCGATTTACTCACCTGTTATCAGGAGAGACCTCAGTGCTGCATCTTTCAGCCCAGTACTGATCCTGAAAAGTAATTTTAACTGTACTTACCAGTAACTTGAATTTCCTTCCATAGGATATCATTGTCTGCTTTTTGCTGAAAAAGTTTCTAAGTGTCGATTTTTGAAACATACAAATATTCCTCTAAAATCAACCGAACTACGAATTCCGATTTACTCACCTGTTATCAGGAGAGACCTCAGTGCTGCATCTTTCAGCCCAGTACTGATCTTGAAAAGTAATTTTAACCGTACTTACCAGGAACTTGAATTTCCTTCCATAGGCTAACATTGACTGGTTTCCTTGGAAATTCTTCTAAGTGTGGAGTTTTGGAACTTTATAATATTCCTCTAAAATCAGCCGAACTACGAATTCCGATTTACTCACCTGTTATCAGGAGAGAACCCAGTGCTGCATCTTTTAGCCCAGCACTGACCCTGAAAAGTAATTCTAACCGTACTTACCAGTAACTTGTATTTCCTTCCATAGGAATCCATTGTCTGGTTTCACTTGGAAATTCTTCTAAGTGTGGAGTTTTGGAACTTTATAATATTCCTCTAAAATCAGCCGAACTACGAATTCCGATTTACTCACCTGTTATTAGGAGAGAACCCAGTGCTGCATCTTTTAGCCCAGCACTGACCCTGAAAAGTAATTCTAACCGTACTTACCAGTAACTTGTATTTCCTTCCATAGGAATCCATTGTCTGGTTTTCAGCAGAAAAGTTTCAAAGTGTCAATTTTCACAAACTACAAATATTCCTTAAAAATCGCCTGTATAACGTAAACGCATTCTTTCAACTGTTTACAGGAGATGCACCAGTGCTGGATCCAGGATCCACCACTGAGTAAGAAAAAGTAACGATAACACTACTTACCTGCTAAGTGAATTTCCTGCCTTAGGATAACATTGGTGATTCTATGCACTGTAAAAACCATAGGTTTCAGGCACGTTATAGTTAGAAATTAGCATTTAAAAAACCTTTGAAATTCACTGAAAAAACCATAGGTTTCAGACACGTTATAGTTAGAAATCAGCATTTAAAAAACCTTTGAAATTCACTGAAAAAACCATAGGTTTCAGGCACGTTATAGTTAGAAATTAGCATTTAAAAAACCTTTGAAATTCACTGAAAAAGCCATAGGTTTTAGGGAAAGTTATAGTTAGTTGGACATTGCACTCGTACAAAACCTGTGAAATTCCCCCGTTATAGTTAGTTCAGCTAACTATAACTCGCGCCCCGCAATGCACTGCTGATGACGTCACATATTACATCACTCATGACATGGTCAGTGACATCACTGATGACATCACTGATGACATCTCAAATGACATCACTGATGACATCATCCATGTGATAATTTCATTCATCTTCTCACACCCTAATATAACTTTTCATACACCCACTGTAAATTACAGACTGCCATTCTCAAAACCATAGACACTCCAACACCAATAACTACATACCCACTCACTGATTCTTAGGTCTACACACACATCCACTCACTCACCCGTACAGTCACTCATACTTACGCTCACTCAGTACAGGACTATCATATGCACTCATACACCTACATAGATACTCACACACCGCCACTCATCCATAGAGGTACTCACACACCTAGTCAGTCATGCAAATAATTAATCACACTGCCATTTACTCACCTATACAGTTATACACACACCAGCTCACTTACTCATACAAATACCAGCACATTCTTACGCTCTTATACAATCACTGATACAAGCACACACTCATCCATACAGTCACTCTCACAATCACAATCACACACTCTCGCTTATAGCTATTTATATACTCCAACACACATATATACTGCCTTTCACATATGTAGTTACTCACACATGTACCACTGAGATATACATTCACTCACTAACACACCCATACACACACTCACCCACCCATACAGTCCATCACAGATGCACTCTTGAAACCATGCACCCAGTGAATCACCCACTGATACATCTATGTGCAGCCACACACACCCCATCCACACAAACACTCAGGCACCCATACAGATACTCAGACAACCAATCAATAACACATAGACACTCATGTAGCTATTTACAAACCCATGCAGCCACTTACACACCAACAGACAGACGGATAAAGACATTCACACAGTTTAGTCACTAACCTATGCATTTAGTAAGATACGTTTAATCACTCACGTATAGAGTCAGTCACGCACCTACTAAATCATCCATCCAGACACTTATACACCCACTCATTATTCAATACACCTTGGCATATATATTAAACATATTTAAACTTTATAGAATCACACAGTCACTGCATGATGTCATCAGTGATGTCATTTGAGATGTCATCAGTGATGTCATCAGTGATGTCACTGACCATGTCATGAGTGATGCAATATGTGACGTCATCAGCAGTGCATTGCGGGGGCGCGAGTTATAGTTAGCTGAACTAACTATAACGGGGGAATTTCACGGGTTTTGTACGAGTGCAATGTCCAACTAACTATAACTGTCCCTAAAAACTATGGTTTTTTCAGTGAATTTCAAAGGTTTTTTAAATGCAAATTTCGAACTATAACGTGTCTGAAACCTATGGTTTTTTCAGTGAATATATATATATATATTCACTGAAAAAACCATAGGTTTTAGGGACAGTTATAGTTAGTTGAACATTTCACTCGTACAAAACCATAGAAATTCCCCCGTTATAGTTAGTTCAGCTAACTATAACTCGCGCCCCGCAATGCACTGCTGATGACGTCACATATTACATCACTCATGACATGGTCAGTGACATCACTGATGACATCACTGATGACATCTCAAATGACATCACTGATGACATCATCCAGTGACTGTGTGTTTCTGTAAAGTTTAAATATGTTTAATATATATAGGGAAAGGCGTATTGAAGAATGAGTGGGTGTATAAGTGTCTGAATGGATGATTTAGTACGTGAGTGACTGACTCTACAAGTGAGTGATTAAATGTATCTTACTGAATGCATGGGTTAGTGACTAAACTGTGTGAATGTCTGTATCCGTCTGTCTGTTGGTTTGTAAGCGGCTGCATGGCTTTCTGAATAGCTACATGAGTGTCTACATGGGTTATTGATTGATTGTCTGAGTATCTGTATGGGTACCTGAGTGTTTGTGTGGGTGGGGTGTGTGTGACTCTGTGCATAGATGTGTGAGTTGGTAATTCACTGGGTGCATGGTTTCAAGAGTGCATCTGTGATGGACTGTATGGGTGGGTGAGTGTGTGTATGGGTGTGTTAGTGATTGAATGTATATCTCAGTGGTACATGTGTGAGTAACTACATATGTGAAAGGCAGTATATATGTGTGTTGGAGTATATAAATGGCTATAAGTGAGAGTGTGTGATTGTGAGAGTGGCTGTATGGATGAGTGTGTACTTGTATCAGTGATTGTATAAGAGCGTAAGAATGTGCTAGTATTTGTATGAGTAAGTGAGCTGGTGTGTGTATAACTGTATAGGTGAGTAAATGGGTGTGTGATTAAGTTTTTTGCATGACTGACTAGGTGTGTGAGTACCTCTATGGATGAGTGGCGGTGTGTGAGTGTTTATATAGGTGTATGAGTGCATATGATAGTCCTGTACTGAGTGACTAAGTATGAGTGACTGTACGGGTGAGTGAGTGGATGTGTGTGTAGACCTAAGAATCAGTGAGTGGGTATGTAGTTTTTGGTGTTGGAGTGTCTATGGTTTTGAGAATGGCAGTTTGTAATTTAGAGTGGGTGTATCAAAAGTTATATTAGGGTGTGAGAAGATGCATGAAATTATCACATGGATGATGTCATCAGTGATGTCATTTGAGATGTCATCAGTGATGTCATCAGTGATGTCACTGACCATGTCATGAGTGATGTAATATGTGACGTCATCAGCAGTGCATTGCGGGGCGCGAGTTATAGTTAGCTGAACTAACTATAACGGGGGAATTTCTATGGTTTTGTACGAGTGAAATGTCCAACTAACTATAACTGTCCCTAAAACCTATGGTTTTTTCAGTGAATTTCAAAGGTTTTTAAATGCTAATTTCTAACTATAACGTGTCTGAAACCTATGGTTTTTCAGTGAATTTCAAAGGTTTTTAAATGCTAATTTCTAACTATAACGTGTCTGAAACCTATGGTTTTTTCAGTGAATTTCAAAGTTTTTTTAAATGCTAGTTTCTAACTATGCCCACAGAGGTAGGACATGTGAAGAAAGAAGAAAAAACGCACAGAAAGAAGCAAAAGATGTGCAGAAAGAACCAACAGAGGAGCAGAAAGAGGCCTTGTTGCAAAATCATCCTGTGCCCACAACTTTTTCAGACGGGTACTGGTGGTAACTGACTCTGACTAACCAGAGCCAGTGCTATGCTAAAAGACACTTAGAATACAGTGAAAACACCTACATACACTAGGGAACACTATGCGTTGGGGTACCCCTGTGATTACCATGACCTCCTCTGCAAGTCCCTAGTACATAATAGGGCAGGGGGATTAAAACTACCTCTTAAAACACGCTACAGGGCGCGTTTTAAGTTGCGGGATTAAGTCCCCTTGAATTCTGAGGGTCCCTGGGGCCCAACTAGCCTCCCAGGTACCTACAGTTAGGACCACAGAGCTGAGTTGCAGAGAGGCGTTCCGAGGCCACGCACCTTTTTCACCTCTCTGCAACGCAACTCTGTTGTGCTTACTGAAGGTTCCTGGTGGGCTAGTTGGCCCCCAGGGTCCCTCAGGATTCAAAGGGAATTAATTCCCCAACTTAAAACGCACCACAGGGCGTGTTTCCGCACATGTCACCTGAGGCCCCGCCCCTCCCTTCACCACTGTGCAAACGCGCCCCGTGGTGCGTTTTAAGTTGGGGGATTAGGTCACCTTGAATCCTGAGGGTCCCTGGGGCCCAACTAGCCCACTAGGTACTTCCAGTAAGCACCACAGGCCTGCGTTGCAACGCCTGTAACAAATTGTGCAGTTGTGTTTAGGTAGTGAAGAGGGTCGTGCTGGGGGTAGTGTTTTAGGGTTTAGGGTAGTGCAGTGGTGTTTGTGTAGTGTAGGGGGTCATGCTGGGGGTAGATTTAGGGTTTAGGATAGTGCAGTGGTGTTTGGGTAGTGTAGGGAGTCGTACTGGGGGTAGTGTTTTAGGGTTTAGGGTAGTGCAGTTGTGTTTGGGTAGTGTAGGGGGCCGTGCTGGGGGTAGTGTTTTAGGGTTTAGGGTAGTGCAGTGGTGTTTGGGTAGTGTAGGGGGTCGTGCTGGGGGTAGTGATTTAGGGTAGTGCAGTGGTGTTTGGGTAGTGTAGGGGGTACTGCTGGGGGTAGTGTTTTAGGGTTTAGGGTAGTGCAGTGGTGTTTGGGTAGTGTAGGGATACTGCTGGGGGTAGTTTTTTAGGGTTTAGGGTAGTGCAGTGGTGTTTGGGTAGTGCAGTGGTTCGTGCTGGGGATAGTTTTTTAGGGTTTAGGGTAGTGCAGTGGTGTTTGTGTAGTGTAGGGGGTAGTGTTTTAGGGTTTAGGGTAGTGCAGTGGTGTTTGTGTAGTGTAGGAGGTCGTGTTTTAGGGTTTAGGGTAGTGCAGTGGTCTTTGGGTAGTGTCTCGAGTCGTGCGGGGGTAGTGTTTTAGGGTTTAGGGTAGTGTAGGGGGTCATGCGGGGGTAGTGTTTTAGGGATTAGGGTAGTGCATTGGTGTTTGGGTAGTGTAGGGGGTCATGCGGGGGTAGTGTTTTAGGGTTTAGGGCAGTGCAGTGCAGTGGTGTTTGGGTAGTGTAGGGGGTCGTGCTGGGGAGTGTTTTAGAGTTTAGGGCAGTGCAGTGGTGTTCGGGTAGTGTAGGGGTTCGTGCTGGGGGAGTGTTTTAGGGTTTAGGGCAGTGCAGTGGTGTTCGGGTAGTGCAGGGGGTCGTGCTGGGGGGAGTGTTTGAGGGTTTAGGGCAGTGCAGTCGTGTTCAGATAGTGTAGGGGGTTGTACTGGGGGTAGTATTTTAGGGTAGTGCAGTGGTGTTTGGGTAGTGTAGGGGGTCGTGCTGGGGGTAGTGTTCTAGGGTTTAGGGCAGTGCAGTGGTGTTTGGGCAGTGAAGGGGGTAATGCTGGGGGTGGTGTTTTAGGGTTTAGGGCAGTGCAGTGGTGTTCGGGCAGTGTAGGGGGTCGTGCTGGGGGTGGTGTTTCAGGGTTTAGGGCAGTGCAGTGGTGTTCGGGCAGTGTAGGGGGTGGTGTTTCAGGGTTTAGGGCAGTGCAGTGCTGTTCGGGCAGTGTAGGGGGTCGTGCAGGGGGTGGTGTTTCAGGGTTTAGGGCAGTGGTGTTCGGGCAGTGTAGGGGGTCGTGCTGGGGGTGGTGTTTCAGGGTTTGGGGCAGTGCAGTTGTGTTCGAGCAGTAAAGGGGGCCGTGCTGGGGGTGGTGTTTCAGGGTTTAGGGCAGTGCAGTGGTGTTCGGGCAGTGTAGGGGGCGGTGCAGGGGGTGGTGTTTCAGGGTTTAGGGCAGTGCAGTGGTGTTCGGGCAGTGTAGGGGGTGCTGCAGGGGGTGGTGTTTCAGGGTTTAGGGCAGTGCAGTGGTGTTCGGGCAGTGTAGGGGGTCATGCAGGGGTGGTGTTTCAGGGTTTAAGGCAGTGCAGTGGTGTTCGGGCAGTGTAGGGGGTCGTGCTGGGGCTGGTGTTTCAGGGTTTAGGGCAGTACAGTGGTGTTCGGGCAGTGTAGGGGGTCGTGCTGGGGCTGGTGTTTCAGGGTTTAGGGCAATGCAGTGGTGTTCGGGCAGTGTAGGGGTTGTGCTGGGGCTGGTGTTTCAGGGTTTAGGGCAGTGCAGTGGTGTTCGGGCAGTGTAGGTGGTCGTGCTGGGGCTGGTGTTTCAGGGTTTAGGGCAGTGCAGTGGTGTTCGGGCAGTGTAGGGGGTCTTGCTGGGGCTGGTGTTTCAGAGTCTAGGGCAGTGCAGTGGTGTTCGGGCAGTGTAGGGGTCTTGCTGGGGCTGGTGTTTCAGGGTTTAGGGCAGTGCAGTGGTGTTCGGGCAGTGTAGGGGGTCGTGCTGTGGGTGGTGTTTCAGGGTTTAGGGCAGTGCAGTGGTGTTTGGGCAGTGTAGGGGGTCGTGCTGGGGCTAGTGTTTCAGGATTTAGGGTAGAGCAATGGTGTTCAGGCAGTGTAGGGGTTTTGCTGGAGGTGGTGTTTCAGGGTTTAGGGCAGTGCAGTGGTGTTCGTGCAGTGTAGGGGGTGGTGTTTCAGGGTTTAGGGCAGTGGTGTTCAGGCAGTGTAGGGGGTCTTGCTGGGGTTGATGTTTCAGGGTTTAGGGCAGTGCAGTGGTGTTCGGGCAGTGTAGGGGTCGTGCTGGGGGTGGTGTTTCAGGGTTTAGGGCAGTGCAGTGGTGTTCGGGCAGTGTAGGGGGTCGTGTTGGGGGTGGTGTTTCAGGGTTTAGGGCAGTGCAGTGGTGATCGGGCAGTGTAGGGTGTCGTGCTGAGTAGTGGTGTTTCAAGGTTTAGGGCAGTGCAGTGGTGTTCGGGCAGTGTAGGGGGTCGTGCAGTGGGTGGTGTTTCAGGGTTTAGGGCAGTGCAATGGTGTTTGGGCAGTGTAGGGGGTCGTGCAGGGGGTGGTGTTTCAGGGTTTAGGGCAGTGCAGTGGTGTTCGGCCAGTGTAGGTGGTCTTGCTGGGGGTGGTGTTTCAGGCTTTAGTGCAGTGGAGTTCGGGCAGTGTAGGGGGTCTTGCTGGGGGTGGTGTTTCAGGGTTTAGGGCAGTGCAGTGGTGTTCGGGCAGTGTAGGGGGTCTTGCTGGGGCTGGTGTTTCAGGGTTTAGGGCAGTGCAGTGGTGTTCGGGCAGTGTAGGGGGTGGTGCTTGGGCTGGTGTTTGAGGGTTTAGGGTAGTGCAGTGGTGTTCGGGCAGTATAGGGGTCGTGCTGGGGCTGGTGTTTCAGGGTTTAGGGCAGTGCAGTGGTTTTCGGGCAGTGTAGGCGGTCGTGCTGGGACTGGTGTTTCAGGGTTTAGGGCAGTGCAGTGGTGTTCGGGCAGTGTAGGGGTCGTGCTGGGGTGGTGTTTCAGGGTTTAGGGCAGTGCAGTGGTGTTCGGGCAGTGAAGGGGGTCATGCTGGGGCTGGTGTTTCATGGTTTAGGGCAGTGCAGTGGTGTTCGGGCAGTGTAGGGGGTCGTGCTGGGGGTAGATTTAGGGTTTAGGATAGTGCAGTGGTGTTTGGGTAGTGTAGGGAGTCGTACTGGGGGTAGTGTTTTAGGGTTTAGGGTAGTGCAGTTGTGTTTGGGTAGTGTAGGGGGCCGTGCTGGGGGTAGTGTTTTAGGGTTTAGGGTAGTGCAGTGGTGTTTGGGTAGTGTAGGGGGTCGTGCTGGGGGTAGTGATTTAGGGTAGTGCAGTGGTGTTTGGGTAGTGTAGGGGGTACTGCTGGGGGTAGTGTTTTAGGGTTTAGGGTAGTGCAGTGGTGTTTGGGTAGTGTAGGGATACTGCTGGGGGTAGTTTTTAGGGTTTAGGGTAGTGCAGTGGTGTTTGGGTAGTGCAGTGGTTCGTGCTGGGGATAGTTTTTAGGGTTTAGGGTAGTGCAGTGGTGTTTGTGTAGTGTAGGGGGTAGTGTTTTAGGGTTTAGGGTAGTGCAGTGGTGTTTGTGTAGTGTAGGAGGTCGTGTTTTAGGGTTTAGGGTAGTGCAGTGGTCTTTGGGTAGTGTCTCGAGTCGTGCGGGGTAGTGTTTTAGGGTTTAGGGTAGTGTAGGGGTCATGCGGGGGTAGTGTTTTAGGGATTAGGGTAGTGCATTGGTGTTTGGGTAGTGTAGGGGGTCATGCGGGGGTAGTGTTTTAGGGTTTAGGGCAGTGCAGTGAAGTGGTGTTTGGGTAGTGTAGAGGGTCGTGCTGGGGGAGTGTTTTAGGGTTTAGGGCAGTGCAGTGGTGTTCGGGTAGTGTAGGGGGTCGTGCTGGGGGAGTGTTTTAGGGTTTAGGGCAGTGCAGTGGTGTTCGGGTAGTGCAGGGGGTCGTGCTGGGAGGAGTGTTTGAGGGTTTAGGGCAGTGCAGTCGTGTTCAGATAGTGTAGGGGGTTGTACTGGGGGTAGTATTTTAGGGTAGTGCAGTGGTGTTCGGGTAGTGTAGGGGGTCGTGCTGGGGGTAGTGTTCTAGGGTTTAGGGCAGTGCAGTGGTGTTTGGGCAGTGAAGGGGGTAATGCTGGGGGTGGTGTTTTAGGGTTTAGGGCAGTGCAGTGGTTTTCGGGCAGTGTAGGGGGTCGTGCTGGGGGTGGTGTTTCAGGGTTTAGGGCAGTGCAGTGGAGTTCGGGCAGTGTAGGGGGTGGTGTTTCAGGGTTTAGGGCAGTGCAGTGGTGTTCGGGCAGTGTAGGGGGTCGTGCAGGGGTGGTGTTTCAGGGTTTAGGGCAGTGGTGTTCGGGCAGTGTAGGGGTCGTGCTGGGGGTGGTGTTTCAGGGTTTGGGGCAGTGCAGTTGTGTTCGAGCAGTAAAGGGGGCCGTGCTGGGGGTGGTGTTTCAGGGTTTAGGGCAGTGCAGTGGTGTTCGGGCAGTGTAGGGGCGGTGCAGGGGTGGTGTTTCAGGGTTTAGGGCAGTGCAGTGGTGTTCGGGCAGTGTAGGGGGTGCTGCAGGGGTGGTGTTTCAGGGTTTAGGGCAGTGCAGTGGTGTTCGGGCAGTGTAGGGGGTCATGCAGGGGGTGGTGTTTCAGGGTTTAGGGCAGTGCAGTGGTGTTCGGGCAGTGTAGGGGGTCGTGCTGGGGCTGGTGTTTCAGGGTTTAGGGCAGTACAGTGGTGTTCGGGCAGTGTAGGGGGTCGTGCTGGGGCTGGTGTTTCAGTGTTTAGGGCAGTGCAGTGGTGTTCGGGCAGTGTAGGGGGTCATGCTGGGGCTGGTGTTTCAGGGTTTAGGGCAGTGCAGTGGTGTTCGGGCAGTGTAGGGGGTCTTGCTGGGGCTGGTGTTTCAGAGTCTAGGGCAGTGCAGTGGAGTTCGGGCAGTGTAGGGGGTCTTGCTGGGGCTGGTGTTTCAGGGTTTAGGGCAGTGCAGTGGTGTTCGGGCAGTGTAGGGGGTCGTGCTGGGGGTGGTGTTTCAGGGTTTAGGGCAGTGCAGTGGTGTTTGGGCAGTGTAGGGGGTCGTGCTGGGGCTAGTGTTTCAGGATTTAGGGTAGAGCAATGGTGTTCAGGCAGTGTAGGGGGTTTTGCTGGAGGTGGTGTTTCAGGGTTTAGGGCAATGCAGTGGTGTTCGTGCAGTGTAGGGGGTGGTGTTTCAGGGTTTAGGGCAGTGGTGTTCAGGCAGTGTAGGGGGTCTTGCTGGGGTTGATGTTTCAGGGTTTAGGGCAGTGCAGTGGTGTTCGGGCAGTGTAGGGGGTCGTGCTGGGGGTGGTGTTTCAGGGTTTAGGGCAGTGCAGTGGTGTTCGGGCAGTGTAGGGGGTCGTGCTGGGGGTGGTGTTTCAGGGTTTAGGGCAGTGCAGTGGTGATCGGGCAGTGTAGGGTGTCGTGCTGAGCGGTGGTGTTTCAAGGTTTAGGGCAGTGCAGTGGTGTTCGGGCAGTGTAGGGGGTCATGCAGTGGGTGGTGTTTCAGGGTTTAGGGCAGTGCAGTGGTGTTTGGGCAGTGTAGGGGGTCGTGCAGGGGGTGGTGTTTCAGGGTTTAGGGCAGTGCAGTGGTGTTCGGCCAGTGTAGGTGGTCTTGCTGGGGGTGGTGTTTCAGGCTTTAGTGCAGTGGAGTTCGGGCAGTGTAGGGGGTCTTGCTGGGGGTGGTGTTTCAGGGTTTAGGGCAGTGCAGTGGTGTTCGGGCAGTGTAGGGGGTCTTGCTGGGGCTGGTGTTTCAGGGTTTAGGGCAGTGCAGTGGTGTTCGGGCAGTGTAGGGGGTGGTGCTTGGGCTGGTGTTTGAGGGTTTAGGGTAGTGCAGTGGTGTTCGGGCAGTATAGGGGGTCGTGCTGGGGCTGGTGTTTCAGGGTTTAGGGCAGTGCAGTGGTTTTCGGGCAGTGTAGGCGGTCGTGCTGGGACTGGTGTTTCAGGGTTTAGGGCAGTGCAGTGGTGTTCGGGCAGTGTAGGGGGTCGTGCTGGGGTGGTGTTTCAGGGTTTAGGGCAGTGCAGTGGTGTTCGGGCAGTGTAGGGTGTCATGCTGGGGCTGGTTTTTCATGGTTTAGGGCAGTGCAGTGGTGTTTGGGCAGTGTAGGGGGTCGTGCTGGGGGTGGTGTTTCAGGGTTTAGGGCAGTGTAGTGGTGTTCGGGCAGTGTAGGGGGTCATGCTGGGGTGGTGTTTCAGGGTTTAGGGCAGTGCAGTGGTGTACGGGCAGTGTAGGGGGTCTTGCTGGGGGTGGTGTTTCAGGGTTTAGGGCAGTGGTGTTCGGGCAGTGTAGGGGGTCTTGCTGGGGGTAGTGTTTCGGGGTTTAGGGCAGTGCAGTGGTGTTCGTGCAGTGTAGGGGGTCGTGCTGGGGTGGTGTTTCAGGGTTTAGGGCAGTGCAGTAGTGTTCGGGCAGTGTGGGGGGTCGTTCAGGGCATGGTGTTTCAGGGTTTAGGGCAGTGCAGTGGTGTTCGGGCAGTGTAGGCGGTCGGGCTGGGGCTGGTGTTTCAGGGTTTAGGGCAGTGCAGTGGTGTTTGGGCAGTGTAGGGGGTCATGCAGGGGTGGTGTTTCAGGGTTTAGGGCAGTGCAGTGGTGTTCGGGCAGTATAGGGGTCGTGCTGGGGCTGGTGTTTCAGGGTTTAGGGCAGTGCAGTGGTGTTCGGGCAGTGTAGGGGTCTTGCTGGGGGTGGTGTTTCAAGGTTTAGGGCAGTGGTGTTCGGGCAGTGTAGGGGTCTTGCTAGGGGTGATGTTTCAGGGTTTAGGGCAGTGCAGTGGTGTTCGGGCAGTGTAGGGGGTCTTGCTGGGGGTAGTGTTTCAGGGTTTAGGGCAGTGCAGTGGTGTTCGTGCAGTGTAGGGGGTCGTGCTGGGGATGGTGTTTCAGTGTTTAGGGCAGTGCAGTAGTGTTCGGGCAGTGTAGGGGGTCGTGCAGGGGTGGTGTTTCAGGGTTTAGGGCAGTGCAGTGGTGTTCGGGCAGTGTAGGGGGTCGTGCTGGGGGTGGTGTTTCAGGGTTTAGGGCAGTGCAGTGGTGTTCGGGCAGTGTGGGGGTCGTGCTGGGGGTGGTGTTTCAGGGTTTAGGGCAGTGGTGTTCGGGCAGTGTAGGGGTCTTGCTGGGGGTGATGTTTCAGGGTTTAGGGCAGTGCAGTGGTGTTCGGGCAGTGTAGGAGGTCTTGCTGGGGGTAGTGTTTCAGGGTTTAGGGCAGTGCAGTGGTGTTCGGGCAGTGTAGGGGTCATGCTGGGGGTGGTGTTTCAGGGTTTAGGGCAGTGCAGTGGTGTTCGGGCAGTGTAGGGGGTCGTGAAGGGGTGGTGTTTCAGGGTTTAGGGCAGTGCAGTGGTCTTCGGGCAGTGTAGGGGGTCGTGCTAGGGTATGTGTTTCAGGGTTTAGGGCAGTGCAGTGGTGTTCGGGCAGTGTATGGGGTCGTGCAGGGGCTGGTGTTTCAGGGTTTAGGGCAGTGCAGTGGTGTTCGGGCAGTGTAGGGGGTCGTGCTGGGGTAGTGTTACAGGGTTTAGGGTAGTGCAGTGGTGCTTGTGTAGTGTAGGGGTTGTGCTGGGGTAGTGTTTTAGGGTTTAGGGTAGTGCAGTGGTGCTTGTGTAGTATAGGGGGTCGTGCTGGGGGTAGTGTTTTAGGGTTTAGGGTAGTGCAGTGGTGTTTGTGTAGTGTAGGGGGTCATGTTTTAGGGTAGTGCAGTGGTGTTTGGGTAGTGTAGGGGTCGTGCTGGGGTAGTGTTTTAGGATTTAGGTTAGTGCAGTGGTGTTTGGGTAGTGTAGGGGGTCGTGCTGGGGGTATTGTTTTAGGGTTTAAGGTAGTGCAGTGGTGTTTGTGTAGCGTAGGGGGTCGTGCTGGGGGTAGTGTTTTAGGGTTTAGGGTAGTGCAGTGGTGCTTGTGTAGTATAGGGGGTCGTGCTGGGGGTAGTGTTTTAGGGTTTAGGGTAGTGCAGTGGTGTTTGTGTAGTGTAGGGGGTCATGTTTTAGGGTAGTGCAGTGGTGTTTGGGTAGTGTTGGGGTCGTGCTGGGGGTAGTGTTTTAGGATTTAGGTTAGTGCAGTGGTGTTGGGGTAGTGTTTTAGGGTTTAGGGTAGTGCAGTGGTGTTTGTGTAGTGTAGGGGTCATGCTGGGGGTAGTGTTTTAGGGTTTAGGATAGTGCAGTGGTGCTTGTTTAGTGTAGGGGGTCGTGCTGGGGTAGTGTTTTAGGGTTTAGGGTAGTGCAGTGGTGTTTTTGTAGTGTAGGGGGTCATGTTTTAAGATGCAACGCTCCAATACCTGACCAGTCTGCACTACATAAAACTGCAAAAAACTAAAAATAAAAAGTGTTGTGCACACTTTGGTCATTGGGCTATATGTGGGCTACATCTGGGTAATATTTGTGCTACATTTGGGCTCTTTTTTCACTGGTGGCCATCTTGGAAGACTTCTTTGTTATGAAGTTTCCTAATTTCCTCATTTACTGCAGTCTCCTCAGTAGGAAATGCTTTCAGTTTTTTACTTTGATTCCATCAAGAAGGCATTCAGATGTGTCACACATTTTCCATAAATTCAGAATGTTATTACTCTAGTTGTTCATTAGATCACTGTAGTAAAGCTACTGCTCACCAAGGAGTTAACTGGAAGTCTACTGCTGGTATTGAAAGTGATTGTTTCAGTCTGCATGTCAGAATTTTCTAATGAAATAGAAGAGGATTTGAGATCTCACTTAAAACATGCACTAAATTTTCTTTTTGCAGCACTAACCATAATTTCTATGGCAAAATGAACCCCTCATTTTGTTCCTTTTTAAATTAAATGTTTTAAGTGTTACCAGTTTATTCCAATCAAGATGGCTTCAGGTGTGCCATACTTTTGTCATAAGTAAGGCTGTTAGCGCTCTAGTTGTTCTTTAGAACACTCTGGGAAGCTGCAGTAGAACACAAAGGCATCAACTGACAGGCTGCTCCTGTTGAAATATAACAGGAAGATATTTGAGATCTCTCTTAAAACATGTCCTAATTTTTCTTTCTACAGCACTAACCATAATTTCTATGGCAAAATGAACCCCCTCATTTTGTTCCTTTTTAAATTAATTGTTTTAAGTGTTACCAGTTTATTCCAATCAAGATGGCTTCAGGTGTGCCATACTTTTGTCATAAGTAAGACTGTTAGCGCTCTAGTTGTTCTTTAGAACACTCTGGGAAGCTGCAGTAGAACACAAAGGCATCAACTGACAGGCTGCTCCTGTTGAAATATGACAGGAAGATATTTGAGATCACACTTGAAACATGTCCTAATTTTTCTTTCCAGAGCACTAACCATAGTTTCTATGACAAGATGAACCCCATCATTTTGTTCCTTTTTAAATTAAATGTTTTAAGTGTTACCAGTTTATTCCAATCAAGATGGCTTCAGGTGTGCCATACTTTTGTCATAAGTAAGGCTGTTAGCACTCTAGTTGTTCTTTAGAACACTCTGGGAAGCTGCAGTAGAACACAAAGGAATCAACTGACAGTCTCTGCCCTTGTTGGATGTACATGTTTTACTGAGAATGTCAGACTTCATTCTCACATGACTGAGAAAGATAATGTGAATTTACAGAAAATATGCTCTCATTTTAGCTTCTGGAGCACCTTCCAAAACTGTATGGGACAAGCATGTGAAAATAGTTTTCTCTCAAACATGATTCATGATATCCCAGCAGAAGGTTTTTCACAGGGTAAAATCACCTTAGAACACACCACAATTCCTGAAATTAGTATGGTACCATCAACAAATGAATTCTAATGTAACTAAAGTCTGTTATCACCCTTTATAGTTCTCCTTTTGGTAACCCTCAAAATCTTCGATTCACTACAATGCATTTATATTGGTCCCAAGATGGCTGCAAGCAATTCCAGGATGAAGTGCTGACAACCAATCAGATCTCACGATGACATGTGTGGTTAGGCTCCGCCCAGATATATATGTGTTTTTACTTTTGATTTTCTCAGCAACTACTGAACGGATTTACACCATTTAACAAAAGGGTTCTTTTGAACCAAGACCTACCTCTTTGCCAAATTTGGTGTAATTCCGTTCAGCAGTTCGGGCTGTAGCCTTGCATAAAGTTTCCTATTGGAAATTGATTTTTTGACTCTTATTTTTTAATTTCTCCGCAACTACTGAACGGATTTACACCATTTAACAAAAGCGTTCTTTCTGAACCAAGAACTACCTCTTTGCCAAATTTGGTGTAATTCCGTTCAGCAGTTCGGGCTGTAGCCGTGTCTAAAGTTTCCTATGGGAAAATGAATGGGGAAAACACATTTTGGGACCCCCTTTTTCTCGGCCCCGCTTGACGAATCACCCTGAGACTTTCAGGGTAGGAGCGGACCGGAGCGGGCCATAAAGTTTGAAAATTTCGCGAAGATTCGTCAACCGACGCAAGAGTTATTTCAAATAGAATGTCGAGGATTTCCTATGGAACATAGGTCCTAACTATAACTATCTACTGGCGACCGCCAGTAGATAATATATATATATATATATATATATATATATATATATATATATATATATATATATATATATATATATATATATATAATCTACTGGCGGTCGCCAGTAGATAGTTATAGTTAGGACCTATTTTCCATAGGAAATTCACAACATTCTATTTCCAATAACTTTGGCGCCGGTTGACAAATCTTCGCGAAATTTTCAAACTCGTGGGGCGCTCCGGTCTGCTCCAACCCTGAAAGTTTCGGGTGATTCGGCAAGTGGGGGCCGAGAAAAAGGGGGGTCCCAAAACATGTTTTCCCCATGCAATTTTCCATAGGAACCTTTAGTCGCAGCTACAGCCCGAACTGCTGAACGGAATTACACCAAATTTGGCAAAAAGGTAGCCCTTGGTTCAGAGTCGTGCCTTTTGGTTAAATAGTGTAAGTCCGTTCAGTAGTTCCTGAGAAAATCAAAAGTAAAATCACATATATATCTGGGCGGAGCCTAACCACACATGTCATTGTGAGATCTGATTGGCTGTCAGCACTTCATTCTGGAATTGCTGGCAGCCATCTTGAGACCAATATACATGATAGTACCCCATTGAAATGCATTGTAGTGAATCAAAGATTTTGAGGGTTACCAAAAGGAGAACTATAAAGGGTGATAATAGACTTTAGTTACATTAGAATTCAATTGTTGATGGTACCATACTAATTTCAGGAATTGTGGTGTGTTCTAAGGTGATTTTACCCTGTGAAAAACCTTCTGCTAGGATATCATGAATCATGTTTGAGAGAAAACTATTTTCACATGCTTGTCCCATAGAGTTTTGGAAGGTGCTCCAGAAGCTAAAATGAGAGCATATTTTCCTCTCCCTCACCAAGGACCCCCTTGCCGCCAAATCCAATCTCCATGAAGGTATGAAGGCGGTCGCCGATTGGATGAAGATCAGCCGACTAAAGCTGAACACGGACAAGACAGAGGTCCTCATCCTCGGCTCCAACCCCTCAGCATGGGATGACTCCTGGTGGCCAACGACGCTGGGAGCAGCCCCGACAACCACCGACCACGCATGCAACCTGGGAGTCATCCGCGACTCAACGCTCTCCATGGCCAAGCAAGTCAACGCAGTCTGCTCCTCCTGCTTCAACACCCTCCGCATGCTTCGCAAGATCTACAGGTGGATCCCGACAGACACAAGAAGGACAGTCACCCAGGCCCTCGTCAGTAGCAGACTTGACTATGGGAACGCCCTCTAAGCGGGAGCCCCAGCCAAGCTCATCAAGCGACTGCAACGCATACAAAACGCCTCCGCACGCCTGATCCTCGACATACCACGCCACAGCCACATCACCCCCCACCTGAGGAACCTGCACTGGCTCCCTGTCGACAGGAGGATCTCCTTCAAACTCCTCATCCACGCACACAAGGCACTCCACAAGACTGGCCCAGCCTACCTTAACAAATGACTCTTCTTCTACGTCCCCAACCGCCAGCTCCGCTCCGCCGACCTCTCCCTCGCCACCGTCCCTCGCATTCGAAGAACAACCACCGGCGGCAGATCCTTCTCACACCTCGCCGTCAAGACCTGGAACACCCTTCCACTAAGCCTACGACAGACCCAAGACCTGCTGACCTTCAGGAGGCTACTCAAGACCTGGCTGTTCGACCAGTAGCAGCACCCCCCCCTTTCCTCTCCCCAGCGCCTTGAGACCCTCGCGGGTAGGTAGTGCGCTCTACAAATTCTGTATTGATTGATTGATTGATATTTTCTGTAAATTCACATTATCTTTCTCAGTCATGTGAGAATGAAGTCTGACATTCTCAGTAAAACATGTACATCCAACAAGGGCAGAGACTGTCAGTTGATTCCTTTGTGTTCTACTGCAGCTTCCCAGAGTGTTCTAAAGAACAACTAGAGTGCTAACAGCCTTACTTATGACAAAAGTATGGCACACCTGATGCCATCTTGATTGGAATAAACTGGTAACACTTAAAACATTTAATTTAAAAAGGAACAAAATGATGGGGTTCATTTTGTCATAGAAATTATGGTTAGTGCTGTAGAAAGAAAAATTAGGACATGTTTCAAGTGTGATCTCAAATATCTTCCTGTTATATTTCAACAGGAGCAGCCTGCCAGTTGATGCCTTTGTGTTCTACTGCAGCTTCCCAGAGTGTTCTAAAGAACAACTAGAGCGCTAACAGCCTTACTTATGACAAAAGTATGGCACACCTGAAGCCATCTTGATTGGAATAAACCGGTAACACTTAAAACATTTAATTTAAAAAGGAACAAAATGAGGGGTTCTTTTGAAATAGAAAATATGGTTAGTGCTGCAGAAAGAAAAATTAGGGGATGTTTTAAGTGAGATCTCAAATCCTCTTCTATTTCATTAGAAAATTCTGACATGCAGACTGAAACAATCACTTTCAATACCAGCAGCAGACTTCCAGTTAACTCCCTGGTGGGCAGTAGCTTTACTACAGTGATCTAATGAGCAACTAGAGAGCTAACATTCTGAATTTATGGCAAATGTGAGACACATCTGAATGGCTTCTTGATGGAATCAAAGTAAAAAACTGAAAGCATTTCCTACTGAGGAGACTGCAGTAAATGAGGAAATTAGGAAACTTCATAACAAAGAAGTCTTCGAAGATGGCCACCAGAGAAAAAAGAGCCCAAATGTAGCACAAATATTACCCAGATGTAGCCCACATATAGCCCAATGACAAAAGTGTGCAAAACACTTTTTATTTTTAGTTTTTTTGCAGTTTTTATGTAGTGCAGACTGGTCAGGTATTGGAGCGTTGCATCTTAAAACATGACCCCCTACACTACAAAAACACCACTGCACTACCCTAAACCCTAAAACACTACCCCCAGCACGACCCCCTACACTACACAAACACCACTGCACTACCCTAAACCCTAAAACACTACCCCCAGCACGACCCCCTACACTACCCAAACACCACTGCACTAACCTAAATCCTAAAACACTACCCCCAGCACGACCCCCTACACTACCCAAACACCACTGCACTACCCTAAAACATGACCCCCTACACTACACAAACACCACTGCACTACCCTAAACCCTAAAACACTACCACCAGCACGACCCCTACACTACACAAGCACCACTGCACTACCCTAAACCCTAAAACACTACCCCCAGCATGACACCCTACACTACACAAACACCACTGCACTACCCTAAACCCTAAAACACTACCCCCAGCACGACCCCCTACACTACCCAAACACCACTGCACTAACCTAAATCCAAAAACACTACCCCCAGAACGACCCCCTACACTACCCGAACACCACTGCACTGCCCTAAACCCTGAAACACCAACCCCTGCACGACCCCCTACACTGCCCAAACACCACTGCACTGCCCTAAACCCTGAAACACCACCCCCAGCACGACCCCCTACACTGCCCGAACACCACTGCACTGCCCTAAACCCTGAAACACCACCCCCAGCACGACCCCCTACACTGCCCAAACACCACTGCACTGCCCTAAACCCTGAAACACCACCCCCAGCACGACCCCTACACTGCCCGAACACCACTGCACTGCCCTAAACCCTGAAACACCACCCCCTTCACGACCCCCTACACTGCCCGAACACCACTGCACTGCCCTAAAATGTGACCCCCTACACTACACAAGCACCACTGCACTACCCTAAACCCTAAAACACTACCCCCAGCACGACCCCCTACACTAGACAAGCACCATTGCACTACCCTAAACCCTAAAACACTCCCCCCAGCACGACCCCCTACACTGCCCGAACACCACTGCACTGCCCTAAACCCTTAAACACCACCCCCAGCACAACCCCTACACTGCCCGAACACCACTACACTGCCCTAAACCCTGAAACACCACCCCCTTCATGACCCCCTACACTACCCAAAGACCACTGCACTACCCTAAACCCTAAAACACTACCCCGCATGACTCCCTACACTACCCAAAGCCCACTGCACTACCCTAAACCCTAAAACACGACCTCCTACACTACACAAACACCACTGCACTACCCTAAACCCTAAAACACTACCCCCAGCATGACCCCCTACACTACACAAACACCACTGCACTACCCTAAACCCTAAAACACTACCCCCTACACTACACAAACACCACTGCACTACCCTAAACCCTAAAAAACTACCCCCACCATGAACCCCTACACTACCCAAACAGCACTGCACTACCCTAAACCCTAAAACACTACCCCCAGCAGTACCCCCTATACTACCCAAACACCATTGCACTACCCTAAACCCAAAAACACTACCCCCAGCAGTACCCCCTACACTAACCAAACACCACTGCACTACCCTAAACCACTATCCCAGCATGACCCCCTACACTACCCAAACACCACTGCACTACCCTAAACCCTAAAACACTACCCCCAGCATGACCCCCTACACTACCCAAACACCACTGCACTACCCTAAACCCTAAAACACTCCCCCAGCACGACTCCCTACACTACCCAAACACCACTGCACTACCCTAAACCCAAAATCTACCCCCAGCATGACCCCCTACACTACACAAACACCACTGCACTACCCTAAACCCTAAAACAATACCCCCAGCACGACCCCATTCACTACCTAAACACAACTGCACAATTTGTTACAGACGTTGCAACGCAGGCATGTGGTGCTTACTGGAAGTACCTGGTGGGCTAGTTGGGCCCCAGGGACCCTCAGGATTCAAGGTGACCTAATCCCCCAACTTAAAACGCGCCACGGGGCGCGTTTGCACAGTGGTGAAGGGAGGGGGCGGGGCCTCAGGTGACATGTGCGCAAACACGCCCTGTGGTGCGTTTTAAGTTGGGGAATTAATTCCCCTTGAATCCTGAGGGACTGCCCGAACACCACTGCACTGCCCTAAACCCTAAAACACCACCCCCAGCACGACCCCCTACACTGCCCGAACACCACTGCACTGCCCTAAACCCTAAAACACTACCCCCAGCACGACCCCCTACACTGCCCAAACACCACTGCACTGCCCTAAACCCTGAAACACCACCCCCAGCACGACCCCCTACACTGCCCGAACACCACTGCACTGCCCTAAACCCTAAAATACCACCCCCAGCACGACCCCTACACTGCCCGAACACCACTGCACTGCCCTAAACCCTAAAACACTACCCCCAGCACGACCCCCTACACTACCCGAACACCACTGCACTACCCTAAACCCTAAAATACTCCCCCAGCACGACCCCTACACTACCCGAACACGACTGCACTGCCCTAAACCCTCAAACACTCCCCCAGCACGACCCCCTACACTACCCGAACACCACTGCACTGCCCTAAAGCCTAAAACACTCCCCCCAGCACGACCCCCTTCACTACCCAAACACCACTGCGCTGCCCTAAACCCTAAAACACTACCCCCCGCATGACCCCCTACACTACCCAAACACCAATGCACAACCCTAAACCCTAAAACACTACCCCGCACGACCCCCTATACTACCCAAAGACCACTGCACTACCCTAAACCCTAAAACACTACCCCACACGACTCCCTACACTACCCAAACACCACTGCACTACCCTAAACCCTAAAACACGACCTCCTACACTACACAAACACCACTGCACTACCCTAAACCCTAAAACACTACCCCCAGCATGACCCCCTACACTACACAAACACCACTGCACTACCCTAAAACACTACCCCCTACACTACACAAACACCACTGCATGACCCTAAACCCTAAAAAACTACCCCCAGCACGAACCCCTACACTACCCAAACACCACTGCACTACCCTAAACCCTAAAACACTACCCCCAGCAGTACCCCCTACACTACCCAAACACCATTGCACTACCCTAAACCCTAAACCACTACCCCCAGCACGACCCCCTACACTACCCAAACACCACTGCACTACCCTAAACCCTAAAACACTACCCCCAGCATGACCCCCTACACTACCCAAACACCACTGCACTACCCTAAACCCTAAAACACTCCCCCAGCACGACTCCCTACACTACCCAAACACCACTGCACTACCCTAAACCCTAAATCTACCCCCAGCATGACCCCCTACACTACACAAACACCACTGCACTACCCTAAACCCTAAAACACTACCCCCAGCACGACCCCATTCACTACCTAAACACAACTGCACAATTTGTTACAGGCGTTGCAACGCAGGCATGTGGTGCTTACTGGAAGTACCTGGTTGGCTAGTTGGGCCCCAGGGACCCTCAGGATTCAAGGTGACCTAATCCCCCAACTTAAAACGCGCCACGGGGCGCGTTTGCACAGTGGTGAAGGGAGGGGGCGGGGCCTCAGGTGACATGTGCGCAAACACGCCCTGTGGTGCGTTTTAAGTTGGGGAATTAATTCCCCTTGAATCCTGAGGGACCCTGGGGGCCAACTAGCCCACCAGGTACCTTCAGTAAGCACAACAGAGTTGTGTTGCAGAGAGGTGAAAAAAGGTGCGTGGCCTCGGAACGCCTCTCTGCAACTCAGCTCTGTGTTCCTAACTGTAGGTACCTGGGGGGCTAGTTCGGCCCCAGGGACCCTCAGGATTCAAGGGGACTTAATCCTGCAACTTAAAACGTGCCACGGAGTGCATTTGCACACATGTCACCTCAGGCCCTTCAACACTGTGCAAACGCCCCCTGTAGCGCATTTTAAGAGGTAGTTTTAATCACCCTGCCCTATTATGTACTAGGGACTTACAGAGGAGGTCATGCTAATCACAGGGGTACCCCAATGCATAGTGTTCCCTAGTGTATGTAGGTGTTTTCACTGTATTCTAAGTGTCTTTTAGCATAGCACTGGCTCTGGTTAGTCAGAGTCAGTTACCACCAGTACCCGTCTGAAAAAGTTGTGGGCACAGGATGATTTTGCAACAAGGCCTCTTTCTGCTCCTCTGTTGGTTCTTTCTGCACATCTTTTGCTTCTTCCTGCACTTTTCTTCGTCTTTGTGGACTTCTGTTGCTTCTTTCTGCATTTCTTTTGCTTCTTTCTGTGCGTTTTTTTCTTTCTTCACATGTCCTACCTCTGTAGGCATAGTTAGAAACTAGCATTTAAAAAACCTTTGAAATTCACTTAAAAAATCATAGGTTTCAGGCACGTTATAGTTAGAAATTAGCATTTAAAAAACCTTTGAAATTCACTGAAAAAACCATAGGTTTCAGACACGTTATAGTTAGAAATTAGCATTTAAAAAACCTTTGAAATTCACTGAAAAGACCATAGGTTTTAGGGACAGTTATAGTTAGTTGGACATTTCACTCGTACAAAACCATAGAAATTCCCCCGTTATAGTTAGTTCAGCTAACTATAACTCGCGCCCCCGCAATGCACTGCTGATGACGTCACATATTACATCACTCATGACATGGTCAGTGACATCACTGATGACATCACTGATGACATCTCAAATGACATCACTGATGACATCACTGATGACATCATCCATGTGATAATTTCATGCATCTTCTCACACCCTAATATAACTTTTGATACACTCACTCTAAATTACAGACTGCCATTCTCAAAACCATACACACTCCAATACCAATAACTACATACCCACTCACTGATTCTTAGGTCTACACACACACATCTACTCACTCACCCGTACAGTCACTCATACTTACAGTCACTCAGTACAGGACTATCATATGCACTCATACACCTATATAAACACTCACACACCGCCACTCATCCATAGAGGTACTCACACACCTAGTCAGTCATGCAAAAAATTAATCACACACCCATTTACTCACCTATACAGTTATACACACACCAGCTCACTTACTCATACAAATACTAGCACATTCTTACGCTCTTATACAATAACTGATACAAGCACACACGCATCCATACAGCCACTCTCACAATCACACACTCTCACTTATAGCCATTTAAATACTCTAACACACATATATACTGCCTTTTACATATGTAGTTACTCGCACATGTACCACTGAGATATACATTCACTCACTAACACACCCATACACACACTCACCCACCCAAGCAGTCCATCACAGATGCACTCTTGAAATCATGCACCCAGTGAATCACCCACTCACACATCTATGTACAGAGTCACACACACCCCACCCACACAAACACTCAGGCAGCCATACAGATACTCAGAGAACCAATCAATAACCCATATAGACACTCATGTAGCTATTCGCAAATCCATGCATCCACTTACACACCAACAAACAGACGGATACAGACATTCACACAGTTTAGTCACTAACCCATGCATTCAGTAAGATACGTTTAATCACTCACTTGTAGAGTCAGTCACGCACGTACTAAATCATCCATTCAGACACTTATACACCCACTCATTCTTCAATACGCCTTTCCCAATATATATTAAACATATTTAAACTTTACAGAAACACACAGTCACTGGATGATGTCATGTCATGTGTGTGTGTGTGTATGTATGTGTGTGTGTGTGTGTGTGTGTGTATATATATATATATATATATATATTATCTACTGGCGGTCGCCAGTAGATAGTTATAGTTAGGACCTATTTTCCATAGGAAATCCGCGACATTCTATTTGAAATAACTCTCTGCCGGTTGACGAATCTTCGCGAAATTTTCAAACTTTATGGCCCGCTCCGGTCCGCTCCTACCCTGAAAGTTTCGGGGTGATTCGTCAAGCGGGGGCCGAGAAAAAGGGGGTCCCAAAACGTGTTTTCCCCATTCATTTTCCCATAGGAAACTTTAGACACGGCTACAGACCGAACTGCTGAACGGAATTACACCAAATTTGGCAAAGAGGTAGTTCTTGGTTCAAAAAGAACCCTTTTTGTTAAATGGTGTAAATCCGTTCAGTAGTTCCAGAGAAAATCAAAAGGAAAATCACATATATATCTATGGCCGCGTCGGATTCGCGCACCCTGAGTGCACCCTGCGCGCACCCTCCCGATCACGAGCTGCATGTTAATTGGCTTTCAAGTGGCTGTCAACACTCCAAATCAGGAAGTGTTGGCAGCCATTTTGTCCCTCGGTAGAACCGAGGGACAGAAACAAGTGCGCAAAGCGCAAAAGGGGGCAGGGTAGAAACACCCTGACCCCCTAGGTCTGCTCAGGGGGTCCCACAAGGACCCCTGGGTAGAAAAAGCATTTTTTTTTTTTTAAATCGGCAGGATGCGCTCAGGGTGCGCGGATCCTGCCGATTAAAAAAACCAGAAGAAACAAGTGCGCAAAACGCACAAAGGGGGCAGGGTAGAAACACCCTGACCTCTAGGTCTGCTCAGGGGGTCCCTCAAGGACCCCTGGGCAGAAAAAGCATTTTAAAAAAAAACGGCGGGATGCGCTCAGGGTGCGCGGATCCCGCCGAGAAACGAAGCGCGGTCTCCCGCGCTCGTTAGTAATTGCCCCGGGTGGGCCAAGTCCCGGGGGCATGCAGGGTTTCTTTTTAATATGTGGGGGCCTCTAAGGCCTCAAGCCCCGGGGACCGTCACCCCCGGGGCTTAAAAAATAATGGTGCGGGAGGGCTCTTTGCCCTCCCGCTGCCCCGAGGACCGCCACCTCCCCGGGGCTTCTTTTTAAAAAAATGTTGACCTGTGTGGGGGGGCTCCAGCCCCCCCACATGCCCGGGGACTGCCACCTCCCTGGGGCACTAAAGATTTGAATATGGGGGTCCGTTACGGACCCCCAAAGCCCCGGGGACCACCACCTCCCCAGGGCTGTGCACTGGATGGGAGGGAGGCCGCGCGGCCCCCTCCTGGAGCCCTTGATGGCCCTGGGGACCGCCACCCCCAGGGCCGGCTCCTGCAGTGTCCCGGGGTGCCTACCCCGGGACACTGTAGTTTGCTATGACAGGACGGGAGCCTCGCGGCTCCGTCCTGTCATAGCAAACTTGGTTTGCATTTTGAAAGAGAGAGCAGGAAACCTGCTCTCTCTTTCAAAATGCAAACCCAATTGCTTTTCCACATGGGGAGCAGCATGTTAGCTGCTCCCCATGTGGAAAAGCAATGCCGGCGGGACTGTGGGGGGATTGGGGACCCCCCCACAGTCCCCAACCAGAGGCCAGGCCCCGGGGGATGGGGTCCCCGGGGCCATAAGTGGCCAGGGAGGGGGGCCACGCAGCCCCCCTCCGAATAAGTGCTCCCTGAAATATTGGTTGAGCCCACCACGACTTCTAGGGGTCGTGGTGTCCCGATGATGAAGCATGACACCACTAGGGTGTGTGAGGGAAAATAAATCAAAGAGAGGCCTTTTCCTCTACCACTTTGTGAGTGGTCGCTTCGTGTAGGGACATCCCATAATTTCTCCCTCCATAAATATCCATCTTTGTAATCAATACTTACAGAAGATCAATAGTGGAGTACTTTAACGTGGGTTAATGCTTTAAATCAGGAGGGCGTACTCCTCCTTTTTTCTCTTGGCCCTTTAAATATTAAGAACCTTCGGCTCTTTAATATTTAGGGGCCGATTCCGATCTCGGCCGGTAGGGCTCCGAATCGGATTCGGCTTAACCGGATCCGATTCGGAGCCCTATTTCCCGACCGACCCGTACGCGCGTCCGGGCGAGCGAGTACGATGCGTATTCGCCGACCGACTCGTCCGGGCATCCCGACCGCTCCGACCGACTCGATCCCGGGTCGAACCGCACCGACCGACTCGCAGCGGACACGACTCGCACCGCGCAATGGAGACGTTCCCGGCCGGGTAAGTACGATGCGCGCCGCGAGCAGTCCGACCGAGCCGCGCACTCCGGCTCGAAAGAGCTGTCGGAGCCGTACTTTGGGGTCCGTGTCGGACCCCCTGTACGCGTAGCCGCGCGAGTCGCACACAGGGGGACCCATGGCTCCCCTACCTGTGCGTGTACGGCGCGAATCGCTTCGCCGCGTACACGCTGTAGGGGGCGCACTTGTCCGCATCGCACCCATTGAGTCAATGGGAGCCCGCGTACGCGTTGTACGACAGGCTCCCATTGACTTCAATGGGAGTCCGACCGACTCGAGTCCGATGGCATACGTGCGCATCGTACTCGTTCGGTCGGACTGCACGGGTCCGATTCGGTCGGAAATCTGTCCGGGTCCGGCTCGGTCGGGGAGATTTCCGGCCCGAATCGGAATCGGCCCCTAAGTGTGTAATAAGTGTAGTGCAGCGCGCAGCTGTAGGGCTTTGTGCCTTTTGAAATTCTCAATTTAAAATTTTTTAATTTAGAGTTCATAAATATAAGTGTGTCCAAAAGAAATCCTCTCCCTAGTGTATCAAATTGTTTCTAAAGTTCACAGCTCACTTCTAAACACCGTTCCATTTTATCATCATGAATGTACCAGGTACTTCCACATCAGTAGAAACCCTTGGTATAGGGTATTCAGACGAAATAGCATCAGCAATTTTGGCTGGTCCATCATTATTCCCAGATACGAATATAAGCCAGAGCCTCAACCAAGCACAGAATTGGGATGAATTAAAAGAACTTAAACGTACCCAGATGAAGATTCTTCTTCATGGGGCCATTCTAACAGAGTATTTACGTGGGAACGCAGCACCAAAAGGCCTCCTAGTAACTAATGCTCCCAGAATCTTTCTAGATGACCCGCTGTTTAAAAAGGAGTGGTCACTGATCGCGTGGCGGTGTACACACGATTGGTTAATTCTCATTATAAACACCGCAAAACGCCTCTCAGAAGCAATTCTAGTCAAGATTAAAACAAGTGAAGACGCTTTAATGACTGAGATAAAGATCACATTATACAAAAAGAAACTAGATGAGGTCAATAAAGAAATTGCAGAACATAAAGATTTTTGATGCAGAGCAAAGTGAATAAATTACAGAAAGACCTTAAAAAATTTGCCCACGAAAAAGTCTATCCCTATATAAGAGACGACTATAAAAGTCAGGAAAATTCTGAGTCTGGCTCTTCATATCAAGGGGATTCAAGCAATTCTGAGTCCGAACCAGAAGATTGGTCAGTGATGGTTCCAATAAAAGTTGGAGAGAAAAACAAAGAAGACCAAGAAGAGGCAATTTTAACCCAGGGTTTCAACCACCTCACATGTACCCTTGGCCAAACCCATATGGACCTGTCCAGTTCCATGGACCTCCACAATTTCATGGGCCCCCACAATATCTTCCCGCTCCATTTTACCAACCTAATTACAACCAGAACCGTTTTTTAGGACAGGGCGGAAGAAGAGGGAGACGCGACAGGAGAACCAACACAAACAAACAGGTCCAATGGGAAGACAGCAACACTCCGGTGAGCACACGGAGTATGACCAAAGGTCCACAAGTCGGGATGAGCAACAACAAGGACTGTGGTGAACCTCTCAGACTACACTCTAAACCCAGAGGAAGTCGCAGTTTTGAACAAAGGCCTTGGATTCGTTCCTACTGCGTATTTGGATAAGTTCCAATTGCGTTGTGAATTAAGCGAATTCTTCAGGAAAATCCGCATAAAGACTTTCTTTATGGAAAAAGAAGCACCATTGGCTGATAATTCTCACACAACGCTACGACTAAAATCCAGCTTTTTCCCTCCAGCATCACTAATGCCTCCTGAAGTGATTGCCTTCGAGGACAGCATTTCGAAAGATATTGAAGCACTACCATTCAAGAATGGCATCTATGACAATCTAAGCAAAAAAGAAAGGAATGCATTGAAAACCCTGAGCATGAAGAGTGACATTACCATCAAACCCGCGGATAAAGGCGGAGCAACTGTGATTCAAAGTACAACAGCATACAGAACGGCTTGTATGAGCCTCTTGGCTGATACTAAATTTTACAGAAAGATCAATAAGGACCCCACAATACATCCGAAAAAAACAATATGCACCATGACCACAGATGCCCTGAATCATGGCTGGATAAATCAAAAAGAACACGAGTTTCTTAATTCGGATGACCCAAGAACCCCGGTATTTTATACAATACCCAAAATACACAAAGGCAAAACACCGCCCCCTGGAAGACCGATTGTGTCTGGAGTGGGATCTCTTTGGAGCCCCTCTCTCAGTACACTGATTGGTTTCTCCGCCCATTGGTCACCCGTATCAAGTCATACGTACAAGATACCAAGCATTTACTTAATCTAATATCATCAGTGACATATGACCCCACGAACAACATGTTGGTATGTTTAGACGTAGAAGCACTGTATACCAGCATCCCACAAGAGGAAAGTATCCTTGTTATGGAAAACCGGTTAAAACAAGAACATTGGACCTGGGATGCTCCAATAAGTTGGGTCATAACATTGATGCGTCTAGCCCTAACCGAAAACGTATTTCGATTCGAGGAACAGCTCTATCTCCAAGTCCATGGCACTTCGATGGGCAGCACCTTTGCGCCTAGCATAGCGTGTCTGTATGTGGACCAGATAGAAGAACAACATATCTGGTCAGCCAACCCTTACTCCAAAAACATCTGTAAGTGGTGGCGTTACATCGATGATGTCTTAATGATATGGGAGGACGACTCTGAGACATTGTCCAACTATCATAGGTGGCTTAACCAACTCAATCCACATTTGAGATTTACTATGACGTACCATCATGACGAAGTCTCCTTCCTTGATGTAAAAATAAGGGCGAAAAACCAAGGGTTGAGCAGGTCTCTGTATACCAAACCAACTGACAAGAACAGTCTTCTGCACTTTGAGAGCGCACATCCACGCTCCCTTCGGGAGAATCTACCCGTTGACCAGTTTCTGCGAATCCGTAGAAATTGTGAAGATCTGAATGATTACAAATGTGAAGCAGAAGTACTGGTGAAAAAGTTGGAAGAAAGAGCATACCCAAAACGTATTATTGAAAAAGCCAAGAAAAGATCTCGCAATACACAGAGGGCTGCTCTATTGGATACACATAAAAAAGAGACAAAAGATACCGTCATTTGTGTCACAACGTATAATGCATCATCAAATGACATTAAGAAAATCATCAATAAGAAGTGGCAGATCCTTACGTCAAATAAACTGAAGTTTGACAAACCTATGTTTTCCTTTAGGAGGAATAAAAGTTTAAGGGATACCTTGATACATACAGATCTGAAAATGAAAACAACTCAACAACTGACACTTTGGCATCAACCCTCTGTCGTCGGTCACTATCCATGTGGGTCGTGTGTGGTATGCTCTCTAATCAAACATACAAAAGAGATCGATTTGGGCATGCATCATGCATGGGAACAACGGACCCATACAAATTGCAACAGTGACAAAGTTGTATGCATGATAAAATGTCCATGCCAACTAATGTATATTGGCATGACTGGGAGAAAAGTCAAAATCCGCATTAGCGAACATAGGAGCACCATCAGGAGAGCTGTAACAGCAACAAGACTGACGTCTCACTATGTCGAAATGCAGCACACAGACATGGATGTACAGTGGACTGTAATTGAAAAAATCAAAGGAGACGGAGACCTGACAAAAAAACTCCTCAAAAGGGAACAACGGTGGGTGTACCGTTTAAAAACACACATCCACGGACTAAACGATTCCATACCCTGGAATCAACTGAACAAAAAGAGCTAAAATATCATACATAAAGCACACTTTGGTATGGCTGTATATTACACAAGATGCTTTTATATATGGAATATAATACTGGTAACATGGATATGGGAATTAACACATCAAAAAATCACATACTGGAGAGGCCATGGCTTATAATTACATGACCAGGTAACATTATTGTACAACCTGTCTCCAACCATTCATGGGTGGTTTACATTCATCCATGGGGTTATGATAGGCAGCACCCCTACTGTGGTCTGCTCTATCAACATGAAAACAAATTTTTAGACATCGTAGTTTTTGTTTATTCTCATGCATCGTATATATGAGTTGGGGTTCTCTTTAAAATCCCGGGCTTTAGAGTCTTCTTATAAATTCTCACCATACGGTGATAAGATCGGTTTGATACATAATGCACATATATATGGACGTGGTCAGTCTGCTGGTTTTCGGGATCCCGATCCTGTAAATAATCCACATAAGTTATGGCCCGATCATGTCGGCACCAGCTTGAAAATATTAAGAAATACAAATTTACCTGTGGTTTGACAATGTGAGATCCCATTACGATTTGAGATACTTCACTACATCCCCCATAATCCATAGCTTTAGTATGACGTGTGTTCACATGTCTTCAAACTACACTGCCAGTTTACCACGTCTTTAATATCCAAATTACAGATTTCCGTTTTTCTGGTACATTTCTTAATACAGTTATATCCACATACTTTTGCGTTGTTGCAAATCGTTTCAGAAAGTCCAATTCCAAATCTCGAGTTTCACGCTAATCCAGCGTGATCTCGCACGAAAACCCGGAAACGATCGTAACTGCCCACAGGGCCATTTAAACAACGAACGCGCGCTTTCCTCTGCTCACAAGCAGATGGAATCCGCACCGAATAGGTTCTAAGCAGGGGAAGACCAAAGAATATGTAAGTTAACCGCTGGTTGTGTAATGGCTACTAACAGGTTCGCATTTTTGATATCTCCTGCACGGAGACTCTGCCGATTGCGGGCACAGTCATAACGCTACTTTTTCTACCTTGTTGTTTGTCACCCATTCTTTTCATGTAATTTTTCAACAAAATCGACCGATTGGCGTGCATGGTCATTCCTATCTACAATCAATGCCCGACCATAGGGCTATCCCCGTTTTAGCGTGATTTCACATGGGTTTATTCCTCTCTTAAAACGTGGTAAGAACATGTATTCATTTATTATTGTCTTGCTCTTTCTAGAGTTTTACAACACTATCGAGCGGTGAGAATGTTAGTGAGCATGTGATTTGCGGAGCATATAATTACCTTTATTGAGACACCTGGGTTCAAGGCACACTTAATAACGGCAAATGCCGCTAGAAAATACAGAATGTAAGAATGCGAGCTTAACGTATAAAATTTGCGTACGGCACAGTTTCTGAATAATTTTCAGTGCTATACCACCTGGTGATATAAAATGATCATTGGGAGAATGTCAGGTTATCACTAATGGTGTTTTTCTGATATTATACATGTTTTAACTATGGCGAGTTGATGTCTGTCCTGTTTAGTGTTGTTCTCTCTTTTTTCACAGATGGAGTGATTCTACATTTAAATTAACAGTGACGTATAAAGGAGCAGCTATCTGCCCTTTTTATAAATAGTGTAGGGTAATACCCCTTTCATTCTCCTTCCAGGGGGGGACACAGCCCTGAAGAAAGTCCAGCACCAATTCCTTTTTGGCATGTAAAGGACTGAAACATGTTGGCCTTAGGGTCCTAGGACCATAACATTCCAAACAACCCTATTGTTCCTTAATTTTAATATTCCTGTCAGACCCAAGAATAAAGGGATACTGGGGTCTGCCAGTGGATTTTTAATTTGTAATCTCTATCCCCCTGGCCAGATCTATTACCTAAGTGCTCCCTGAAATATTGGTTGAGCCCACCACGACTTCTAGGGGTCGTGGTGTCCCGATGATGAAGCATGACACCACTAGGGTGTGTGAGGGAAAATAAATCAAAGAGAGGCCTTTTCCTCTACCACTTCGTGAGTGGTCGCTTTGCGTAGGGACTTCCCATCATTTCTCCCTCCATAAATATCCATCTTTGTAATCAATACTTACAGAAGATCAATAGTGGAGTACTTTAACGTGGGTTAGGGCTAGTTGGCCCCCAGGGACCCTCAGTATTCAAGGGGACTTATTCCCCCAACTTAGAACGCGCCAGGGGATGCGTTTGCAGAGTGGTGGAGAAAGGGGGCATGGCCTGTGTCCACCTCTCTGCAATCGAGATCTGTGGCGCTTACTGAAGGTACCTGGTAGGCAAGTTGTCCCCCAGGGACCCTCAGTATTCAAGGGGAATTAATCCCCCAATTTAGAACGCACCAGGGGGCGTGTTTGCAGAGTGGTGGAGAAAGGGGGCGTGGCCGGTGTCCACCTCTCTGCAATCCAGCTCTGTGGCGCTTACTGGAGGTACGTGGCGGGCAAGTTGGCCCCCAGGGACCCTCAGTATTCAAGGGGAATTAATCCCCCAACTTAGAACGCGCCAGGGGGCGCGTTTGCAGAGTGGTGGAGAAAGGGGGCGTGGCCTAGTATGAGAAGTTAGCAATCCTGCTGCGTGGGACTTACTGGAGGTAATAGGAGGGGTAGTTGGCCCCCAAGGTTGATGTTGGGGGCTAACTACCCCTCCTGTTACCTCTAGTAAATCTCACACAGTGGGATTGCTAAGAGGTGTTCGGAGGCCACGCTCACCTTTCTCCACCACTCTGAAAACGCGACTGCTATGTTATAATTAGAAATTAGCATTTAAAAAACCTTTGAAATTCACTGAAAAAACCATAGGTTTCAGGGACGTTATAGTTAGAAATTAGCATTTTAAAAAACCATATAAATTCACTGAAAAAAACCATAGGTTTCAGGGACGTTAAAGTAAGTTGGGCATTTCACTCGTACAAAACCAGAGAAATTCGGCCGTTATAATTAGTTGAGCTAACTATAACTCGTGCCCCCGCAATGCACTGCTGATGACGTCACATGTTACATCACTCATGACATGGTCAGTAACATCACTGATGACATCTCAAATGACATCACTGATGACATCATCCAGTGACTGTGTGTCTCTGTAAAGTTTAAATATGTTTTATATATATATAGGCCAAGGTGTATTGAAGAATGAGTGGGTGTATGACTGTCTGAATGGATGATTTAGTAGGTGCGTGACTGACTGTATTAAGTGAGTGATTAAACGTGTCTTACTGAATGCATGGGTTAGTGACTAAACTGCGTGAATGTCTGTATCAGTCTGTCTGTTGGTGTGTAAGCGGCTGCATGGGTTGGTGAGTAGCTACACAAGTGTCTATATGGGTTATTGATTGGTTGTCTGAGTATCTGTATGGGTGCCTGAGTGTCTGTGTGGGAGGGAGGGGGGTGCGTGACTCTGGATAGATGTGTGAGTGGGTGATTCACTGGGTGTATGGGTTTAAGAGTGCATCTGTGAAGGGCTGTATGGGTGGGTGAGTGTGTGTATGGTTGTGTTGGTGAGTGAATGGATGTCTCAGTGGTACATGTGTGAGTAACTACACATGTGAAAAGCTGTATATGTGAATGTTGGAGTATATAAGTGACTATATGTGAGAGTAAGTGATTTTGAGAGTGGCTGTATGCATGAGTGTGTCCTTGTGTCAGGGATTGTATAAGAGAGCAAGTATGTGTTAGTCTCTGTATAAATAAGTGAGGTGGTATGTGTATAACTGTATAGGTGAGTAAATTGGAGTGTAATTGATTATTTGCATGACTGACTAGGTGTGTGAGTAAGTCTATGAGTGAGTGGCGGTATGTGAGTGTCTGTATAGTTGTATGACTGCATATGCTAGTGGATGTATTGATGAGTGACTGCATGTATGAGTGACTGTATGGGTGAGTGAGTAGATGTATGTGTAGATCTAGGAATTACTGAGTGGGTATGTACTAACTGGTATCGGTGTGTCTATGGTTTCGAGATTAACACTCTGTATTTTAGAGTGGGTGTATCAATGTTTTATTAGGGTGTGAGGAGGTGCATCAGATGATCACATGGATGATGTCATCAGTGATGTAATCACTGATGTCACTGACCATGTCATGAGTGATGTAATATGTGACGTCATCAGCAGTGCATTGCGGGGGCGCGGGTTATAGTTAGCTCAACTAACTATAACGGCCGAATTTCTCTGGTTTTGTATGAGTGAAATGTCCAACTAACTATAACGTCCCTGAAACCTATGGTTTTTTCCAGTGAATTTCTATGGTTTTTTTAAATGCTAATTTCTAACTATAACGTCCCTGAAACCTATGGTTTTATATATATATATAGGCATACACCACATCTCTGCCCACCTGTGAATACCTCTTGATTGACATTTCCACAACAAGTAACTCAAAGTGCTCCCTCCAGATGTTCTATCACCCTGCCAGAGGTAATCACACGTTCACTGAACGGGTCATGGAGATTATCTCCTCCAACATTAACAATCATACCAACCAGGTCTACCTGGGTGACTTCAACATTCACTGGAACAATCCCACTGACCCGCTCCTGAACTGCTTCAAATCCTTCCTCCATGACCTCAACCTCATACAAGCCTGCAATAGCCTGACACATAAGAAAGGAGCCACCCATGACCTAATCATTGCTAATGAGAACACCATACAAGTTGACAATGGTCTCCTTTACGACTGGACCGACCACCACTGTGCCACCTTGTCCCTAAATATAGAGGCAATTACCTCCAAAGGCCAATCAAAGAAAGCCAAACACTGGCTCTGTGACACCTGAAACATTAACTCACACACTATGTCAACTATCCGTAACAAGACCCTGCTCCTGCCTCTCACGATGACCAATGCCTAGAACCTCACAGATCACTATTTTAATTCCATGTCCAAAATCATGGACACCATAGCCACTAAGTAATTAAAAAGAATCCCGTCCAAATGATCCAACCCCTGGTTCTACAGTAACCCTAACAAAAAATGGCAACACTTCAGACTTGCTGAAAAAAGCGTGGAGACACACCCCCTCCTGGGCCAAACTCATATTCCTGTGTCAAAGGCGCAGCACTTACAACAGGCACATTAGGAACTCCAAAGCAGCCTTCTTTCAAAACCAACTAGACACTGCTTCTAATAGGCATAAAAAACTGTTCGAAATTATCAGAAATCAATCTTCTTGCAGGAGCGACCTTGCTTCCACTAACAATATAGCACCCCCTGACTGTGAAACCTTTGCCTCCTTTTTCTCTGAGAAAAGATCGTCAGTCACCAATGACATCCAGATTGCTCTCAATCTACTCCCGCACCGACCCTCCAACATCCATACTCTGGCCAAACTCTGCAGCTCCACAATCACATTGAACAATTCCTACTCCTCGACCACTGTCAATCCAGCTTCCATTTGGGTCATAGTACCGAAATTTCCATGGTCCACATTCTCGACGATGATCTGTGCTCACTCGACCAAAGTGAATTGTGGCTCCTGATCCTGCTGGATCTGTCTGCTGCTTTTGACACCATCAACCAAGCTTCCCTACTTGACCGTCTAGAACATAGGATGGGCCTCTCCAGTACCAGGCTAAAATGGTTCTCCTCCTTTTTACACGACAGATCACAGCTCTTCCTAATCAATCACACTCTTTCTGAGCAGTCTCCCCTATCGCTGGGCATCCCCCAAGGTTCTATCCTATCCCTGACACTGTTCAATTGTTATATGGAGCCCCTTACTGAAGTCCTGAAACTCTCCCACATCTCCTACCATATGTATGATGATGACACCCAACTCTACATGAAAATAACCTCCATCGAGGACATCCACACCCTTAACATCACCCTAATAAATATGCAACAATGGCTAACTCGTAACCACCTGAAACTCAAAGCCCTTAAAACTATATTCTTACTGCTCGCTCCTCCCACTACTTCCTGTACTGTCAACGACTGGCTCCCTCTTCTCTTTATGTCCCAAACAGAGGGGACAGAGGGGCAAGTTTAATGAGGTCCAGCATACATGCCCCACAGAGACAGTGAGCAAAGAGGGTATGAAGTTCCTCAGGGTCTGAGTAGAAGAACGTGGGAGTGCAGGTGGAAGTGACACCAAGGATTGGTCGTCTCACCTGGAGTAGAAAACAAGGGGGGAAAATTCCCTTGTCGGAACTAGGGCTCTCACACACCTAGCAAGCTAGGTGTCATGCTTCATCATATGAGCATGCCCCTCGTCAGGTCGGCGCTGCAATACCTGATGGGCACCCAGTACGGGGCACTTTGGCGGGGGTCTTTTGTTCCTGCCGTTGGGTGCAGTGGGGGTGAGGGGCCTACATACCATGTTATCAGGTAGGTACCCAAAGTTGCTGACTAAGGTTGCCTGCAACGGAGTCCGGCGGTCATTATGGACAACAATGTGTGTCCCACGCTCGGTGAACGCTCGTTTCCTGACCTACTCTGCCGCCGGAACCGGTATGTAGGCTTTTCACTTATCATGTTGTGTAGATAGTTATTTTGGTCCTGATGAAGTGCCTTGATCCTCCTGACGCATAGAGCACGAAACATGTTGACCTTTAGAGAGTAGAGCATATACAGCTAGAAACCTTGATCTAGTTCACTGCCACTCTCCCTGTTTTTACTCAGGCAGTTTACCTCCCAGAATAAAACACTACTAGGACTAACTGACCTGTTTTAATCCACGCACTGCACATCTACACACACTAGGCCCCTCACCCCCACTGCACCCAACGGCAGGAACAAAAGACCCCCGTCAAAGTGCCCCGTACTGGGTGCCCGTCCAGGTATTGCAGCGCCGACCTGACGAGGGCAGGCTCATATGATGAAGCATGACACCTAGCTTGCTAGGTGTGTGAGAGCCCTAGTTCCGATAAGGGAATTTTCCCCCCTTGTTTTCTACTCCAGGTGAGACGACCAATCCTTGGTGTCACTTCCACCTGCACTCCCACGTTCTTCTACTCAGACCCTGAGCAACTTCATACCCTCTTTGCTCACTCCCTCTTCTCTTTGCCTTGAATTGCACTCCACACATTGTCGACTCCAACAAATCCCTATGTAAAACACTAGACAAAGACCTCTCCATGCAAAAACACATCAGCGCCATCAATAGAGGAGCTAACTATCAGCTGCATATCCTTAGGAAACTAAAACCTTTCTTTACCACGGCCAAACTCACAACTGTGACTCATGTACTTGTGCTCTCAAAACTTGACTACGGTAGAACTACCCTTGTGAGCCTCCCGAAAACCTCACTTGCACCTCTGAAGGCTACCCTTAATGCTGCAGCAAGGCTCATCACAGGTAAAACAAAAAGTGTTCACATGACCCCTGACCGTTGTGCACTAAATTGGTTTCCCTTTGAGGCCAGGATGCATTTCAAGATCAACTGCATGACCCACAAAGCACTACTCCACAATACCCCCTCCTGCCTGTCTCAGAAACTGCTCCTATTGGGTGGAAATAGATCCTCCAGAAGCACAAGCTCCTTACTTCTCAAGCCACAAAAATTCAAGAAAAAGAAAACCTACAACAGTTCCTTCTATGGAATGGCCCAAACATTTGGAACTTTCTACCCACAGAGATCAGATGCAACCCATCGACATCCCTCTTCCGGAAAGAAGTAAAAATGTTTCTATCCAATACATTTCTCTCTCACTGAGGACTAGGCCACTGGTACACCTACTCCACACCCCCCACATAACCTGTGCATCACTACCTCAGGGAAAACTATGTCTCTCCTCTCCCCACACTGTAACTCCCTCCCTCTTTGACCTCAGAACCTAGTGTTCACATATTCTGCTATATTTTGTTTTGCTTACATCTTTTGTTACTTTGTATTTTCATTTACGATTATATTACCTGAGTAATTGCTGCTATTTTATTTTCACATCTCACTGTATATCGTTTACTCTTTTTTTATCATTGCTATGTATTTTTATTTACTCTTTATGTTCCTTGTGTTATTCGGTTGTGCTTACTCTGTAAAGCGCTCTGAAAACTTCGGGTCATGTTTGCGCTATATAAAAATCCTCAAATAAATAAATAAATATACCCCTACATACAGTTGTTCCTTCAGAATAGGTGAAGGCTTCAATCATTGATAGATAAGTAGGTGTCTGTGGCATCTACCATTTAATGTGGTTTCACAAAGGTGACAAATGTCCTTTTCAAATATCTAGTTGTGCACTTGACTTCTTGGCTTCTTTAGTTCACCAAAAGCATTAAATGTTCACATAAATTAAGCACAGAGGGAGCAGTTTGCTCTTTGTATGGTGATATATGTGGATGACATTTTAATCTATTCAAGCACAAACATGTGTTCCAGACCAAGACAATATTATACCCATTAAGGAAGGATAATATGCATGGCAAACCAGAGAAGTATTTGTCCTCAGGCTTGGTGTTAATTGGACCTTTCAGTAATGGAGGAATTATCGTCTTAGGGTTAGAAATGAGGTAACCATTTTACAGACAATTTTAACCTCTTTGTGGTGAAAATGACAAATTGTGAAACTCGCAGTTGTGTTGGTTTCCTCTTTTTAGATATTGTTTTTACTTTTTGATAACTTACCGCACAGCGTAGAGAATGCAAAGTGTCGGTAGTGGTGCAATTAACAAACAAATAATGGGCATAAACATAGTAAATATTAATTACCAGTGGCTGAGATTAATTTAAGGTTCCATCCATAAAGTGTTGTTCTTCTCATTGATTAGCCCTACAGGAATGCAAATGCAAGGGTCATGTACCCTTTTGTGACATACGACCCAAAGTTCAAACCCTGCCTAGGGTTCCTGTGTTCCCATAAAGAGGAGACATTGCCTTTTGGAGAATGGTTTGTCACTGTCTGTAGTAGAACAGTAAAAAATAAAAAATAAACTTGAATGAACAAAAGTTATTATCAATGCTGACATTAATCAGGTGTTCCACTCATCACTATGTGCCGGATTCACAAAGAGCCCCCGCACTTGTGGCAGAGGCTCCACAGTTGTGGCTGGATCTTGGCGCTGCGGTTTCTCATTGTGGAGATCCTGCCACGGCTGCGGAGCCTCTGCCACACTTGTGGAGGCTCTTTGTGAATCGGGTACTTTGTCTTCTTCTTAGTGTGTGACCTTAAGTGTGACAGCTATTTCTAGATGTTTGTTCCATAGCTCTCTCTCACCTTGAACTCAGGTGTACCTCGCTGATGAGGACTACAAAATCCGAAAGATGTCTTGGGTTGCTTGTATCCCCCTGAAAAAAGGATTTGGAAAGACCATTTAGGCTGACTGCCTCTATGAGGCAAAGTCAAGACAAATTTGCATATGGTTGATTTGAAGTGCCAGAGTTGGGACACAATAGTGAATTGAACTGCCACCTAAACTAAATACAAGTGGATGAAGTTAATTTAAGAATTCTAGCATTCTCTTTTTCTTCTTCAAAATGAGCAACCTGAAGTTGGATGGATATGCTCATCGTTGGGTCTCATCGCTTGCTGTACAAGAGGAGTCAGGCTTCACCTCACTGATGGGCCCAGAAAGGCTCAAACAAGTCTGTGGTTGCTTAGGTCATTGCAATATTTGGTCTAGAAGTGCATGTTAATGTTCTCTTTTTGAGCTAGGCCAAGAATGATTTGCATATATTTGATCTATGTCTGCAGTTGCACGGCGAGCAAAGTGTGTAGCCACAATTAAATACTAGTGGAAGAGATTAATTCAAGACATCATTTATTGCTCTTCCATTCCCTCTATTATTCATTTTTCTTCCCAGGGATTTATACTAAGTGGCACAGGTATCCTCAGACCTGGGTCACAAAGCTTGTTGTGCTTCACCTCACTGATGAGGCCCAACTAGGCAGCCTAAAACATGTCTAAAATTCCTTATGTTTTTGTACAGATGTGAAAAGCCCTAGCAGTGTGGTCTGGATTGTGTCTCTGTCTATAGTGGCACAGGGAGCAAAACAATAATTGGAATGAAATGTGGCTCAGCATAATTATCATGGCTTGGAATAATTCATGCATTACATTTATAACTTTTTGACATTAGTTACTGTTACACATTGTTTCTCTTGAAGAGGACTGCTCTTCACATGATTATTCCTATACAAAATAATCCTTTGTATTTTAGTGCAGCTAAGCAAGCATACAGGGATGTTCAGACCTCCTACAGAAATCTGAGTGAACTTAATGTTACTAATTTAAGCAACATCAGATTTATTAAAAGCTGAGGTGTCGAACCCGTGACTCGAAGATTTTACACACACACCATAACATACCTATTATTATGAGGACCGGTCATTGACCTTAATGAAGTGTGTAATTGCAATTTTAACTCCACATGGTGCTTTGATAGTAGGGTATAAAGAGTACCGAGGCAAATCTAACTGTGCTTTTAATTTTTGATACACTAGCTCGAAAGTACCTAAACATTCTACGAGGATGGGTCCTCACAACGCACTGGTCCTCATAAAGATAGTGTTTGTCTGGTTCTGACAAGGTCAACCCATGCTATGAGGAACGAGCCAGTGCCCACAGTGTGGGTTATACATGCCCACACACACACACACCCCAGTTATTACACTAAGCTGGCATATTAAATATAGGCACATAACTAGCTTATGTACTTCATTGTTTCTTTGGTAGTACCCAACTCAAAACACTACTTCACAACATTGAAATTCTGATCCATCATGTATTAATTTAAATCTATTTTGTGCAGGTTACACACCTGTCTGCAGCAGGAGATGCACTAGTCCAACAAAGTATTTTTTTGCAAAATTAAGTGTGCTTTCTTATATGCAGACCGGTTTCTATAATAGAAGCATATTGCTTTCCCCTTGATAACCTCTTTTGCGTTCTTCCCGATCACCCATATCTTCCTTCCACCTCTGCTTCCTACAACCTTTCCTCCCTTATACATGTGTTGAGTTAACCTCTCATCAAAATCCCAAACTTCCACTGCATATTCTGGGTGCAAGAATGTTTTCCTGCCTTGATCAAATCCAGTGGCGGCTGGTAGGTAACGGGGGTGGTGAGGCAGAGGTGTTGAAATAACCAAAATATTTAAAAAAAACACTTACCTCTTAACTGCTGCCGTCTTTCCTCCGCCATCTCTTCTCCGCTTCTCTTCTTGACTCTGAGTCCTGGAAGCAGGAAGCATACAGGCTCCTCTAAACCAATCACAACGCTGCTGTCACCAGAATGACAGCAGTGTCGTTATTGGTCTGAGCACCGTGGTTTGGCACTGAGACAGGGATTGGGAGCACGTGCATGTTCTCCACCCAGGCTGTGCATTACAGCTGGGTGGAGAACATGCTAATTGCGCATAACTGTTTGGCCAGCCCAAGATGGCCGGCCAAACCGCCATGTGCACTTATTGTGCACAAACCACTCCTTCCTGTGACACCAGCCCTGCCCCGTCCTAACCTAGCTCCAGTAGCTACGAAAAATAAAATATAATGATGTTATTATCATTTTATTTTTCCTTTTTTCACTGCTCTGAGAGCAGTGGGGCGATGCTTCTCCGCCTTAGTGGAGGAGCTGCCCCTGATCAAATCAATATGAAATTTTGAACAAACTGATAAATGTGCAACTACAATACACCATCTGGATTTTGGACAGATACATGGGGACCTCCAAGGGACTATGAGAAAAGACCAGATGTAATGCTATGTCATCTATGTGGAATCAGTTTCAATGAAGGCGTCCTTTCTACTACTCAACTCAGGTGAAAATATGCTCCTCCCCCAATCCTCCTCCCCTGCATAGCTGGCCAATTGCATCAGCTGTCCAGGGGCACTGGGGTAATTGCCTCCTCTCCCTCAACCCCCTAACCAAGATGTACATTACAAGTAACATGTTCCTCATGGCCTTCCAACTTCCCATAACATCCCTTGGCCATTTCGCCCCCTCTCTTTCCCAGTTACTAAACATAAATGATGTATTTCCATTCTTACCAATATTCTCCATAACATCAACCCATATCTTGCATCTTGCCAAAGACGCCACCATGCTATAGCTCTTTCCTCCCACCTACACTCCTTGCTCATAGTTTGGCTCCCCCCTCACAATTCAATACTGGAGGGCCCCCACCAGGGCCTGATTTGGCACTGGTAGTTCCTAGTGGGACAATCCTTTTTGGCAGCCCCCCCCCCACATCCCCCTCCTCGGATTCCCTCATTGCCATTTGGCAAAAGTGCCTCTCATCTCCATAGACACTCTCTCACACACTTTTCATTTGTTCTGATGCACTGGTAAAGGCTGGCTTACTAATTCACTGAGCTTTCCACATGAAATACAGATCTGTTCTTTACAGCAGGCATATTAACCCTTTATGTTGCTTTATGGCGAGTCAAAACTGGCACTTGACAAAACTCCGATCTCTCTCTCGGACAGGAACATTAATCACAAGAGTTATCTTGACACTTTTATTGCTACCTGAATGCTGGACGCACAAGGAACTCTGCAGCAGGGGCTTTTCAATCGTACGTTTTTGCTAAACACAGCGCCCCCCCTAAGGTCAGTGCCTCCCTCCATGTCAGCGTCCAGTGCGGCCGCACCTGTCGCACTGCCCTAAAGCCGGCACGAGTCACCGCCATGACGGCAATGGTTTCTGCTAAAATTGAATACAATTCCTTGTGAAAAAAGAGTTGTCACAGAACTTCACCTGACAGGTGAATTGGCAGCTCGTGGCTTAAGAGTGTCACCTACATTCCCCCTCCTCCCTCAGTTCTAAGGAGACCCAGGAGAGGAGAGAGGAGGTTAAGCTGACCAATCATCATCTGATCCGACCACTTCCTTTCACTATCACTGCTGGAGACCCACGGAGGCAGCTACTGACTCCATAGCATTTTTTCACAGTTCTGACATCAGAGCAGTGATAAACCAGATTTTGAACCCATTGTTTCGTATGGTGGATTCAAACGAAAGCCATTCTTAACCAATCATGTCATGACTACAAATCTGAAAGTATGTCCTTTGCCCACACACTGGGTACCGAAGCATTTCAACGTTTATTTTAAGCCACAGGATAAATAAACATAGGGTATGAACGGACATGAAGGTCAGATAAAATGCAGGAGACAAAACTTTGTACCTGGCAAAGAACTGAATGGCTTGTAGGCCTTTATCGTTCTCTTTACCGGTTAGAACGAACGTGTTGGGGTCGGAGTTACATTTCATTAACAGGACGGATTTAGGACTTATCATTGTCCCACCTGTTTATTTGGATTTCCTCAACTTACTACGCATTGGGGATTTCATGTTAGGTGAATTTTACCGCTGAGAACTGTGAGACAGCAGCGTTGGTAGAGCAGAAGGTTTCAGTTCATTATTTTGGATTCTATACATCATTTTGTATACATATCATCTTCTTCTTTGGATTTGACTCCATGGGACAATAACTAGTACCCTCACACCACCATTAGCGTTACTTCATGGTGAAATTTTTATCGACCCTAAGCTTCTGATAGTAGCAGTTTGTTTTTGGAACGAACGAAATATATTCAGTACACTTGCAGTGTCTTGACTGTAACAGGACTAGCGACATACTTGATCACTTTAGCCTTGAGAAAGTCTCGGTACACATTTGTACAGACGAAACACGTGTTGGCTGCTTTGTTTGCTGGGCTGCTTTGTTTGCTGGGAATTGGCATTAAGGAAAAAGAAAAACTCAATAAAAGAAACGTTTTCTATGAAAAAGAATTGTTTTGGAAAATCTTTTACGTGCTGTACATAGGGCACAAGAAATCAAAGGACTGTATGGACTAAATAATTACAGTACTGACTATTAGCTTTTTGCAATACAGTTTGATTTATTGGATCAATTACTACCTATGATTGGTGTGCTGTAATAGCTTTATTCTCTGGTTATCTATGTGCATGTTTTACATGCGATTGACACCCTTGGGTAGTGGGTGATTTAAGCTAGATAAGCACCCTGCTGTACTTACAGTTGTCTTGTTTATTCTTTACGCCATTTACTGTTTTACTTTGTTTACATCTGTCGATCATTGATGTGCGGTATCTCCCTTTCAGGGAACGCTACTACCCATTTCAAATAAGATGGCTTGTAGGCCTGACTAGCAGGGTGGGATTGGTAAGGTGGGCACTCGGGCAATGGCCGAGGGGCCGGTATCCGAGTTCCAGCTGTGGGCTGCTTTTTTGGGCAGCCTGGGGGCGGATTTGGGCGGCATCTGAGTTGTTCGGATGCCACCAACGGCCCAGTGGGTGCCCGAGTGGCCTTTCTGGAGGCTGATGGGCGTCCATTACCTCCCTTTTATCAACGGGCAGAGGTGTCACTCCCTTTCTCTCGCTGGGCCAGCCCATTAATGTATGCATATTGAGCGGGGGCAGGGGGCCTGAGCAAAAGTGGCCTCACTTGTTTTCAGGTGTGTTTCACCAGTGTGAACTAATCCCTGCATTTATTTTTTATCTAAGTAAAGTTAAGAAAACATGCCTCTGTCAGAGACCCCCCCCCTTCTTTTTATAAAACTTTGCCGAAGCAGTGTTTTGCGGAGAGGCAATATGCAAATGTGGGCCACTTTATTTTAGCGTGCCTGGGCCGATTTTTAATCCCAATCCAACCTTGCTGACTCTAGAGCAGATCAGTGCTTCTGAATGGTGGCAAGGTAGGGGCTGAATCTGTTACTTGTTAGCCTTACCCCCTCCCAAGATGGGGCAGATTTAGTCCCATCCACTTCTAGCTACTGAAAAGCCCATAGGGCTGGCCTAACTAATACAAATGGCAGACTTGTTTCTAAAACAATAGTAGGGCAGGAGGATAATAGCATTCTGTGAGGCAACGGGCGCACCTCAACTCACATATTTTTTTTTCCTTTAATTCAATTGTTTTCAATGCAAACCTGGTAAATGACAGTGCTTGTTACTTCAGGTGTCAATAGAAAGCTAATTAAACTTAGATAAGGAGCAAGTGAGATTTATGGCAACACGGATTTTATTTAATTTAGTGATCAAAGGCAAAATGTTACTGAACTAAGTGGTCAATTGAGAAATTCGGTCATTGGTCTCGGGGGAAATTTATCTTATAAGTAGATTGGGAATTAGACCCAAGGGAGTGCACATGGAAATTAACTCAGGGATTCATTTCCAATTAGGCTCAAGGGTGAGGAGGCGAAAGAGAGAACAAATGAATGCTAGTACGGTTGCAAGCTGTTTGAACTTTCTTGGTTCTATCATGATATTGATACACAGTACTCCATTAAATAAATGAATTCGCATACCTCTGAGGTAAGCTTGATTTCTATCTTGTATGCTGTATAGATGAATTTCTGAAATAAATAAAGTCTGATATGGAGTTAAGGGAATTGTGTCCTGTTTAATTTTGTTTCCTGTTTATTTTCAGCATTTATGAGAGTTTAGGTTGAATCCCGTTTTTTTCTCTCAAAATCAAGATTCAATCTAAATTCATTTTCACAATGTATTGATGGGAATAGAATTCTTTATTTTTTATTTAAAGTGTGATGGTGGCTGGGCCCAACAAATATTTGTTTCGAAATGAAATAAATAAAACTAGAAAAAGCAAGTTTCAAAACAAGCTAAAAGTAGCTGCTTATCACAGTGTCAGTCACTGCAGGTCCTGGCTTACGTTTTTGTCTACAGCTTTCTCAGAGGAGCTGACTAGACTCAGGGCCTAATTCATAAAACGCTTGTACATCTACAACCCACACGCGCTCCTACACATAGGTGTATTTTTATGAGTTTTGAGAATTCACATGTATTTCCAGTTCTACTCCGAGGAAGATGCACCATTCGAAGGTTTCCAGGCCTTCAAATCCGAATTTAAATGACATCTGCTATTTTCCCAGTGCAGAGTTCTACGCTCGGCACAAATCTGCATTGAGGGAAGGCAGCCTACTGTGCAATAATACATATATATTTTTCGCTCTTCAAGAGTAAAAATGTTTTTACCCCTGGAGAAATCCCTTGCACTACACCTCCACGAGCTGTGGGGGTTCCTCCATTCCCTTTCCTCTATTAAATAGATGTTACTCCAGTCAGTGCTCAGTTTGAGCCAGTGGTTTCCAGTGCTGAGCACCAGCACTTAACCATCAACTCTGATGCTTTTCATGAGCACCAGTTAAGGACATATTAATTTACGGGGAGATTAAGTGATTTGCCCAGAATCACAAGATGTTGAGTCGACACCCAGACTCGAACCGGGTTTCCCAGCTCCGAAATCTGCAGTCTGGCCATTAGCCACATCCTCTCCTGCTTTCATGGTAGGTATACGGTTCTGTTTTTGGCCGCGCTAACAGGAGAAATGGGCTGATGCAAGCAGTGGTGGCTCCTCCGCTATGGTTTTAAGCAGTGCAAAGAAGCATACAATAATAACTTCGTTATTATAATTTTATGCTTTGTGACGTGTTCTGCTGCTTTAAGGGTGGGCGGATTGGCGGGCTGCTCTGCTCATGGAGCAGGGGAGGAGTGGTTTTCCCACTCCTAAGTGCGCAATGACTGTTTGGTCGGCCTTCTTGGGCCGCCCAAACGATTCATGCGCACTTTCCCCTTTCTCCATGCAGGCTGCTTTACAGCGTGCAAGGAGAACAAGCCCAGGCTCCAATTCCCTGGTTGAGCATCCAACCAGGACGCTCACAACCAATTGCATTGCAGCGTAGTGATTGGTCAGGGGAGCCTGGGTGCCTACCAATCACAACGCTGCATTGCAGCATTGTGATTGGTTAGTGGGGCCTGGCTGTGCTTCCGTCCGGAGAAGAGCAGCAGTGAAGACGCCGGACCCGGCGCAACAGTGAGTTTATTTTATTTTTACATTAAAATAAAAAATGCGGCGGCTCTTCAATGCCCCCCGCGACTCGCCCATCCCGCCACCCGCGAGCCATGCCGGCCACGACTGGATGCAAGCTGCCTCCTTACGAAAACCCCAGCACTTATTTTTTTTTACAAATTAACCACTTACTCCAGACCTTTACTGGTGTAAATCCCCAACCATTTCCAGGTTTGGAAAGGATCAGAGATAACTTTGTGAATGCCAACAAACACACAAATTTGTGGGCATTAACTAACTCTCAAGTCAAACAGCACCTGGTTGTGCCTATTCCACCCCTGCACTGTGTTAACTACTGCGTAATTAAATGCAGTCATTCCAAACAATTACAAAGTAGTGACATCTTTTACACTCACCGGGTAGCCCTTTGAGAATATCCGACAGGCATGCAAGAAGCAAATTTGGGCCATACATGGTATACAGGATACAGCCATCAGACCCCCCAGAGGTAACATGTAAATCTGTCTTCCTTCTTAAAAAACATCTTTTCCGATTCACCAAGATTTGGTATGATGTACTCTTGTAGAGCAGCTTGCTTAATTCACTTGAGGCCATATTGATCCTTATTGCACGCAACAAAACGCAGCAAGTTTGCGCTGCGTGAAAGGGCAGGAATGCGCCATATTTTTCAAGTTATGGCACATTCCTGCTCTCTGCCAGTTCTGGTACACGAACCGCTACCTAGTGCCAACAAAGGCACCCTTGCACGATGGTGCAAGGGTGCCTGCATTGCAGAAAGGTTTATTTTTGTACCCCAAGGGGCACCTTCCTGCACAAAAACAATCCTCTTAGGATGCAGCACATGTAGAAAGAGGAAAAAGTGAGGATTAATATAGATATTTCTCGTCTTTCTGCCTCCCCTGGGAAGGCTTAGTATTTTTCACTGATTCCGAGGTTTACCAGTCTTAGTAAATCTGGGAATGCACCAAAATCCATGGGTGGATGTGTGGGAATGCCCACCCTCCACCCATGGAATACCTCCCCTGGGCAGAGTAACGCAAGGCACTGTCTTGCATTACTCCAGATTTACCAATCCATGCATGGCCACACAAAGTGGCCTTCCGTGGCTTGGTAAATATCATCCTAAGTTTTGCGTCGCTCTTGAAGGGCAGCGCAAAGCTTTAATAAGTATGCCCCTAGGTGTTTTCTGTTCATAAGTCTTAGCTACAAATGGAGGAGGATGTATATCTTTTTTCATTATATTGCATACAATTGTGGGGCCTGTGCAAAGTATCTACAGAACTAACAATGGTTATCTGATAGAATATCGATTCTAAAAATATAGTGTGGACTGAATATCGTTTCAAAAACATCAAGGACCAAAATATTGAGAAAGTCAATGCATATAGGTGGGTATAGATTTACTGGTCTTAACTTCACATCTATATACCTTGAATATTATCTACTGGCGGTCGCCAGTAGATAGTTATAGTTAGGACCTATTTTCCATAGGAAATTCACAACATTCTATTTCCAATAACTTTGGCGCCGGTTGACGAATCTTCGCGAAATTTTCAAAACTCGTGTGGCACTCCATTCTGCTCCTATCCTGAAAGTTTTGGGGTGATTCGGCAAGCGGGGACCGAGAAAAAAGGGGGGTCCCAAAACGTGTTTTCCCCATGCAATTTTCCATAGGAACCTTTAATCGCAGCTACAGCCCGAACTGCTGAACGGAACTACACCAAATTTGGCAAAAAGGTAGCCCTTGGTTCAGAGTCGTGCCTTTTGGTTAAATGGTGTAAATCCGTTCAGTAGTGCCTGAGAAAATCAAAAGTAAAATCACATATATATCTGGGCGTAGCCTAACCACACATGTCATTGTGAGATCTGATTGGCTGTCAGCACTTCATCCTGGAATTGCTGGCAGCCATCTTGGGACCAATATACATGATAGTACCCCATTGAAATGCATTGTAGTGAATCAAAGATTTTGAGGGTTACCAAAAGGAGAACTATAAAGGGTGATAACAGACTTTAGTTACATTAGAATTCATTTGTTGATGGTACCATACTAATTTCAGGAATTGTGGTGTGTTCTAAGGTGATTTTACCCTGTAAAAACCTTCTGCTGGGATATCATGAATCATGTTTGAGAGAAAACTATTTTCACATGCTTGTCCCATAGAGTTTTGGAAGGTGCTCCAGAAGCTAAAATGAGAGCATATTTTCTGTAAATTCATATTATCTTTCTCAGTCATGTGAGAATGAAGTCTGACAAGCTCAGTAAAACATGTACATCCAACAAGGGCAGAGACTGTCAATTGATAACTTTGTATTCTACTGCAGCTTCCCAGAGTGTTCTAAAGAACAACTAGAGTGCTAACAGCCTTACTTATGACAAAAGTATGGCACACCTGAAGACATCTTGATTGGAATAAAATGGTAACACTTAAAACATTTAATTTAAAAAGGAACAAAATGATGGGGTTCATTTTGTCATAGAAATTATGGTTAGTGCTGTAGAAAGAAAAATTAGGACATGTTTCAAGTGTGATCTCAAATATCTTCCTGTTATCTTTCAACAGGAGCAGCCTGTCAGTTGATGCCTTTGTGTTCTACTGCAGCTTCCCAGAGTGTTCTAAAGAACAACTAGAGCGCTAACAGTCTTACTTATGACAAAAGTATGGCACACCTGAAGCCATCTTGATTGGAATAAACTGGTAACACTTAAAACATTTAATTTAAAAAGGATCAAAATGAGGGGGTTCATTTTGCCATAGAAATTATGGTTAGTGCTTCAGAAAGAAAATTTAGGGCATGTTTTAAGTGAGATCTCAAATCCTCTTCTATTTCATTAGAAAATTCTGACATGCAGACTGAAACAATCACTTTCAATAACAGCAGTAGACTTCCAGTTAACTCCCTGGTGAGCAGTAGCTTTACTACAGTGATCTAATGAACAACTAGAGTGCTAACATTCTGAATTTATGGCAAATGTGTGACACATCTGAATGCCTTCTTGATAGAATCAAAGTAAAAACTGAAAGCATTTCCTACTGAGGAGACTGCAGTAAATGACGAAATTAGGAAACTTCATAACAAATAAGTCTCCCAAGATGGCCACCAGAGAAAAAAGAGCCCAAATGTAGCACAAATATCACCCAGATGTAGCCCACATATAGCCCAATGACAAAAGTGTGCAAAACACTTTATTTTTAGTTTTTTTGCAGTTTTATGTAGTGCAGACTGGTCAGGTATTGGAGCGTTGCATCTTAAAACATGACCCCCCACACTACAAAAACACCACTGCACTACCCTAAACCGTAAAACACTACCCCCAGCACGACCCCCTACACTACACAAGCACCACTGCACTATCCTAAACCCTAAAACACTACCCCCAGCATGACCCCCTACACTACACAAACACCACTGCACTATCCTAAACCCTAAAACACTACCCCCAGCACGAACCCCTACACTACCCAAACACCACTGCACTAACCTAAATCCTAAAACACTACCCCCAGCACAACCCCCTACAGTACCCAAACACCACTGCACTACCCTAAAACATGACCCCTTTACACTACACAAACACCACTGCACTACCCTAAACCCTAAAACACTACCCCCAGCACGACCCCCTAGACTACACAAGCACCACTGCACTAACCCTAAACCCTAAAACACTACCCCCAGCACGACCCCCTACACTGCCCGAACACCACTGCACTGCCCTAAACCCTGAAACACCAGCCGCTGCACGACCCCCTACACTGCCCGAACACCACTGCACTGCCCTAAACCCTGAAACACCAGCCCCAGCACGACCCCCTACACTGCCCGAACACCACTGCACTGCCCTAAACCCTGAAACACCAGCCCCAGCACGACTCCCTACACTGCCCGAACACCACTGCACTGCCCTAAACCCTGAAACTCCAGCCCCAGCACGACCCCCTACACTGCCCGAACACCACTGCACTGCCCTAAACCCTGAAACACCACCCCCAGCAAGAACCCCTACACTGCCCGAACACTACTGTACTAAACCCTGAAACACCAGCCCCAGCAAGACCCCCTACACTGCCCGAACACCACTGCACTGCCCTAAACCCTGAAACACCAGCCCCTGCACGACCCCCTACACTGCCCGAACACCACTGCACTGCCCTAAACCCTTAAACACCAACCGCTGCACTACCCCTACACTGCCCGAACACGACTGCACTGCCCTAAACCCTGAAACACCAGCCCCAGCATGACCCCCTACACTGCCCAAACACCACTGCACTACCCTAAACCCTGAAACACCACCCCCAGCACGACCCCCTACATTGACCGAGCACCACTGCACTGCCCTAAACCCTGAAACACCAGCCCCAGCACGACCCCCTACACTGCCCGAACACCACTGCACTGCCCTAAACCCTGAAACACCAGCCCCAGCACGACCGCCTACACTGCCCGAACACCACTGCACTGCCCTAAACCCTGAAACACCAGCCCCAGCATGACCCCCTACACTGCCCGAACACCACTGCACTGCTCTAAACCCTGAAACTTCACCCCCAGCAAGACTTCCTACACTGCCTGAACACCACTGCCCTAAACCCTGAAACACCACCCCCAGCAAGACCCCCTACACTGCCCGAACACCACTGCACTGCCCTAAACCCTGAAACACCAGCCCCAGCACAACCCCCTACACTGCCCGAACACCACTGCACTGCCCTAAACCCTGAAACACCAGCCCCAGCACGACCCCCTACACTGCCCGGACACCACTGCACTGCCCTAAACCCTGAAACTCCAGCCCCAGCACGACCCCCTACACTGCCCGAACACCACTGCACTGCCCTAAACCCTGAAACACCACCCCCAGCAAGAACCCCTACACTGCCCGAACACCACTGTACTAAACCCTGAAACACCAGCCCCAGCAAGACCCCCTACACTGCCCCAACACCACTGCTCTGCCCTAAACCCTGAAACACCAGCCCCTGCACGACCCCCTACACTGCCCGAACACCACTGCACTGCCCTAAACCCTTAAACACCAACCCCTGCACTACCCCTACACTGCCCGAACACGACTGCACTGCCCTAAACCCTGAAACACCAGCCCCAGCATGACCCCCTACACTGCCCGAACACCACTGCACTACCCTAAACCCTGAAACACCACCCCCAGCACGACCCCTACATTGCCCGAGCACCACTGCACTGCCCTAAACCCTGAAACACCAGCCCCAGCACGACCCCCTACACTGCCCAAACACCACTGCACTGCCCTAAACCCTGAAACACCAGCCCCAGCAAGACCGCCTACACTGCCCGAACACCACTGCACTGCCCTAAACCCTGAAACACCAGCCCCAGCACGACCCCTACACTGCCCGAACACCACTGCACTGCCCTAAACCCTGAAACATCACCCCCAGCAAGACTTCCTACACTGCCCGAACACCACTGCCCTAAACCCTGAAACACCACCCCCAGCAAGACCCCCTACACTGCCCGAACACCACTGCACTGCCCTAAACCCTGAAACACCAGCCCCAGCACAACCCCCTACACTGCCCGAACACCACTGCACTGCCCTAAACCCTGAAACACCAGCCCCAGCACGACCCCCTACACTGCCCGAACACCACTGCACGGCCCTAAACACTGAAACACCACCCCCATCCTGACCCCTACACTGTCCGAACACCACTGCACTGCCCTAAACCCTGAAACACCAGCCCCAGCACAACCCCGTACACTGCCCGAACACCACTGCACTGCCCTAAACCCTGAAACACCAGCCCCAGCACGACCGCCTACACTGCCTGAAAACCACTGCACTAAACCCTGAAACACTAGCCCCAGCAAGATCCCCTACACTGCCGAACACCACTGCACTAAACCCTGAAACACCACCCCCAGCAAGACCACCTACACTGGCCAAACACCACTGCACTGCCCTAAACCCTGAAACACCACCCCCTGCACAACCCCTACACTGCCCAAACACCACTGCACTGCCCTAAACCCTGAAACACCACCCCTGCATGACCCCCTACACTGTCCAAACACCACTGCACTGCCCTAAACCCTGAAACACCACCCCCAGCACGACACCCTACACTGCCCGAACACCACTGCACTGCCCTAAACCCTGAAACACCACCCCCAGCACGACCCCCTACACTGCACGAACACCACTGCACTGCCATAAACCCTGAAACACCACCCCCTGCAAGACCCCCTACACTGCCGGAACACCACTGCACTGCCCTAAACCCTGAAACACCACCCCCAGCACGACCCCCTACACTGCCTGAACACCACTGCACTAAACCCTGAAACACCACCCCCAGCAAGACCCCCTACACTGCCCGAACACCACTGCACTGCCCTAAACCCTGAAACACCAGCCCCTGCACGACCCCCTACACTGCCCGAACACCACTGCACTGCCCTAAACCCTGAAACACCAACCCCTGCACTACCCCCTACATTGCCCGAGCACCACTGCACTGCCCTAAACCCTGAAACACCAGCCCCAGCACGACCCCCTACACTGCCCGAACACCACTGCACTGCCCTAAACCCTGAAACACTAGCCCCAGCACGACCGCCTACACTGCCCGAACACCACTGCACTGCCCTAAACCCTGAAACACCAGCCCCAGCACGACCCCCTACACTGCCCGAACACCACTGCACTGCCCTAAACCGTGAAACACCAGCCCCAGCACGACCCCTACACTGCCCGAACACCACTGCACTGCCCTAAACCCTGAAACACCAGCCCCAGCACGACCACCTACACTGCCCGAACACTACTGCACTGCCCTAAACCCTGAAACACCATCCCCAGCACGACCCGCTACACATCACGAACACCACTGCACTGCCCTAAACCCTGAAACTCTACCCCCAGCAAGACCCCCTACACTGCCCGAACACCACTGCACTACCCTAAACCCTGAAACATCACCCCCAGCACGACCCCCTACACTACCTGAACACCACTGCCCTGCCCTAAACCCTGAAACACCACTCCCTGCACGACCCCCTACACTGACCGAACACCACTGCACTGCCCTAAACCCTGAAACACCACCCCCAGCACGACCCCCTACACTGCACGAACACCTCTGCACTGCCCTAAACCCTGAAACACTACCCCCAGCAAGACCCCCTACACTGCCCGAACACCACTGCACTGCCCTAAACCCTGAAACACCACCCCCAGCACGACCCCCTACACTGCACGAACACCACTGCACTGCCCTAAACCCTGAAACACTACCCCCAGCAAGACCCCCTACACTGCACAAACACCACTGCACTGCCCTAAACCCTGAAACATCACCCCCAGCAAGACCCCCTACACTGCCCGAACACCACTGCCCTAAACCCTGAAACACCACCCCCAGCAAGACCCCCTACACTGCCCGAACACCACTGCACTGCCCTAAACCCTGAAACACCACCCCCAGCACGACCCCCTACACTGCCCGAACACCACTGCTCCGCCCAAAACCCTGAAACACCAGTCCCAGCACAACCACCTACACTGCCCGAACACCACTGCACTGCCCTAAACCCTGAAACACCAGCCCCAGCACGAACCCCTACACTGCCCGAACACCACTGCACGGCCCTAAACCCTGAAACACCACCCCCAGCATGACCCCTACACTGCCCGAACACCACTGCACTGCCCTAAACCCTGAAACACCAGCCCCAGCACAACCCCGTACACTGCCCGAACACCACTGCACTGCCCTAAACCCTGAAACACCAGCCCCAGCACGACCGCCTACACTGCCTGAAAACCACTGCACTGCCCTAAACCCTGAAACACGAGCCCCAGCAAGATCCCCTACACTGCCCGAACACCACTGCACTAAACCCTGAAACACCACCCCCAGCAAGACCACCTACACTGGCCGAACACCACTGCACTGCCCTAAACCCTGAAACACCACCCCCTGCACAACCCCCCACACTGCCCAAACACCACTGCACTGCCCTAAACCCTGAAACACCACCCCTGCATGACCCCCTACACTGCCCGAACACCACTGCACTGCCCTAAACCAGGAAACACCACCCCCCAGCACGACACCCTACACTGCCCGAACACCACTGCACTGCCCTAAACCCTGAAACACCACCCCCAGCACGACCCCCTACACTGCACGAACACCACTGCACTGCCGTAAACCCTGAAACACCACCCCCTGCAAGACCCCTACACTGCCAGAACACCACTGCACTGCCCTAAACCCTGAAACACCACCCCCAGCACGACCCCCTACACTGCCTGAACACCACTGCACTAAACCCTGAAACACCACCCCCAGCAAGACCCCTACACTGCCCGAACACCACTGCACTGCCCTAAACCCTGAAACACCAGCCCCTGCACGACCCCCTACACTGCCCGAACACCACTGCACTGCCCTAAACCCTGAAACACCAACTCCTGCACTACCCCCTACACTGCCCGAACACGACTGCACTGCCCTAAACCCTGAAACACCAGCCCCAGCATGACCCCCTACACTGCCCGAACACCACTGCACTACCCTAAACCCTGAAACACCACCCCCAGCACGACCCCTACATTGCCCGAGCACCACTGCACTGCCCTAAACCCTGAAACACCAGCCCCAGCACGACCCCCTACACTGCCCGAACACCACTGCACTGCCCTAAACCCTGAAACACCAGCCCCAGCACGACCGCCTACACAGCCCGAACACCACTGCACTGCCCTAAACCCTGAAACACCAGCCCCAGCACGACCCCCTACACTGCCCGAACACCACTGCACTGCCCTAAACCGTGAAACACCAGCCCCAGCACGACCCCCTACACTGCCCGAACACCACTGCACTGCCCTAAACCCTGAAACACCAGCTCCAGCACGACCACCTACACTGCCCGAACACTACTGCACTGCCCTAAACCCTGAAACACCATCCCCAGCACGACCCGCTACACTGCACGAACACCACTGCACTGCCCTAAACCCTGAAACTCTACCCCCAGCAAGACCCCCTACACTGCCCGAATGCCACTGCACTGCCCTAAACCCTGAAACATCACCCCCAGCAAAACCTCCTACACTGCCCGAACACCACTGCCCTAAACCCTGAAACACCACCACCAGCAAGACCCCCTACACTGCACGAACACCACTGCACTGCCCTAAACCCTGAAACACCAGCCCCAGCACAACCCCCTACACTGCCCGAACACCACTGCGCTGCCCTAAACCCTGAAACACCACCCCCTGCACGACCCCCTACACTGCCCGAACACCACTGCACTGCCCTAAACCCTGAAACACCACCCCCAGCACGACCCCCTACACTGCACGAACACCACTGCACTGCCCTAAACCCTGAAACACTACCCCCAGCAAGACCCCCTACACTGCCCGAACACCACTGCACTGCCCTAAACCCTGAAACATCACCCCCAGCAAGACCCCCTACACTGCCCGAACACCACTGCCCTAAACCCTGAAACACCACCCCCAGCAAGACCCCCTACACTGCCCGAACACCACTGCACTGCCCTAAACCCTGAAACACCACCCCCAGCACGACCCCCTACACTGCCCGAACACCACTGCTCTGCCCAAAACCCTGAAACACCAGTCCCAGCACAACCCCTATACTGCCCGAACACCACTGCACTGCCCTAAACCCTGAAACACCACCCCCAGCACGACCCCTACACTGCCCGAACACCACTGCACTGCCCTAAACCCTGAAACACCAGCCCCAACAAGACCCCCTACACTGCCCGAACACCACTGCACTGCCCTAGACTCTGAAACACCAGCCCCAGCAAGACCCCCTACACTGCCCGAACACCACTGCACTGCCCTAAACCCTGAAACACCAGGCCCAGCATGACCCCCTACACTGCCCGAACACCACTGCACTGCCCTAAACCGTGAAACACCAGCCCCAGCACGACCACCTACACTGCCCGAACACCACTGCACTGCCCTAAACCCTAAAACACTCCCCCAGCACGACCCCTACACTACCCGAACACCACTGCACTGCCCTAAACCCTAAAACACTCCCCCAGCACGACCCCCTACACTACCCAAACACCACTGCACTGCCCTAAACCCTAAAACACTATCCCCCGTCTGACCCCCTACACTACCCAAACACCAATGCACTACCCTAAACCCTAAAACACTACTCCCGCATGACCCCCTACACTACCCAAAGACCACTGCACTACCCTAAATGCTAAAACACTACCCCCCGCATGACCCCCTACACTACCCGAACACCACTGCACTACCCTAAACCCTAAAACACGACCTCCTACACTACACAAACACCACTGCACTACCCTAAACCCTAAAACACTACCCCCAGCACGACCCCCTACACTACACAAACACCACTGCACTACCCTAAACCCTAGAACACTACCCCCTACACTACACAAACACCACTGCACTACCCTAAACCCTAAAAAACTACCCCCAGCACAAACCCCTACACTACCCAAACACCACTGCACTACCCTAAACCCTAAAACACTACCCCAGCAGTACCCCTACACTACCCAAACACCACTGCACTACCCTAAAACACTACCCCCAGCAGTACCCCCTACACTACCCAAACACCATTGCACTACCCTAAACCCTAAAACACTACCCCCAGCAGTACCCCTTACACTACCCAAACACCACTGCACTACCCTAAACCACTACCCCCAGCACGACCCCTACACTACCCAAACACCACTGTACTACCCTAAACCCTAAAACACTACCCCCAGCACGACCCCCTTCACTACCCAAACACCACTGCACTACCCTAAACCCTGAAACACTCCCCAGCACGACTCCCTACACTACCCAAACACCACTGCGCTACCCTAAACCCTAAATCTACCCCCAGCATGACCCCCTACACTACACAAACACCACTGCACTTCCCTAAACCCTAAAACACTACCCCCAGCACAACCCCCTTCACTACCTAAACACAACTGCACAATTTGTTACAGGCGTTGCAACGCAGGCCTGTGGTGCTTACTGGAAGTACCAGGTGGGCTAGTTGGGCCCCAGGGACCCTCAGGATTCAAGGTGACCTAATCTCCCAACTTAAAACGCGCCACGGGGCGCGTTTGCACAGTGGTGAAGGGAGTGGGCGGGGCCTCAGGTGACATGTGCGCAATCACGGCCTGTGGTGCGTTTTAAGTTGTGGAATTAATACCCCTTGAATCCTGAGGGACCCTGGGGGCCAACTAGCCCACCAGGTACCTTCAGTAAGCACAACAGAGTTGCGTTGCAGAGAGGTGAAAAAGGTGCGTGGCCTCAGAACGCCTCTCTGCAACTCAGCTCTGTGGTCCTAACTGTAGGTACCTGGGGGCTAGTTGGGCCCCAGGGACCCTCAGGATTCAAGGGGACTTAATCTCTGCAACCTGAAACGCGCCACGGGCGCGTTTGCACACTTGTCACCTCAGGCCCCCTCCCTTCACCACTGTGCAAACGCGCCCTGTAGCGCGTTTTAAGAGGTAGTTTTAATCCCCTGCCCTATTATGTACTAGGGACTTACACAGGAGGTCATACTAATCACAGGGGTACCCCAACGCATAGTGTTCCCTAGTGTATGTAGGTGTTTTCACTGTATTCTAAGTGTCTTTTAGCATAGCACAGGCTCTGGTTAGTTAGAGTCAGTTACCACCAGTACCCGTCTGAAAAAGTTGTGGGCACAGGATGATTTTGCAACAAGGCCTCTTTCTGCTCCTCTGTTGGTTCTTTCTGCACATCTTTTGCTTCTTCCTGCACTTTTCTTCGTCTTTGTGGACTTCTGTTGCTTCTTTCTGCATTTCTTTTGCTTCTTTCTGTGCATTTTTTCTTCTTTCTTCACATGTCCTACCTCTGTAGGCATAGTTAGAAACTAGCATTTAAAAAACCTTTGAAATTCACTTAAAAAATCATAGGTTTCAGGCACGTTATAGTTAGAAATTAGCATTTAAAAAACTTTTGAAATTCACTGAAAAAACCATAGGTTTCAGACACGTTATAGTTAGAAATTAGCATTTAAAAAACCTTTGAAATTCACTGAAAAACCATAGGTTTTAGGGACAGTTATAGTTAGTTGGACATTTCACTCGTACAAAACCATAGAAATTCCCCTGCTATAGTTAGTTCAGCTAACTATAACTCGCGCCTCCGCAATGCACTGCTGATGACGTCACATATTACATCACTCATGACATGGTCAGTGACATCACTGATGACATCACTGATGACATCTCAAATGACATCACTGATGACATCATCCTTGTGATAATTTCATGCATCTTCTCACACCCTAATATAACTTTTGATACACCCACTCTAAATTACAGACTGCCATTCTCAAAACCATACACACTCCAATACCAATAACTACATACCCACTCACTGATTCTTAGGTCTACACACACACATCTACTCACTCACCCGTACAGTCACTCATAATTACGGTCACTCAGTACAGGATTATCATATGCACTCATACACCTATATAAACACTCACACACTGCCACTCATCCATAGAGGTACTCACACACCTAGTCAGTCATGCAAAAAATTTATCACACACCCATTTACTCACCTATACAGTTATACACAGTAATACGTAACTAATCATGTACAT
>CAWUFW010018057.1:0-237203 GCA_963921515.1 Calotriton arnoldi
TGTACTTCGTTTGTTACATGTTGCTACTGGACAGAATGCAGAACAATGTCATACATTCACCCCGGTACAGAGATCTGGGCCTAAATCCATCGTTTTTTGCTCACCATGCCATTCCAGTTTGGACCCAGCCATATGCAAATCAGTCTTGACCCTGCGCCCAATGGGAACAGTCCAGCCCGAACTGCCAGGCCAGGTCCTTCCTGGACTGGAAACAAGCATCCTAGGACCGGTTTATGGCTTTCAGCCCTCATCAGCCAGGATAGCTTGATTCCAGTGGCATGGAGAGCACGGGACCCACGTCTGGGCATACCCGTCCCACTCGGGGTGACAAATGCAAAAAGAACAATTGATGGACAGAATGCAGAACAATGTCATACATTCACCCCAGTACAGAGATCTGGGCCTAAATCCATCGTTTTTTTGCTCACCATGCCATTCCAGTTTGGACCCAGCCATATGCAAATCAGTCTTGACCCTGCGCCCAATGGGAACTGTCCAGCCCGAACTGCCAGGCCAGGTCCTCCCTGGACTGGAAACAAGCATCCTAGGACCGGTTTCGGGCTTTCAGCCCTCATCAGCCAGGATAGCTTGATTACAGTGGCATGGAGAGCACGGGACCCACGTCTGGGCATACCCGTCCCACTCGGGGTGACAAATGCAAAAAGAACAATTGATGGACAGAATGCAGAACAATGTCATACATTCACCCCAGTACAGAGATCTGGGCCTAAATCCATCGTTTTTTTGCTCACTTCGCCATTCCAGTTTGGACCCAGCCATATGCAAATCAGTCTTGATCCTGCGCCCAATGGGAACAGTCCAGCCCGAACTGCCAGGCCAGGTCCTTCCCTGGACTGGAAACAAGCATCCTAGGACCGGTTTCGGGCTTTCAGCCCTCATCAGCCAGGATAGCTTGATTCCAGTGGCATGGAGAGCACGGGACCCACGTCTGGGCATACCCGTCCCACTCGGGGTGACAAATGCAAAAAGAACAATTGATGGACAGAATGCAGAACAATGTCATACATTCACCCCAGTACAGAGATCTGGGCCTAAATCCATCGTTTTTTGCTCACCATGCCATTCCAGTTTGGACCCAGCCATATGCAAATCAGTCTTGACCCTGCGCCCAATGGGAACAGTCCAGCCCGAACTGCCAGGCCAGGTCCTCCCTGGACTGGAAACAAGCATCCTAGGACCGGTTTCGGGCTTTCAGCCCTCATCAGCCAGGATAGCTTGATTCCAGTGGCATGGAGAGCACGGAACCCACGTCTGGGCATACCCGTCCCACTCGGGGTGACAAATGCAAAAAGAACAATTGATGGACAGAATGCAGAACAATGTCATACATTCACCCCAGTACAGAGATCTGGGCCTAAATCCATTGTTTTTTTGCTCACCATGCCATTCCAGTTTGGACCCAGCCATATGCAAATCAGTCTTGACCCTGCGCCCAATGGGAACAGTCCAGCCCGAACTGCCAGGCCAGGTCCTCCCTGGACTGGAAACAAGCATCCTAGGACCGGTTTCGGGCTTTCAGCCCTCATCAGCCAGGATAGCTTGATTCCAGTGGCATGGAGAGCACGGGACCCACGTCTGGGCATACCCGTCCCACTCGGGGTGACAAGTGCAAAAAGAACAATTGATGGACAGAATGCAGAACAATGTCATACATTCACCCCAGTACAGAGATCTGGGCCTAAATCCATCGTTTTTTTGCTCACCCTGCCATTCCAGTTTGGACCCAGCCATATGCAAATCAGTCTTGACCCTGCGCCCAATGGGAACAGTCCAGCCCGAACTGCCAGGCCAGGTCCTCCCTGGACTGGAAACAAGCATCCTAGGACCGGTTTCGGGCTTTCAGCCCTCATCAGCCAGGATAGCTTGATTCCAGTGGCATGGAGAGCACGGGACCCTAGTCTGGGCATACCCGTCCCACTCGGGGTGACAAATGCAAAAAGAACAATTGATGGACAGATTGCAGAACAATGTCATACATTCACCCCAGTACAGAGATCTGGGCCTAAATCCATCGTTTTTTTGCTCACCATGCCATTCCAGTTTGGACCCAGCCATATGCAAATCAGTCTTGACCCTGCGCCCAATGGGAACAGTCCAGCCCGAACTGCCAGGCCAGGTCCTCCTGGACTGGAAACAAGCATCCTAGGACCGGTTTCGGGCTTTCAGCCCTCATCAGCCAGGATAGCTTGATTCCAGTGGCATGGAGAGCACGGGACCCACGTCTGGGCATACCCGTCCCACTCGGGGTGACAAATGCAAAAAGAACAATTGATGGACAGAATGCAGAACAATGTCATACATTCACCCCAGTACAGAGATCTGGGCCTAAATCCATCGTTTTTGCTCACCATGCCATTCCAGTTTGGACCCAGCCATATGCAAATCAGTCTTGACCCTGCGCCCAATGGGAACAGTCCAGCCCGAACTGCCAGGCCAGGTCCTCCCTGGACTGGAAACAAGCATCCTAGGACCGGTTTCGGTCTTTCAGCCCTCATCAGCCAGGATAGCTTGATTCCAGTGGCATGGAGAGCACGGGACCCGCGTCTGGGCATACCCGCCCCACTCGGGGTGACAAATGCAAAAAGAACAATTGATGGACAGAATGCAGAACAATGTCATACATTCACCCCAGTACAGAGATCTGGGCCTAAATCCATCGTTTTTTTGCTCACCATGCCATTCCAGTTTGGACCCAGCCATATGCAAATCAGTCTTGACCCTGCGCCCAATGGGAACAGTCCAGCCCGAACTGCCAGGCCAGGTCCTCCCTGGACTGGAAACAAGCATCCTAGGACCGGTTTCGGGCTTTCAGCCCTCTTCAGCCAGGATAGCTTGATTCCAGTGGCATGGAGAGCACGGGACCCACGTCTGGGCATACCCGTCCCACTCGGGGTGACAAATGCAAAAAGAACAATTGATGGACAGAATGCAGAACAATGTCATACATTCACCCCAGTACAGAGATCTGGGCCTAAATCCATCGTTTTTTGCTCACCCTGCCATTCCAGTTTGGACCCAGCCATATGCAAATCAGTCTTGACCCTGCGCCCAAAGGGAACAGTCCAGCCCGAACTGCCAGGCCAGGTCCTCCCTGGACTGGAAACAAGCATCCTAGGACCGGTTTCGGGCTTTCAGCCCTCATCAGCCAGGATAGCTTGATTCCAGTGGCATGGAGAGCACGGGACCCACGTCTGGGCATACCCGTCCCACTCGGGGTGACAAGTGCAAAAAGAACAATTGATGGACAGAATGCAGAACAATGTCATGCATTCACCCCAGTACAGAGATCTGGGCCTAAATCCATCGTTTTTTTGCTCACCATGCCATTCCAGTTTGGACCCAGCCATATGCAAATCAGTCTTGACCCTGCGCCCAATGGGAACAGTCCAGCCCGAACTGCCAGGCCAGGTCCTCCCTGGACTGGAAACAAGCATCCTAGGACCGGTTTCGGGCTTTCAGCCCTCATCAGCCAGGATAGCTTGATTCCAGTGGCATGGAGAGCACGGGACCCACGTCTGGGCATACCCGTCCCACTCGGGGTGACAAATGCAAAAAGAACAATTGATGGACAGAATGCAGAACAATGTCATACATTCACCCCAGTACAGAGATCTGGGCCTAAATCCATCGTTTTTTTGCTCACCATGCCATTCCAGTTTGGACCCAGCCATATGCAAATCAGTCTTGACCCTGCGCCCAATGGGAACAGTCCAGCCCGAACTGCCAGGCCAGGTCCTCCTGGACTGGAAACAAGCATCCTAGGACCGGTTTCGGGCTTTCAGCCCTCATCAGCCAGGATAGCTTGATTCCAGTGGCATGGAGAGCACGGGACCCACGTCTGGGCATACCCGTCCCACTCGGGGTGACAAATGCAAAAAGAACAATTGATGGACAGAATGCAGAACAATGTCATACATTCACCCCAGTACAGAGATCTGGGCCTAAATCCATCGTTTTTTTGCTCACCATGCCATTCCAGTTTGGACCCAGCCATATGCAAATCAGTCTTGACCCTGCGCCCAATGGGAACAGTCCAGCCCGAACTGCCAGGCCAGGTCCTCCCTGGACTGGAAACAAGCATCCTAGGACCGGTTTCGGGCTTTCAGCCCTCATCAGCCAGGATAGCTTGATTCCAGTGGCATGGAGAGCACGGGACCCACGTCTGGGCATACCCGTCCCACTCGGGGTGACAAATGCAAAAAGAACAATTGATGGACAGAATGCAGAACAATGTCATACATTCACCCCAGTACAGAGATCTGGGCCTAAATCCATCGTTTTTTGCTCACCATGCCATTCCAGTTTGGACCCAGCCATATGCAAATCAGTCTTGACCCTGCGCCCAATGGGAACAGTCCAGCCCGAACTGCCAGGCCAGGTCCTCCCTGGACTGGAAACAAGCATCCTAGGACCGGTTTCGGGCTTTCAGCCCTCATCAGCCAGGATAGCTTGATTCCAGTGGCATGGAGAGCACGGGACCCACGTCTGGGCATACCCGTCCCACTCGGGGTGACAAATGCAAAAAGAACAATTGATGGACAGAATGCAGAACAATGTCATACATTCACCCCAGTACAGAGATCTGGGCCTAAATCCATCGTTTTTTGCTCACCATGCCATTCCAGTTTGGACCCAGCCATATGCAAATCAGTCTTGACCCTGCGCCCAATGGGAACAGTCCAGCCCGAACTGCCAGGCCAGGTCCTCCCTGGACTGGAAACAAGCATCCTAGGACCGGTTTCGGGCTTTCAGCCCTCATCAGCCAGGATAGCTTGATTCCAGTGGCATGGAGAGCACGGGACCCACGTCTGGGCATACCCGTCCCACTCGGGGTGACAAATGCAAAAAGAACAATTGATGGACAGAATGCAGAACAATGTCATACATTCACCCCAGTACAGAGATCTGGGCCTAAATCCATCGTTTTTTTGCTCACCATGCCATTCCAGTTTGGACCCAGCCATATGCAAATCAGTCTTGACCCTGCGCCCAATGGGAACAGTCCAGCCCGAACTGCCAGGCCAGGTCCTCCCTGGACTGGAAACAAGCATCCTAGGACCGGTTTCGGGCTTTCAGCCCTCATCAGCCAGGATAGCTTGATTCCAGTGGCATGGAGAGCACGGGACCCACGTCTGGGCATACCCGTCCCACTCGGGGTGACAAATGCAAAAAGAACAATTGATGGACAGAATGCAGAACAATGTCATACATTCACCCCAGTACAGAGATCTGGGCCTAAATCCATCGTTTTTTTGCTCACCATGCCATTCCAGTTTGGACCCAGCCATATGCAAATCAGTCTTGACCCTGCGCCCAATGGGAACAGTCCAGCCCGAACTGCCAGGCCAGGTCCTCCCTGGACTGGAAACAAGCATCCTAGGACCGGTTTCGGGCTTTCAGCCCTCATCAGCCAGGATAGCTTGATTCCAGTGGCATGGAGAGCACGGGACCCACGTCTGGGCATACCCGTCCCACTCGGGGTGACAAATGCAAAAAGAACAATTGATGGACAGAATGCAGAACAATGTCATACATTCACCCCAGTACAGAGATCTGGGCCTAAATCCATCGTTTTTTGCTCACCATGCCATTCCAGTTTGGACCCAGCCATATGCAAATCAGTCTTGACCCTGCGCCCAATGGGAACAGTCCAGCCCGAACTGCCAGGCCAGGTCCTCCCTGGACTGGAAACAAGCATCCTAGGACCGGTTTCGGGCTTTCAGCCCTCATCAGCCAGGATAGCTTGATTCCAGTGGCATGGAGAGCACGGGACCCACGTCTGGGCATACCCGTCCCACTCGGGGTGACAAATGCAAAAAGAACAATTGATGGACAGAATGCAGAACAATGTCATACATTCACCCCAGTACAGAGATCTGGGCCTAAATCCATCGTTTTTGCTCACCATGCCATTCCAGTTTGGACCCAGCCATATGCAAATCAGTCTTGACCCTGCGCCCAATGGGAACAGTCCAGCCCGAACTGCCAGGCCAGGTCCTCCCTGGACTGGAAACAAGCATCCTAGGACCGGTTTCGGGCTTTCAGCCCTCATCAGCCAGGATAGCTTGATTCCAGTGGCATGGAGAGCACGGGACCCACGTCTGGGCATACCCGTCCCACTCGGGGTGACAAATGCAAAAAGAACAATTGATGGACAGAATGCAGAACAATGTCATACATTCACCCCAGTACAGAGATCTGGGCCTAAATCCATCGTTTTTTGCTCACCATGCCATTCCAGTTTGGACCCAGCCATATGCAAATCAGTCTTGACCCTGCGCCCAATGGGAACAGTCCAGCCCGAACTGCCAGGCCAGGTCCTCCCTGGACTGGAAACAAGCATCCTAGGACCGGTTTCGGGCTTTCAGCCCTCATCAGCCAGGATAGCTTGATTCCAGTGGCATGGAGAGCACGGGACCCACGTCTGGGCATACCCGTCCCACTCGGGGTGACAAATGCAAAAAGAACAATTGATGGACAGAATGCAGAACAATGTCATACATTCACCCCAGTACAGAGATCTGGGCCTAAATCCATCGTTTTTTTGCTCACCATGCCATTCCAGTTTGGACCCAGCCATATGCAAATCAGTCTTGACCCTGCGCCCAATGGGAACAGTCCAGCCCGAACTGCCAGGCCAGGTCCTCCCTGGACTGGAAACAAGCATCCTAGGACCGGTTTCGGGCTTTCAGCCCTCATCAGCCAGGATAGCTTGATTCCAGTGGCATGGAGAGCACGGGACCCACGTCTGGGCATACCCGTCCCACTCGGGGTGACAAATGCAAAAAGAACAATTGATGGACAGAATGCAGAACAATGTCATACATTCACCCCAGTACAGAGATCTGGGCCTAAATCCATCGTTTTTTGCTCACCATGCCATTCCAGTTTGGACCCAGCCATATGCAAATCAGTCTTGACCCTGCGCCCAATGGGAACAGTCCAGCCCGAACTGCCAGGCCAGGTCCTCCCTGGACTGGAAACAAGCATCCTAGGACCGGTTTCGGGCTTTCAGCCCTCATCAGCCAGGATAGCTTGATTCCAGTGGCATGGAGAGCACGGGACCCACGTCTGGGCATACCCGTCCCACTCGGGGTGACAAATGCAAAAAGAACAATTGATGGACAGAATGCAGAACAATGTCATACATTCACCCCAGTACAGAGATCTGGGCCTAAATCCATCGTTTTTTTGCTCACCTTGCCATTCCAGTTTGGACCCAGCCATATGCAAATCAGTCTTGACCCTGCGCCCAATGGGAACAGTCCAGCCCGAACTGCCAGGCCAGGTCCTCCCTGGACTGGAAACAAGCATCCTAGGACCGGTTTCGGGCTTTCAGCCCTCATCAGCCAGGATAGCTTGATTCCAGTGGCATGGAGAGCACGGGACCCACGTCTGGGCATACCCGTCCCACTCGGGGTGACAAGTGCAAAAAGAACAATTGATGGACAGAATGCAGAACAATGTCATACATTCACCCCAGTACAGAGATCTGGGCCTAAATCCATCGTTTTTTTGCTCACCATGCCATTCCAGTTTGGACCCAGCCATATGCAAATCAGTCTTGACCCTGCGCCCAATGGGAACAGTCCAGCCCGAACTGCCAGGCCAGGTCCTCCCTGGACTGGAAACAAGCATCCTAGGACCGGTTTCGGGCTTTCAGCCCTCATCAGCCAGGATAGCTTGATTCCAGTGGCATGGAGAGCACGGGACCCACGTCTGGGCATACCCGTCCCACTCGGGGTGACAAATGCAAAAAGAACAATTGATGGACAGAATGCAGAACAATGTCATACATTCACCCCAGTACAGAGATCTGGGCCTAAATCCATCGTTTTTTTGCTCACCATGCCATTCCAGTTTGGACCCAGCCATATGCAAATCAGTCTTGACCCTGCGCCCAATGGGAACAGTCCAGCCCGAACTGCCAGGCCAGGTCCTCCCTGGACTGGAAACAAGCATCCTAGGACCGGTTTCGGGCTTTCAGCCCTCATCAGCCAGGATAGCTTGATTCCAGTGGCATGGAGAGCACGGGACCCACGTCTGGGCATACCCGTCCCACTCGGGGTGACAAATGCAAAAAGAACAATTGATGGACAGAATGCAGAACAATGTCATACATTCACCCCAGTACAGAGATCTGGGCCTAAATCCATCGTTTTTGCTCACCATGCCATTCCAGTTTGGACCCAGCCATATGCAAATCAGTCTTGACCCTGCGCCCAATGGGAACAGTCCAGCCCGAACTGCCAGGCCAGGTCCTCCCTGGACTGGAAACAAGCATCCTAGGACCGGTTTCGGGCTTTCAGCCCTCATCAGCCAGGATAGCTTGATTCCAGTGGCATGGAGAGCACGGGACCCACGTCTGGGCATACCCGTCCCACTCGGGGTGACAAATGCAAAAAGAACAATTGATGGACAGAATGCAGAACAATGTCATACATTCACCCCAGTACAGAGATCTGGGCCTAAATCCATCGTTTTTTTGCTCACCATGCCATTCCAGTTTGGACCCAGCCATATGCAAATCAGTCTTGACCCTGCGCCCAATGGGAACAGTCCAGCCCGAACTGCCAGGCCAGGTCCTCCCTGGACTGGAAACAAGCATCCTAGGACCGGTTTCGGGCTTTCAGCCCTCATCAGCCAGGATAGCTTGATTCCAGTGGCATGGAGAGCACGGGACCCACGTCTGGGCATACCCGTCCCACTCGGGGTGACAAATGCAAAAAGAACAATTGATGGACAGAATGCAGAACAATGTCATACATTCACCCCAGTACAGAGATCTGGGCCTAAATCCATCGTTTTTTTGCTCACCATGCCATTCCAGTTTGGACCCAGCCATATGCAAATCAGTCTTGACCCTGCGCCCAATGGGAACAGTCCAGCCCGAACTGCCAGGCCAGGTCCTTCCTGGACTGGAAACAAGCATCCTAGGACCGGTTTCGGGCTTTCAGCCCTCATCAGCCAGGATAGCTTGATTCCAGTGGCATGGAGAGCACGGGACCCACGTCTGGGCATACCCGTCCCACTCGGGGTGACAAATGCAAAAAGAACAATTGATGGACAGAATGCAGAACAATGTCATACATTCACCCCAGTACAGAGATCTGGGCCTAAATCCATCGTTTTTTGCTCACCATGCCATTCCAGTTTGGACCCAGCCATATGCAAATCAGTCTTGACCCTGCGCCCAATGGGAACAGTCCAGCCCGAACTGCCAGGCCAGGTCCTCCCTGGACTGGAAACAAGCATCCTAGGACCGGTTTCGGGCTTTCAGCCCTCATCAGCCAGGATAGCTTGATTCCAGTGGCATGGAGAGCACGGGACCCACGTCTGGGCATACCCGTCCCACTCGGGGTGACAAATGCAAAAAGAACAATTGATGGACAGAATGCAGAACAATGTCATACATTCACCCCAGTACAGAGATCTGGGCCTAAATCCATCGTTTTTTTGCTCACCATGCCATTCCAGTTTGGACCCAGCCATATGCAAATCAGTCTTGACCCTGCGCCCAATGGGAACAGTCCAGCCCGAACTGCCAGGCCAGGTCCTCCCTGGACTGGAAACAAGCATCCTAGGACCGGTTTCGGGCTTTCAGCCCTCATCAGCCAGGATAGCTTGATTCCAGTGGCATGGAGAGCACGGGACCCACGTCTGGGCATACCCGTCCCACTCGGGGTGACAAATGCAAAAAGAACAATTGATGGACAGAATGCAGAACAATGTCATACATTCACCCCAGTACAGAGATCTGGGCCTAAATCCATCGTTTTTTTGCTCACCATGCCATTCCAGTTTGGACCCAGCCATATGCAAATCAGTCTTGACCCTGCGCCCAATGGGAACAGTCCAGCCCGAACTGCCAGGCCAGGTCCTCCCTGGACTGGAAACAAGCATCCTAGGACCGGTTTCGGGCTTTCAGCCCTCATCAGCCAGGATAGCTTGATTCCAGTGGCATGGAGAGCACGGGACCCACGTCTGGGCATACCCGTCCCACTCGGGGTGACAAATGCAAAAAGAACAATTGATGGACAGAATGCAGAACAATGTCATACATTCACCCCAGTACAGAGATCTGGGCCTAAATCCATTGTTTTTTTGCTCACCCTGCCATTCCAGTTTGGACCCAGCCATATGCAAATCAGTCTTGACCCTGCGCCCAATGGGAACAGTCCAGCCCGAACTGCCAGGCCAGGTCCTTCCCTGGACTGGAAACAAGCATCCTAGGACCGGTTTCGGGCTTTCAGCCCTCATCAGCCAGGATAGCTTGATTCCAGTGGCATGGAGAGCACGGGACCCACGTCTGGGCATACCCGTCCCACTCGGGGTGACAAGTGCAAAAAGAACAATTGATGGACAGAATGCAGAACAATGTCATACATTCACCCCAGTACAGAGATCTGGGCCTAAATCCATCGTTTTTTTGCTCACCATGCCATTCCAGTTTGGACCCAGCCATATGCAAATCAGTCTTGACCCTGCGCCCAATGGGAACAGTCCAGCCCGAACTGCCAGGCCAGGTCCTCCCTGGACTGGAAACAAGCATCCTAGGACCGGTTTCGGGCTTTCAGCCCTCATCAGCCAGGATAGCTTGATTCCAGTGGCATGGAGAGCACGGGACCCTACGTCTGGGCATACCCGTCCCACTCGGGGTGACAAATGCAAAAAGAACAATTGATGGACAGAATGCAGAACAATGTCATACATTCACCCCAGTACAGAGATCTGGGCCTAAATCCATCGTTTTTTTGCTCACCATGCCATTCCAGTTTGGACCCAGCCATATGCAAATCAGTCTTGACCCTGCGCCCAATGGGAACAGTCCAGCCCGAACTGCCAGGCCAGGTCCTCCCTGGACTGGAAACAAGCATCCTAGGACCGGTTTCGGGCTTTCAGCCCTCATCAGCCAGGATAGCTTGATTCCAGTGGCATGGAGAGCACGGGACCCACGTCTGGGCATACCCGTCCCACTCGGGGTGACAAATGCAAAAAGAACAATTGATGGACAGAATGCAGAACAATGTCATACATTCACCCCAGTACAGAGATCTGGGCCTAAATCCATCGTTTTTTGCTCACCATGCCATTCCAGTTTGGACCCAGCCATATGCAAATCAGTCTTGACCCTGCGCCCAATGGGAACAGTCCAGCCCGAACTGCCAGGCCAGGTCCTCCCTGGACTGGAAACAAGCATCCTAGGACCGGTTTCGGGCTTTCAGCCCTCATCAGCCAGGATAGCTTGATTCCAGTGGCATGGAGAGCACGGGACCCGCGTCTGGGCATACCCGCCCCACTCGGGGTGACAAATGCAAAAAGAACAATTGATGGACAGAATGCAGAACAATGTCATACATTCACCCCAGTACAGAGATCTGGGCCTAAATCCATCGTTTTTTGCTCACCATGCCATTCCAGTTTGGACCCAGCCATATGCAAATCAGTCTTGACCCTGCGCCCAATGGGAACAGTCCAGCCCGAACTGCCAGGCCAGGTCCTCCCTGGACTGGAAACAAGCATCCTAGGACCGGTTTCGGGCTTTCAGCCCTCATCAGCCAGGATAGCTTGATTCCAGTGGCATGGAGAGCACGGGACCCACGTCTGGGCATACCCGTCCCACTCGGGGTGACAAATGCAAAAAGAACAATTGATGGACAGAATGCAGAACAATGTCATACATTCACCCCAGTACAGAGATCTGGGCCTAAATCCATCGTTTTTTTGCTCACCATGCCATTCCAGTTTGGACCCAGCCATATGCAAATCAGTCTTGACCCTGCGCCCAATGGGAACAGTCCAGCCCGAACTGCCAGGCCAGGTCCTCCCTGGACTGGAAACAAGCATCCTAGGACCGGTTTCGGGCTTTCAGCCCTCATCAGCCAGGATAGCTTGATTCCAGTGGCATGGAGAGCACGGGACCCACGTCTGGGCATACCCGTCCCACTCGGGGTGACAAATGCAAAAAGAACAATTGATGGACAGAATGCAGAACAATGTCATACATTCACCCCAGTACAGAGATCTGGGCCTAAATCCATCGTTTTTTTGCTCACCATGCCATTCCAGTTTGGACCCAGCCATATGCAAATCAGTCTTGACCCTGCGCCCAATGGGAACAGTCCAGCCCGAACTGCCAGGCCAGGTCCTCCCTGGACTGGAAACAAGCATCCTAGGACCGGTTTCGGGCTTTCAGCCCTCATCAGCCAGGATAGCTTGATTCCAGTGGCATGGAGAGCACGGGACCCACGTCTGGGCATACCCGTCCCACTCGGGGTGACAAATGCAAAAAGAACAATTGATGGACAGAATGCAGAACAATGTCATACATTCACCCCAGTACAGAGATCTGGGCCTAAATCCATCGTTTTTTTGCTCACCATGCCATTCCAGTTTGGACCCAGCCATATGCAAATCAGTCTTGACCCTGCGCCCAATGGGAACAGTCCAGCCCGAACTGCCAGGCCAGGTCCTCCCTGGACTGGAAACAAGCATCCTAGGACCGGTTTCGGGCTTTCAGCCCTCATCAGCCAGGATAGCTTGATTCCAGTGGCATGGAGAGCACGGGACCCACGTCTGGGCATACCCGTCCCACTCGGGGTGACAAATGCAAAAAGAACAATTGATGGACAGAATGCAGAACAATGTCATACATTCACCCCAGTACAGAGATCTGGGCCTAAATCCATCGTTTTTTTGCTCACCCTGCCATTCCAGTTTGGACCCAGCCATATGCAAATCAGTCTTGACCCTGCGCCCAATGGGAACAGTCCAGCCCGAACTGCCAGGCCAGGTCCTCCCTGGACTGGAAACAAGCATCCTAGGACCGGTTTCGGGCTTTCAGCCCTCATCAGCCAGGATAGCTTGATTCCAGTGGCATGGAGAGCACGGGACCCACGTCTGGGCATACCCGTCCCACTCGGGGTGACAAGTGCAAAAAGAACAATTGATGGACAGAATGCAGAACAATGTCATGCATTCACCCCAGTACAGAGATCTGGGCCTAAATCCATCGTTTTTTTGCTCACCATGCCATTCCAGTTTGGACCCAGCCATATGCAAATCAGTCTTGACCCTGCGCCCAATGGGAACAGTCCAGCCCGAACTGCCAGGCCAGGTCCTCCCTGGACTGGAAACAAGCATCCTAGGACCGGTTTTGGGCTTTCAGCCCTCATCAGCCAGGATAGCTTGATTCCAGTGGCATGGAGAGCACGGGACCCACGTCTGGGCATACCCGTCCCACTCGGGGTGACAAATGCAAAAAGAACAATTGATGGACAGAATGCAGAACAATGTCATACATTCACCCCAGTACAGAGATCTGGGCCTAAATCCATCGTTTTTTTGCTCACCATGCCATTCCAGTTTGGACCCAGCCATATGCAAATCAGTCTTGACCCTGCGCCCAATGGGAACAGTCCAGCCCGAACTGCCAGGCCAGGTCCTCCCTGGACTGGAAACAAGCATCCTAGGACCGGTTTCGGGCTTTCAGCCCTCATCAGCCAGGATAGCTTGATTCCAGTGGCATGGAGAGCACGGGACCCACGTCTGGGCATACCCGTCCCACTCGGGGTGACAAATGCAAAAAGAACAATTGATGGACAGAATGCAGAACAATGTCATACATTCACCCCGGTACAGAGATCTGGGCCTAAATCCATCGTTTTTTTGCTCACCATGCCATTCCAGTTTGGACCCAGCCATATGCAAATCAGTCTTGACCCTGCGCCCAATGGGAACAGTCCAGCCCGAACTGCCAGGCCAGGTCCTCCCTGGACTGGAAACAAGCATCCTAGGACCGGTTTAGGGCTTTCAGCCCTCATCAGCCAGGATAGCTTGATTCCAGTGGCATGGAGAGCACGGGACCCACGTCTGGGCATACCCGTCCCACTCGGGGTGACAAATGCAAAAAGAACAATTGATGGACAGAATGCAGAACAATGTCATACATTCACCCCAGTACAGAGATCTGGGCCTAAATCCATCGTTTTTTTGCTCACCATGCCATTCCAGTTTGGACCCAGCCATATGCAAATCAGTCTTGACCCTGCGCCCAATGGGAACTGTCCAGCCCGAACTGCCAGGCCAGGTCCTCCCTGGACTGGAAACAAGCATCCTAGGACCGGTTTCGGGCTTTCAGCCCTCATCAGCCAGGATAGCTTGATTACAGTGGCATGGAGAGCACGGGACCCACGTCTGGGCATACCCGTCCCACTCGGGGTGACAAATGCAAAAAGAACAATTGATGGACAGAATGCAGAACAATGTCATACATTCACCCCAGTACAGAGATCTGGGCCTAAATCCATCGTTTTTTTGCTCACCTCGCCATTCCAGTTTGGACCCAGCCATATGCAAATCAGTCTTGATCCTGCGCCCAATGGGAACAGTCCAGCCCGAACTGCCAGGCCAGGTCCTCCCTGGACTGGAAACAAGCATCCTAGGACCGGTTTCGGGCTTTCAGCCCTCATCAGCCAGGATAGCTTGATTCCAGTGGCATGGAGAGCACGGGACCCACGTCTGGGCATACCCGTCCCACTCGGGGTGACAAATGCAAAAAGAACAATTGATGGACAGAATGCAGAACAATGTCATACATTCACCCCAGTACAGAGATCTGGGCCTAAATCCATCGTTTTTTGCTCACCATGCCATTCCAGTTTGGACCCAGCCATATGCAAATCAGTCTTGACCCTGCGCCCAATGGGAACAGTCCAGCCCGAACTGCCAGGCCAGGTCCTCCCTGGACTGGAAACAAGCATCCTAGGACCGGTTTCGGGCTTTCAGCCCTCATCAGCCAGGATAGCTTGATTCCAGTGGCATGGAGAGCACGGAACCCACGTCTGGGCATACCCGTCCCACTCGGGGTGACAAATGCAAAAAGAACAATTGATGGACAGAATGCAGAACAATGTCATACATTCACCCCAGTACAGAGATCTGGGCCTAAATCCATTGTTTTTTTGCTCACCATGCCATTCCAGTTTGGACCCAGCCATATGCAAATCAGTCTTGACCCTGCGCCCAATGGGAACAGTCCAGCCCGAACTGCCAGGCCAGGTCCTCCCTGGACTGGAAACAAGCATCCTAGGACCGGTTTCAGGCTTTCAGCCCTCATCAGCCAGGATAGCTTGATTCCAGTGGCATGGAGAGCACGGGACCCACGTCTGGGCATACCCGTCCCACTTGGGGTGACAAATGCAAAAAGAACAATTGATGGACAGAATGCAGAACAATGTCATACATTCACCCCAGTACAGAGATCTGGGCCTAAATCCATTGTTTTTTTGCTCACCCTGCCATTCCAGTTTGGACCCAGCCATATGCAAATCAGTCTTGACCCTGCGCCCAATGGGAACAGTCCAGCCCGAACTGCCAGGCCAGGTCCTCCCTGGACTGGAAACAAGCATCCTAGGACCGGTTTCGGGCTTTCAGCCCTCATCAGCCAGGATAGCTTGATTCCAGTGGCATGGAGAGCACGGGACCCACGTCTGGGCATACCCGTCCCACTCGGGGTGACAAGTGCAAAAAGAACAATTGATGGACAGATTGCAGAACAATGTCATACATTCACCCCAGTACAGAGATCTGGGCCTAAATCCATCGTTTTTTTGCTCACCATGCCATTCCAGTTTGGACCCAGCCATATGCAAATCAGTCTTGACCCTGCGCCCAATGGGAACAGTCCAGCCCGAACTGCCAGGCCAGGTCCTCCCTGGACTGGAAACAAGCATCCTAGGACCGGTTTCGGGCTTTCAGCCCTCATCAGCCAGGATAGCTTGATTCCAGTGGCATGGAGAGCACGGGACCCACGTCTGGGCATACCCGTCCCACTCGGGGTGACAAATGCAAAAAGAACAATTGATGGACAGAATGCAGAACAATGTCATACATTCACCCCAGTACAGAGATCTGGGCCTAAATCCATCGTTTTTTTGCTCACCATGCCATTCCAGTTTGGACCCAGCCATATGCAAATCAGTCTTGACCCTGCGCCCAATGGGAACAGTCCAGCCCGAACTGCCAGGCCAGGTCCTCCCTGGACTGGAAACAAGCATCCTAGGACCGGTTTCGGTCTTTCAGCCCTCATCAGCCAGGATAGCTTGATTCCAGTGGCATGGAGAGCACGGGACCCGCGTCTGGGCATACCCGCCCCACTCGGGGTGACAAATGCAAAAAGAACAATTGATGGACAGAATGCAGAACAATGTCATACATTCACCCCAGTACAGAGATCTGGGCCTAAATCCATCGTTTTTTTGCTCACCATGCCATTCCAGTTTGGACCCAGCCATATGCAAATCAGTCTTGACCCTGCGCCCAATGGGAACAGTCCAGCCCGAACTGCCAGGCCAGGTCCTCCCTGGACTGGAAACAAGCATCCTAGGACCGGTTTCGGGCTTTCAGCCCTCATCAGCCAGGATAGCTTGATTCCAGTGGCATGGAGAGCACGGGACCCACGTCTGGGCATACCCGTCCCACTCGGGGTGACAAATGCAAAAAGAACAATTGATGGACAGAATGCAGAACAATGTCATACATTCACCCCAGTACAGAGATCTGGGCCTAAATCCATCGTTTTTTTGCTCACCCTGCCATTCCAGTTTGGACCCAGCCATATGCAAATCAGTCTTGACCCTGCGCCCAATGGGAACAGTCCAGCCCGAACTGCCAGGCCAGGTCCTCCCTGGACTGGAAACAAGCATCCTAGGACCGGTTTCGGGCTTTCAGCCCTCATCAGCCAGGATAGCTTGATTCCAGTGGCATGGAGAGCACGGGACCCACGTCTGGGCATACCCGTCCCACTCGGGGTGACAAATGCAAAAAGAACAATTGATGGACAGAATGCAGAACAATGTCATACATTCACCCCAGTACAGAGATCTGGGCCTAAATCCATCGTTTTTTGCTCACCATGCCATTCCAGTTTGGACCCAGCCATATGCAAATCAGTCTTGACCCTGCGCCCAATGGGAACAGTCCAGCCCGAACTGCCAGGCCAGGTCCTTCCTGGACTGGAAACAAGCATCCTAGGACCGGTTTCGGGCTTTCAGCCCTCATCAGCCAGGATAGCTTGATTCCAGTGGCATGGAGAGCACGGGACCCACGTCTGGGCATACCCGTCCCACTCGGGGTGACAAATGCAAAAAGAACAATTGATGGACAGAATGCAGAACAATGTCATACATTCACCCCAGTACAGAGATCTGGGCCTAAATCCATCGTTTTTGCTCACCATGCCATTCCAGTTTGGACCCAGCCATATGCAAATCAGTCTTGACCCTGCGCCCAATGGGAACAGTCCAGCCCGAACTGCCAGGCCAGGTCCTCCCTGGACTGGAAACAAGCATCCTAGGACCGGTTTCGGGCTTTCAGCCCTCATCAGCCAGGATAGCTTGATTCCAGTGGCATGGAGAGCACGGGACCCACGTCTGGGCATACCCGTCCCACTCGGGGTGACAAATGCAAAAAGAACAATTGATGGACAGAATGCAGAACAATGTCATACATTCACCCCAGTACAGAGATCTGGGCCTAAATCCATCGTTTTTTTGCTCACCATGCCATTCCAGTTTGGACCCAGCCATATGCAAATCAGTCTTGACCCTGCGCCCAATGGGAACAGTCCAGCCCGAACTGCCAGGCCAGGTCCTCCCTGGACTGGAAACAAGCATCCTAGGACCGGTTTCGGGCTTTCAGCCCTCATCAGCCAGGATAGCTTGATTCCAGTGGCATGGAGAGCACGGGACCCACGTCTGGGCATACCCGTCCCACTCGGGGTGACAAATGCAAAAAGAACAATTGATGGACAGAATGCAGAACAATGTCATACATTCACCCCAGTACAGAGATCTGGGCCTAAATCCATCGTTTTTTTGCTCACCATGCCATTCCAGTTTGGACCCAGCCATATGCAAATCAGTCTTGACCCTGCGCCCAATGGGAACAGTCCAGCCCGAACTGCCAGGCCAGGTCCTCCCTGGACTGGAAACAAGCATCCTAGGACCGGTTTCGGGCTTTCAGCCCTCATCAGCCAGGATAGCTTGATTCCAGTGGCATGGAGAGCACGGGACCCACGTCTGGGCATACCCGTCCCACTCGGGGTGACAAATGCAAAAAGAACAATTGATGGACAGAATGCAGAACAATGTCATACATTCACCCCAGTACAGAGATCTGGGCCTAAATCCATCGTTTTTTTGCTCACCCTGCCATTCCAGTTTGGACCCAGCCATATGCAAATCAGTCTTGACCCTGCGCCCAATGGGAACAGTCCAGCCCGAACTGCCAGGCCAGGTCCTCCCTGGACTGGAAACAAGCATCCTAGGACCGGTTTCGGGCTTTCAGCCCTCATCAGCCAGGATAGCTTGATTCCAGTGGCATGGAGAGCACGGGACCCACGTCTGGGCATACCCGTCCCACTCGGGGTGACAAATGCAAAAAGAACAATTGATGGACAGAATGCAGAACAATGTCATACATTCACCCCAGTACAGAGATCTGGGCCTAAATCCATCGTTTTTTTGCTCACCATGCCATTCCAGTTTGGACCCAGCCATATGCAAATCAGTCTTGACCCTGCGCCCAATGGGAACAGTCCAGCCCGAACTGCCAGGCCAGGTCCTCCCTGGACTGGAAACAAGCATCCTAGGACCGGTTTCGGGCTTTCAGCCCTCATCAGCCAGGATAGCTTGATTCCAGTGGCATGGAGAGCACGGGACCCACGTCTGGGCATACCCGTCCCACTCGGGGTGACAAATGCAAAAAGAACAATTGATGGACAGAATGCAGAACAATGTCATACATTCACCCCAGTACAGAGATCTGGGCCTAAATCCATCGTTTTTTGCTCACCATGCCATTCCAGTTTGGACCCAGCCATATGCAAATCAGTCTTGACCCTGCGCCCAATGGGAACAGTCCAGCCCGAACTGCCAGGCCAGGTCCTCCCTGGACTGGAAACAAGCATCCTAGGACCGGTTTCGGGCTTTCAGCCCTCATCAGCCAGGATAGCTTGATTCCAGTGGCATGGAGAGCACGGGACCCACGTCTGGGCATACCCGTCCCACTCGGGGTGACAAATGCAAAAAGAACAATTGATGGACAGAATGCAGAACAATGTCATACATTCACCCCAGTACAGAGATCTGGGCCTAAATCCATCGTTTTTTTGCTCACCCTGCCATTCCAGTTTGGACCCAGCCATATGCAAATCAGTCTTGACCCTGCGCCCAATGGGAACAGTCCAGCCCGAACTGCCAGGCCAGGTCCTCCCTGGACTGGAAACAAGCATCCTAGGACCGGTTTCGGGCTTTCAGCCCTCATCAGCCAGGATAGCTTGATTCCAGTGGCATGGAGAGCACGGGACCCACGTCTGGGCATACCCGTCCCACTCGGGGTGACAAGTGCAAAAAGAACAATTGATGGACAGAATGCAGAACAATGTCATACATTCACCCCAGTACAGAGATCTGGGCCTAAATCCATCGTTTTTTGCTCACCATGCCATTCCAGTTTGGACCCAGCCATATGCAAATCAGTCTTGACCCTGCGCCCAATGGGAACAGTCCAGCCCGAACTGCCAGGCCAGGTCCTCCTGGACTGGAAACAAGCATCCTAGGACCGGTTTCGGGCTTTCAGCCCTCATCAGCCAGGATAGCTTGATTCCAGTGGCATGGAGAGCACGGGACCCACGTCTGGGCATACCCGTCCCACTCGGGGTGACAAATGCAAAAAGAACAATTGATGGACAGAATGCAGAACAATGTCATACATTCACCCCAGTACAGAGATCTGGGCCTAAATCCATCGTTTTTTTGCTCACCATGCCATTCCAGTTTGGACCCAGCCATATGCAAATCAGTCTTGACCCTGCGCCCAATGGGAACAGTCCAGCCCGAACTGCCAGGCCAGGTCCTCCCTGGACTGGAAACAAGCATCCTAGGACCGGTTTCGGGCTTTCAGCCCTCATCAGCCAGGATAGCTTGATTCCAGTGGCATGGAGAGCACGGGACCCACGTCTGGGCATACCCGTCCCACTCGGGGTGACAAATGCAAAAAGAACAATTGATGGACAGAATGCAGAACAATGTCATACATTCACCCCAGTACAGAGATCTGGGCCTAAATCCATTGTTTTTTTGCTCACCCTGCCATTCCAGTTTGGACCCAGCCATATGCAAATCAGTCTTGACCCTGCGCCCAATGGGAACAGTCCAGCCCGAACTGCCAGGCCAGGTCCTCCCTGGACTGGAAACAAGCATCCTAGGACCGGTTTCGGGCTTTCAGCCCTCATCAGCCAGGATAGCTTGATTCCAGTGGCATGGAGAGCACGGGACCCACGTCTGGGCATACCCGTCCCACTCGGGGTGACAAGTGCAAAAAGAACAATTGATGGACAGAATGCAGAACAATGTCATACATTCACCCCAGTACAGAGATCTGGGCCTAAATCCATCGTTTTTTTGCTCACCATGCCATTCCAGTTTGGACCCAGCCATATGCAAATCAGTCTTGACCCTGCGCCCAATGGGAACAGTCCAGCCCGAACTGCCAGGCCAGGTCCTCCCTGGACTGGAAACAAGCATCCTAGGACCGGTTTCGGGCTTTCAGCCCTCATCAGCCAGGATAGCTTGATTCCAGTGGCATGGAGAGCACGGGACCCAAGTCTGGGCATACCCGTCCCACTCGGGGTGACAAATGCAAAAAGAACAATTGATGGACAGATTGCAGAACAATGTCATACATTCACCCCAGTACAGAGATCTGGGCCTAAATCCATCGTTTTTTAGCTCACCATGCCATTCCAGTTTGGACCCAGCCATATGCAAATCAGTCTTGACCCTGCGCCCAATGGGAACAGTCCAGCCCGAACTGCCAGGCCAGGTCCTCCCTGGACTGGAAACAAGCATCCTAGGACCGGTTTCGGGCTTTCAGCCCTCATCAGCCAGGATAGCTTGATTCCAGTGGCATGGAGAGCACGGGACCCACGTCTGGGCATACCCGTCCCACTCGGGGTGACAAATGCAAAAAGAACAATTGATGGACAGAATGCAGAACAATGTCATACATTCACCCCAGTACAGAGATCTGGGCCTAAATCCATCGTTTTTTGCTCACCATGCCATTCCAGTTTGGACCCAGCCATATGCAAATCAGTCTTGACCCTGCGCCCAATGGGAACAGTCCAGCCCGAACTGCCAGGCCAGGTCCTCCCTGGACTGGAAACAAGCATCCTAGGACCGGTTTCGGGCTTTCAGCCCTCTTCAGCCAGGATAGCTTGATTCCAGTGGCATGGAGAGCACGGGACCCACGTCTGGGCATACCCGTCCCACTCGGGGTGACAAATGCAAAAAGAACAATTGATGGACAGAATGCAGAACAATGTCATACATTCACCCCAGTACAGAGATCTGGGCCTAAATCCATCGTTTTTTGCTCACCCTGCCATTCCAGTTTGGACCCAGCCATATGCAAATCAGTCTTGACCCTGCGCCCAAAGGGAACAGTCCAGCCCGAACTGCCAGGCCAGGTCCTCCCTGGACTGGAAACAAGCATCCTAGGACCGGTTTCGGGCTTTCAGCCCTCATCAGCCAGGATAGCTTGATTCCAGTGGCATGGAGAGCACGGGACCCACGTCTGGGCATACCCGTCCCACTCGGGGTGACAAGTGCAAAAAGAACAATTGATGGACAGAATGCAGAACAATGTCATGCATTCACCCCAGTACAGAGATCTGGGCCTAAATCCATCGTTTTTGCTCACCATGCCATTCCAGTTTGGACCCAGCCATATGCAAATCAGTCTTGACCCTGCGCCCAATGGGAACAGTCCAGCCCGAACTGCCAGGCCAGGTCCTCCCTGGACTGGAAACAAGCATCCTAGGACCGGTTTTGGGCTTTCAGCCCTCATCAGCCAGGATAGCTTGATTCCAGTGGCATGGAGAGCACGGGACCCACGTCTGGGCATACCCGTCCCACTCGGGGTGACAAATGCAAAAAGAACAATTGATGGACAGAATGCAGAACAATGTCATACATTCACCCCAGTACAGAGATCTGGGCCTAAATCCATCGTTTTTTTGCTCACCATGCCATTCCAGTTTGGACCCAGCCATATGCAAATCAGTCTTGACCCTGCGCCCAATGGGAACAGTCCAGCCCGAACTGCCAGGCCAGGTCCTCCCTGGACTGGAAACAAGCATCCTAGGACCGGTTTCGGGCTTTCAGCCCTCATCAGCCAGGATAGCTTGATTCCAGTGGCATGGAGAGCACGGGACCCACGTCTGGGCATACCCGTCCCACTCGGGGTGACAAATGCAAAAAGAACAATTGATGGACAGAATGCAGAACAATGTCATACATTCACCCCAGTACAGAGATCTGGGCCTAAATCCATCGTTTTTTGCTCACCATGCCATTCCAGTTTGGACCCAGCCATATGCAAATCAGTCTTGACCCTGCGCCCAATGGGAACAGTCCAGCCCGAACTGCCAGGCCAGGTCCTCCCTGGACTGGAAACAAGCATCCTAGGACCGGTTTCGGGCTTTCAGCCCTCATCAGCCAGGATAGCTTGATTCCAGTGGCATGGAGAGCACGGGACCCACGTCTGGGCATACCCGTCCCACTCGGGGTGACAAATGCAAAAAGAACAATTGATGGACAGAATGCAGAACAATGTCATACATTCACCCCAGTACAGAGATCTGGGCCTAAATCCAACGTTTTTTTGCTCACCATGCCATTCCAGTTTGGACCCAGCCATATGCAAATCAGTCTTGACCCTGCGCCCAATGGGAACAGTCCAGCCCGAACTGCCAGGCCAGGTCCTTCCTGGACTGGAAACAAGCATCCTAGGACCGGTTTCGGGCTTTCAGCCCTCATCAGCCAGGATAGCTTGATTCCAGTGGCATGGAGAGCACGGGACCCACGTCTGGGCATACCCGTCCCACTTGGGGTGACAAATGCAAAAAGAACAATTGATGGACAGAATGCAGAACAATGTCATACATTCACCCCAGTACAGAGATCTGGGACGTCCTCCTAGAGGACACCACACGGGACAACACCATGACACATTTGACCTGTGTCACCACCTACAATGTGGCCTCAAATCAAGTAGCCAAGATACTTAACAAGAACTGGCACATAATAAACAGTGGCACCATGAAATGGGAACGCCCACTATTGGCATACAAAAAAGCGGGTAGCCTTCGAGACAGCCTGATCTCCACCAGACCACCTATACCCAGAACTCCAGCACATAACACTGTACTTAATGTGTGGGGGTTCCCCGGCATTAAAGGTCACTACCCCTGCGGTGACTGCAGTGTCTGCCATCTTACAAAAGCAACTAAAAACTTGAGCCTGGAGACAGGAAAAACGTGGCAACAGCTTCATCACACTAACTGCAACTCCAATAATGTCATCTATCTGATCACCTGCACTTGCGGCCTTCGTTATGTAGGCATGACGAGTCGCAAAGTCAGAACCCGAATTGTGGAACATTGCAGAACCATACGGTGTAGAAAAAACATAAGTAAACTGACAGACCACTTCATCCAAGCAATCCACACCCCTAATGACCTAAACTGGACTGTAATAGAACATATCACCAGGCAGACCCTTTCAAATGACAGGATCCTGCTACTTAAGGAGCAACGTTGGATCTATCGCCTTTCTACGAACGTCACAGGGTTAAATGACAACATACCCTGGATTAGCCTGAATCCAACCTGAACCACAGACTGTAATAGAACATATCAACAGCCAGACCCTTTCAAATGACAGGATCCTGCTACTTAAGGAGCAACGTTGGATCTATCGCCTTTCCACGAACGTCACAGGGTTAAATGACAACATACCCTGGAATAGCCTGAATCCAACCTGAACCACAGCACCATGCGTAAAATCTCCCTGCCTTACAAAAAGGCTAACCTGGACATTACCTCAGTGTGAGCAACACTCCCTGTTTTAACTCCAAAACAGGCCACCCAAAATGAGACATTACATAACCTCCTTAGTGTCAAGAGCACCACTTGACCTAACAAAAGCAACATCTTTTTTCACACGACAGTGCGAATCCAAGTGTATGTCTACACTAGACTCTACGTTTCTTCCCCTTTGTGATATGTTCCCAATCAACACGAATCATTCTCAGATTTCTGTCAAGCCACAATTAGTAGGCACACTTGAATTGAGAATAACAACACCTGCTGCAATTAGCAGTACCTCCGGGTCTTTTATGAATTAAACTTCAGTTCAGTTTATTTAATTAAATTTTTTCTGCACACACAAGCACTCGACACTCCCACAGGGGCGTGTCTTTTCTCTATGTCTACACTCCCACAGGGGCGTGTCTTTTCTCTATGCCTATTCTCTCCTGCAGACCCATCAGAAGACAGCCTAAACCAGCACCTGAAACCCATTGAACCAGCCACAGCGGTTCCCAATTAACCGAACTCGCTGACACCTGTTGGAACGAGCAGAGTATTTAAACCACCGCCCAGCTCCACTCATTCTACCACGGAGCTCCATGGCGGCTGAAGCAGGTACCGAGAAGGGTCCTAGACCTTGATGAAGTAAGTGGGAATAGCCTAAGGGGGTATGCTTTAAAACTGCCTCTCCACCCCGCTGCTGGCATTTTCTCACAGCCAAGCATGCGGGTAAATTTTAAATCGCTTTTGTCTCCTCTTTTAATTTTTGTCACATAGAGTGTGACTACAGGTCGGGCCCCCACATGGAACTCATGGGGCACTTTCCGGATATTGTCTGAGTAAGATATTTTGCTCTTTTCGCTTTTCGTTTTTAAGTTACACGATGCACCATGTTATGCGCATCTTGATTACCACCCGGTACCGCATAAATTACCAGGCGTCGATTATAACTAATTACGCCACACCCCGTCCTCACTGTGCCTTTGACCGCATAAGAGCATGGACACTCCGCTCCTGAAACAACTATACCAGTATGTTACATGTTTCTCTGTATGTTTGTTTGTCTTTTCCTTCCCCACAGGAAAGCGCCACTAGAGGAAATTCTCCTCTACCACATATCACACCTTAGCGCGTTTGTCACATATATAGTCTTCTAATAAACACGTTTTTAGACCACTCACTTTGCACTACACATAGGTCCTGAAGAAAGCCATACCACTAAGAGAGCATGGCTGAAACATGTTGACCGACAAGGATATTGGAGTTACCATAAGATCTCCTTAAATATCTGACTCTCGTTTTTATTAACTGCCAAGGGCCCACCCATTAAAATAGTAATTTTTTATCCCAGGGACCCTTAGGACAGCTTTTTTAACATTCACTCACTTCCTTTCACTGCACTCTCACGGCACAATACCAGCTCCGCTGTATCCAGGCGTCGTGGCACACCCAAGGTGCACTCGGTGCCTTGGGTGGGGCCCGATGATGAAGCATGTCACCAACTAGGTTGGTGAGTGAGGGCCTTACTATAAACATAATGTGTTTCCTTTCCAAAACAAACATACGCTAGGAGCACCCACTCCAGAGTTAGTTCTGTTTGATAAAACTTACAATTTTGGTAACAAGTTTGTAAAGGATACATTTCGACCTTTTCTGCCCTGGATAAAGCCCAGTCGTCTTCGAAAAAAGTTTTTAACAGTGGCCTTTTTGTCAGGGATGCTTCCGAGGTCGGGCACCAGGCTGAGGGTTCTACCACACCTCACACAAAAATGCACCCAGAGGACAAGGTGGAACTTCACGTTCCAACTTCAATCCCACCCGCAATAGAGGCGGTCGTGGACATGCCCAAAAAGGAGGTTATAAGGGAGGAAATAACGCCACCTATTCAGGTAAAGGTTTTTCCATTCTTGGAAATGATGGTGGGAGGAAGGATAACGTTATTCCCACACAATTGGAAGGTACTTACTCAGGATTAGTGGGTGTTTCAGGCTGTTCAGGGTTTTCACCTGGAGTTTTATTCTTCCCCACATCAGGGGAAATGACCCAATTCTCTCAATTTGTTCCAAACAGAGACCAATTTCGTAGACAACTAGGTGTTTTCTCTATTGAGGAAAGGGGCAATAACAGCATCAATTCCACAACCACACGGTTTCATCAGCACATTCTTTTTGGTTCTGAAGAAGGATCAGGGTTTTCATTTAGTACCTAATCTCAGGGAATTCAATTTGTGGATCATGTGCCGCCATTTCAAGCTGGAAGGCATACACCTGTTACGAGATCTTTTGCAAAAGGGAGACTGGATGATTTGTCTCAACCTCAAAGATGCCTATCTAGCAGTCCCTATATTTGCCCCCTATCGCAGGTTTCTTCAGTTTCAGTGGTGCCATCAGTGGTTCGAATTTGCCGCCATGCCATTCGAACTTTCCTCAGCCCCATGGTGTTTCACCAAGCTTCTTCGGCCGGTGGTCCAATTCCTCCGGGAAAGGGAGGTGTGGCTGATCATATATTTAAACGACTTTTTGGTCATAGCACAGGTCAAGGACTTGGTCCTTCTTCATCTCTCTTGGACAACTCAGCTCCTTCAGGATATGGGGTTCGTCATCAGCTCGGAGAAGTTGATTATGATTCCGTCTCAGACCACGGAGTTTCTGGGGTTTCAGGTGGATTCTGACCTGGCCCAGCTTTTGCTGCCATTGAAGAAGCAGATCTCCATCAAGAAGGAGTTGAGGAGGGCGCTTGCCTCTCTGACTATATTGTTGAGGATTTTGGCTCACCTGATAGGACTTTTGGCTTCCTCCATTCAGGTGATTTTTGCGGGACCCCTTCATTATCGGTCTCTTCAGCGTTTGAAAATACTGCATCTTTGCAGAGGTGTGGCATACTCAGAACAGATTGTTCTGTCAGAAGAAGCCAGGACGGAAATGTTCTGGTGGTTGGAGCATATGGATACTGTTGGAAGCCGGAGTCCCCGTCCCGCACCACTGTCACTCAATGCGAGACCCGGGACTCCTCCCTCAACGCTAGGCCAAGTAAGGACACCGTTTGAGATAGCCCCGCTCACCCCCTTAGTAGCTTGGCACGAGCAGCCAGGCCTATCTCCAAGGCACGAGTGTACAGTATGTGCAACCACGCTCACAGCAACCCACTGGTGACACCACAAATGGACTCCACACGAGTTTGATGAAGCGAGTATAAACTTTATGTAAAAAGATATACAATGAGACCACACGATACATAAGCCAACATATAATAAAGGGTAATATTCGTTCCGTCTGGTTGGTAGGTTCAAGTCCCAACCACCGCTTTCAAAATGCTATGCTGGTCGTAATGCTAGAATCACACACGTTGCAACGGACAAACAATAGTGCGTTGCGTAACGATACAATCCTGTCCTGGGCACAGGAGAAATAATACAATGTGTAACGATACACCCCGGTACCTGCAATGGGAGAAATAATGCAATGCGTACCGCTACAATCATGTACTGGTCAATGAAGGAATAATGCAATGCGTTACACCCCAATCACGTACTTTACAATGAAGAAATAATACAATGCGGGCCGCTACAATCCTGTACTATGCAAGGGAGAAATAATGCAATGCGTAGCGCTACAATCGTGTACTTCGTTATGCAGAAATAATGTCAGGCGTCCTAAGACTGTCCGGCAGTTCGTTAGCAGCAATATTGGCATTGTGTATTACGACAGTCAGCCTCTTCGATAACAGTTGCCCCTCCACACGTATCAACGATGACACAAAGTACAGCTTCTCACTCTGCCCCAGTACTGCCGCTCCTGAACGCAGTACGGGCCCCACTCTGAGCCGAAGCAAAGGCTCACGCCGCCAGAAGGTCTGAGAGCCCGAGAGAGTGTCCCTCCGAGCCCGCGCCCCGCCCAGGCAGTGATCCACGTTACCTGGGGGCGCGACCCCAATCTCCTCTCCTCCTTCAGCGAACTGGGCCTTCCATGTAGAACTTTCTCAATGGGCCTCAGCGGCTCGGCCTGGCAGCTCAGCTCCTCCGGCTGCCGGTCCGGGCCGCAACTGTTAGGAAGGTCTCAGGCGGCCGCAGGGCACACGTACCCCACACCCCTGAGATTACGTTACTCCGGGTGCACTTCACCACAGCACCCTCCGGGTCTCCTCTGGCACGAAGCCACACACACAACGCAGATGGGACTTCACGTCGACTCCGAGTGCACGCTCACCAGGCACTCCTTCCTGCGGTCTCAGTTGGCACCAAGACCCGCACACCACGTTGCAGAGACTCACTTTCTTCCGGTGCACACGATGATCAGCCGATCACCTCCACAGTCCCAGGTTGCACCAAAGCACGCACACTGCTTCACCGAGACTTACTCCAACTCCGGTGCCCCGATATCCAGGCACTCTTCACCAACGCCTTCGGCCGCACCCTGACACGCTCACCGTGTCCGAGCCTCACTTCTCCTCCGGTGCACTCAACGACCAGGCGCTCTTCACCATCGCCTCCGGTGCACCACGACACGCACCCTGCGTGTCCGAGACTCACTCCACTTCCGATGCACACGTTGACCAGGCGCCCCTCACCAACGCCTCCTGTGCAGCACGACAAGCACCCTGTGCGTCCGAGACTCACTTCACCTCCGATGCACCCGCCGACCAGGCGCTCTTCACCTGCGCCTGCGGTGCACCTCGACACGCACCCTGCGCGTCCGAGTCTCACGTCACCTCCGATGCACACGCTGACCAGGCGCTCTTCACCAACGCCTGCTGTGCACCACGACACGCACCCAGCGCGTCCGAGACTCACTTCACCTTCGGTGCACACGTTGACCAGGCGCTCTTCACCAATGTCTCCTGTGCACCACGACACGCACCCAGCGCGTCTGAGTCTCACTTCTCCTCCGTGTGTCCAAGATCACAGGGCACACCTTCCGAGGGTCTCAACCTGCCACAACACGCGCCCACCGCGTCGCTTGAAACTTCTCCGGAAACTTTTTATGTTCCTGTGTTTCCAAACAGGGAGCCAGCTCACCTCGGGCCCTTGGGGGGTAACAAGACACAGCACAAAGCACAGTCTTCTTCAAGCAGGGGGACCCAGCGCACCAAGCACAGTCCCAATAGCCTCTTCCTTGGTTAGAACAGCAAACTGCAGACCAGCCCCAGATCACGAAGCAAGGGTTGGTCCTTCCCCAGCAGTCTCTTCAGTTGTTCCTTCCTTAGCAGAGGTTCCTCTTGACCACGAAATGGGTCCAAGCCTTTTCAGTCTCAATCCATTTCTATTCCATTCCCCCCGTTCAGGGGTCTCAGCTCTCCTAGTTATACCCCTAAACGTCTTTGAAGTTCATTGTGCTCAGGGGTCCCTGACCCCTGCCTAAATCAGTTCTGGGTGTCTCCCTCCCAGTGTCACCTCTCTCCCTTTGATACTGGGGGTCTGGATCCTTAATCACTCAGCAGGAGATGGGTCAATTGTTTTATAGCCGCAACCCAGGCCTCTTCACATCCCGGTGCTTTTCCTCGCCTGCTCTCCAGCTGCAGGTCAGCCTGGTGCCATCTCAACCCCTCCCTGGGTCAAGACCTCCCCCGGCTCCTCTCCCCTCTCAGATCCAGACAGTCAATCCACATTCAGCAGAGACACACAGAAATGCTTAAAGCACAAAACTCAGCCACTTTCTAAAAGTGTGGCTTCTGAACACACAGTGATAAAACCATTTTCATAGAAAGATGTGTTATGCCGCTGTGAGTTCATACATACTAAACTTCACCTCTCCATTTTAAACTTATGGGAAACTAGGCTAACAAACACAATACCCAGCCTCCCCCATTCTGTCCTATGGGCAGAATGGCCTTTCACCAGTGAAAAACGAAATGGAGCGTTTTCCACTGTCAGGACATAACACACACCTCAGTATATGTCCTGCCTGTTACCTACACTGCACCCCGCCCAGGGGCTACCCGGGACCTACCACAGGGGTGCCCACTGTGTACGCAAAAGGGAAAGTAAGGCCTGACAAGTGGTTACACTTGTCAGGACAACATGCTAACTTAGCAAACTGCGCGTAGGCCTTACACTGCAGGCCTGAGTTCCCTTCTCTGTGCACCTTTGCATTACTAGCCCTGGCACACACAGTGCACATCACTAGGGACTTTACTAGTAAGGCAAACGTACCAATCATGGCCAACCAATTACCATTACACTTTACACAGGGAACACTTGTACTTTGACACTGATCAGCAGTGGCAAAGTACCCAAAGCATCTAAATTGGCAACTCTATGTCAGGAAAACGGTCTAGGGGGAAAGCAAAAAGTTTAGGGATTTTTAGTCAAAAAGGCCAAGTCCTACAGATACCTGGAACTGCAAGGGTATTTTTGCTTCAATTCCTGAGGTGATAATAGAATCCGATGCTAGTCGGTGGGGTTGGGGAACCCGTTGCAGCTCTGTGGAGACGGGGGGCAGATGGTCCCCAGAAGAACTTCACCTTCATATGAACTGTCTGGAGCTTCTGGCGTGTTCCTTTTCAGTTCGTACTCTATTTCCACGCAAGGCAAGTTGTTGCATTCTGTTGAGGATGGGCAATGCATCGGCCATTCGATACATCCATCAGGTGAGCAGGATGAGGTCTCACCTCCTCATGGAGATTGCCAAGGACTTTTGGCATTACTGCCTCCAGCATCACATATCGGTGACAGCAGAATATTTTCCGGGTAGGTCCAGGGAGGTGGCGGATTGGAACTCTTGGTTCCTCCATGACTCCAGCAACTGGAGGCTTCACCCCAGGATTTTTAGAATTCTGAATCTTCCCTGTGGTCCTTGTACGATCGATCTGTTTGCCTCCCACCTGAATGCGCAACTTCCCCTCTTCTACAGTTGAAGACCAGATCCGCAAGCGATCAGTTCGGATGCTTTTTTCCAGTCATGATCGAAGGGTCTGCTTTATGTATTTTCCCCATTCACCATGATTCAGAGTGTACTTTCGCAGGTGAGCCTACAAGCAGCAGAATTGGTCCTGATAACCCCTTATTGGAAAGCACAGTCATAGTTTCCGGTAGCCATGTATTTATCTTGTGCACCTCCGGTGTGCCTTCCCTCTTTTCCGGATCTTCTCTCGGATCCTTTGGTGACTCAGGGGCTATTGTCTCTCATGGCTGGGAGACTTTCAGGCAATGCTGGCAAGTGCCAAGAGTTTCACAGGATGCGTTGTTCTTCCTGTCACAAACTTGGGTTCCCCTTACGCACAAATGCTTGAGACTGCCTGGTGTAGATGGGTTTGTTGGTGTAGTGAGCAGTGTGTGGATCCCACAGAAATCAGAATCTATATCATTGTGAATTTCCCATCAGATATTGCTATTCAGGGTCTGCCTTATAGGACAATGAACAATTTCCGTTCGGCTATTTTACTGGGTCATCCTCATCTGGATGGTAAACCGGTGGGTGAACATCCATTGGTCTTCAAACTGTTGAGAGGTATCAGGGTGGTTTGTCTCCTTCAACCAAAATATTCCATGATGTGGGATGTTGGCTTAGTGTTACGTTTTTATCAGAGATTGGCCTGCGAACGAGGGTCTTTCGTACGCACAATTGTTGGTGAAACTCACTCTCCTTTTATGTCTTACTTCCTGTTGACGAGTCTCAGATGTGAGGGCCTTAGATTTGGCAAGTAGAGTATTTACTCCTTCGGGGTTGTCTTTTACTGTTTCTAGACGTACCAAAACAGATTCTAGATGTGTTAATTACCCTGCTTTTCCATGTCATCAGAAGTTGTGTGTCTAAAGTATTATGAAGACTGTACACGTGAATTACGAAATTATTTTACAGGACAATTGTTGATTTCTTTGGCCATACACCTGTACAAATAGCTCTGCTCTTGTGCTTTTACAGACAAGCTGGGAGGGGTGAGGAGTGTTAGAACTGGGGGTCTCTAGTTGGCAATGGTATACACCGTTGACCAAATAGGGACCCTTGCTTCTAGTCAGGGAAAGGGGGATTACACTACTGGATAACCCCTGCTCACCCCATTGGTAGCTTGGCACGAGCAGACAGGCTTATCTCAGAGGCAGTGTGTTAAGCATTTGTGAACACATACAGTAATACAGTGAAAACCCTACAGATGGACACCACACAGGTTTTTATAAAAATAAGTATTCTTTATATAGACTTAACACAACACCATAAACGACAAAAATCATCATTACTGCACTCAAAATAGACTTAAAGATGGTAGAAGTAACTTAGTTCAAGATGATGATAAATGCGACACGTTTCTCACAAAAGTACCTTGGATGCGTAACGCAAAACAAACAAAGGGTCCGCGGGGAGGGCGATGCGGCGAGCAGGCGCCTCGATGCGATGTGACGATCCGGTGCGATGCGAGTGTACCCTTGATGCAATGCGACGACGTGAAGATGATGTGTGCACGCCCGATGGCCGTGCGGCGAACTCTGTACCTTTGGAGCCGCAACAGGCCCTGCGACACGCCTCTCCGGTGATGCGACGGCAGGCAGCTGCGATGGCGACACGCTTCTCCGGTGATGCGACGGCAACCCTTGCGGTGGCGACACGCTTCCCTGGTGATGCGACAGCAGGCAGTTGCGACGAAGACACGCTTCTCTTGTGATGCGGCGGTGGCCTCTGCGGCGGCGACACGCTTCTCCGGCGATGCGACGGCAACAGCTGCGACAGCGACACGCTTCTTCTCGTTGAGTCGCGCTTCCAGCTCCCAGCGACACGCAGGCTTCTGCAGACAGAATCTCCAGCAAGGGAATTCAGGAGGGAGCTGGTGGTGAAGTCTTGTAGCCCTGAGACTTCAGCAGGAGGCAAGCTCTAGTTCAAGCCCTTGGAGAAATATTCTGCAAGATGATGAAAGTTCTTTGAAAGTTCCTTCTCCTTTCCTTGGCAATGAAGACCACTGCAGGCCAACCCAGCAAACAGCACACTGGCAGAGGGGCAGTCCAAACTCCTGCAGCTTCCTTGGTTCTTCTCCTTGGCAAAGGTTCGTCTTGTTTTCCCAGAAGTGATCTAAAGTTCTGGGGTCTGGGTCCCCCTTTTTATACCCATAAATCCTTTGTCTCTGGAGTCAGAGAGTGTCTGTACCTAGTCCAAACCAGTTCTGGGTGCATTCTGCCAGTGCACAAATTCTTCCTTTGTCAGTGTGGGCCAGGGTCATCGGACACACCACAGGAGGTGGAGCCAGCATTGTGGAAGGCAGGCACAGCCCTATTCAGGCCCAGGTGCTACTCCCCCCACCACTCCTCATGCAGATAGGTCTATTCAGCCTAGGGCTGACTCACCCTGTCTCCTGGAGTCCCCCAGCCCCTGTCACCCACAAAACCAGACATACAATACACAAGCTAGCAGAGGCAGGCTGGATGGTTAGGCAAGAAAATACCTACTTTCTAAAAGTGGTATTTTCAAACACAGAATGTTAAAACCAACTTCACTAAAAGATGTATTTTATCATCCTGAGTTCAGGCATACTAAAGTCGAATTTCTACCATGTTCCCTGGGTCAGTTAGGATTATAAGATGTTATAATCAAACTGCCCATTCTGGCCTATGGGGACAGGTAGCCTTGCAATAGTGAAAAACAAATTTGGCTGTAATTCACTATCAGGACATGCTACACACACCAGGGCATGTCCTACCTTTTACATACAATGCACCCTGCCCTTGGGCCTACCTTAGGGGTGACTGATATGTAGAAAAGGGAAGGTTTAGGGACTGGCAAGTGGGTGCACTTGCCAAGTCGACATGGCAGTCACAGACCTCACACAGGTTCTGCAATGGCAGGCCTGAGACACACTTTACAAGCTGCTTCTGTGGGTGGCACAATCAGTGCTGCAAGCCCACTAGCAGTATTTGATTTACAGGCCCTGGGCACACAGGATGCACTATACTAGGGTCTGACAAGTAAATCAAATAATCCAATCATGGAGTCACTAATCAATACATCAATTTACCATAGGGAGCACTTGCACTGTGGCACTGGATAGCAGTGGCACAGTGCCCAAAGCATCTAAACCAGCAACACATATCAAAAACAGAGGAGGCAATCAGTAAAAAAATGGAAGGGAGACTCACGCCAATGGTACCAGGTCTAACACGTGTCCCCTCCAGCTGAAATGTGGGGAGGACTACCCAACCCCTTGGGAGTTCTCTTCACTAAGGCGCAAAAATCTGGACAGACCATCAGCATTGGCGTGTTCTGTACCAGGGCGGTGTTCCACCATGAAGTCCATCCCCTGTAGGGAAATGGATCACCTCAACAGCTTTGGATTCTCACCCCTCATCTGCATCAACCATCTGAGGGGCCTGTGGTCTGTCTGAACCCGGAAGTGAGTCCCAAACAGGTATGGTCTCAACTTCTTCAATGCCCAGACCACAGCAAATGCCTCACGCTCAATTGCACTCCACCTCTGTTCCCGTGGAAGTAACCTCCTACTGATGAAGGCTACAGGTTGGTCTAGGCCCTCCTCATTAATTTGTGATAGAACAGCCCCTACATCATCCTCTGAAGCGTCTGTTTGGACAATAAATTCCTTTGAGAAGTTGGGCGCCTGAAGCACGGGTGCTGTGCACATGGCAGTCTTCAGGGCGTCAAAAGCCTTCTGACAGGTGTCAGTCCAGTTCACTTTCTTGGGCTGCTTCCTGGAAGTCAGCTCAGTCAAGGGTGCAACAATGTTGCCATACCCCTTGACAAACCTCCTGTAGTACCCTGTGAGTCCTAAAAAGGCTCTCACCTGTGTCTGGGTCTTGGGGGGTTCCCATGCCAGGATGGTATCAATCTTGGATTGTAGGGGTGCCACCTGGCCGCTCCCTACCTGGTGCCCCAAGTACACCACAGAACCCACCCCGATCTGGCACTTACTCGCCTTGATCGTGAGGCCTGCCTTTCACAGTGCCATTAACACTTCCCAGAGGTGGCGCAGATGTTCTTCCCAACTGGCGCTGAACACTGCAATGTCATCCAGGTAGGCGGCACTGAAATCCTCCAGTCCAGCCAACACCTGGTTGACCAACCTCTGAAAGGTGGCAGGGGCATTCTTCATCCCAAAGGGTATAACCCGGAATTGGTAGTGCCCATCTGGTGTGGAGAATGCCGACCTCTCTTTGGCCCTATCAGATAGGGCGATCTGCCAGTACCCAGACGTTAAATCAAACGTGCTGAGGTACCGGGCAGCCCCCAACCGATCAATGAGCTCATCAGCTCTGGGGAAGGGGTGTGAGTCAGTCCTGGTGACTGAATTGAGTCCTCGGTAGTCCACACAGAACCGGAGTTCGGGTGTGGCACCAGGCGCGGCAGCCTTTGGGACCAAGACCACTGGGCTGGCCCAAGGGCTGTGAGAGGACTCAATCACCCCTAATACAAACATCTTGGAGACCTCCTCCTTGATGTGAGCTCTGACTCTGTCAGTCACTCTGTAAGCCTTGTGCTTCACAGGAGGACTGTCCCCAGTATCCACGTCATGGACGCACCACTCAGTGACACCAGGAACCAGGGAGAACAAATCAGAGAATTGTCCCAACAATTGGCGACAATCTTGCTGCTGTTCAGGGGTCAGTGTGGCAGAGAGGCTGACACCATCCACTGACCCATCTTGCTCTGTTGCAGACAGGAGGTCAGGAAGAGGCTTGGTCTCCTCCATTCCATCATCTGTTGCTAGGAGCATGCCCACTTCGGACCTTTCTAAGTGGGGCTTCAGGCTGTTAACATGCAGGACCCGCAAAGGGTTCCTAGGAGACCGCGAGTTCACCAGGTAGGTGACATCACTCTTCCGCTCCACCACCTCAAATGGTCCGGTCCACCTGTCCTGGAGCGCACAGGGCTCTACAGGGGCCATGACCCAAACTTTCTGCCCAGGTTGAAGCTCAATCAGAGTGGCATTCTGATCGTACCACCGCTTCATTTCCTCCTGGCTGGCTTCCAGATTCGCCTGAGCGAGTTGTCTGAATCGCCTAGTCTGGTTCCTGAAGGCCAGCATGTAACTGTATACATCCTGGGGAGGTTTCCTGGGAGATTGCTCCCAGCCTTCCTTGACCAGACTCAAAGGTCCTCTTACCGGGTGACCATACAGCAGTTCAAAGGGACTGAACCCTAAGGACTTCTGTGGCTCCTCACGGTAAGCAAAAAGCAGGCATGGCAAGAGGACGTCCCACTTACGCCTCATAGGTTCCTCAAGACCCATGATCATGCCTTTAAGGGTCCGGTTGAATCTCTCAACCAGCCCATTACCTTGGGGTGGTAAGGAGTGGTAAACTTATAGGTAACACTGCACTCCTGCCACAGGGACTTCATATAATTTGATATGAAGTTTGTACCACGGTCTGACACCACCTCTCTGGGGAACCCCACATGGGAGAAAATCCCCATCAGTGCACGTCCCACCACGGGGGCCATCACTGTCCTGAGAGGAATGGCTTCCGGGTCCCGGGTAGCATGGTCCACCAAGACCAGGATAAACCTGTTGCCTATGGCTGTCTTGGGGTCCAGTGGCCCCACAATGTCAATGCCCACCCATTCAAAGGGGGTACTGACTACAGAGAAAGGTTGGAGAGGAGCCTTGTGCTTCCTTCCACTTTTCCCACTTGCCTGGCAAGTTTGACAAGTCCTACAATGAGTGTCTGAACTCTTCCGCATCTGGGGCCAATAAAAGTGGGTGACAAGCCTTTCAAAGGTCTTGTTCTGCCCCAGATGTCCAGCTAAAGGTACATCATGAGCCAAACCCAGCAGGAAGGCTCTGAAGCGCTGGGGTACCACCAGCACACGGGCTGACCCAGGCTCAGCAACCTTAGGCTCGCTATACAGGAGGTCGTTCTCCCAGTAGATCCAATGTGATCCAGACTGATCACCTGCTGCCTGGTTTGTGGCCTGTTGCCGCAAACCCACAAGAGAAGGGCACTTCTTCTGCTCCTCACAAAATTTCTCCCTGGAGGGGCCTCCTTCCTGCTGCCAATGGGTCGGCTCAGGCAGGTCCCCCAGTTCGGCCACTTGTCCCCCTGTAGGTTCCAGGGCATCCCCCTCAAGGTCTGCCTCCTCCTGGACCGTGGGAACTATGGGGGCCGGTTTCCCGCGCCCCCTACCTCTTCTCTTTAAGGCAGGGGTCTGGGCCATATTTTTAGGCTCCAGAACCTCTTCAACGCCCTTACTGGCTGCCATAGACCGAGTGGTCACACACGTCCACTCAGGCAGACCCAACATCTCCAGATGAGACCTTCTCTCCACCTTAGCCCAAGGGGAGCTCTCTAAATCATTGCCCAACAGACAATCAACAGGCATGGCTGGCCTCACAGCTACTTGAAGAGTACCTGAGACCCCACCCACTCAAAGGGAACTTGAGCCACCTCACACTGGCTCTGTGAGTTGTCCGCGGCAACTACAGGGAAGAATGCATGGGGGATAACCTGCTCTCTGGACACCAGCCGGCAATTGACAGCTGTCACACTAGCCCCAGTGTCTCTGAGAGCTTCCACCCTATGGCCATTGATGGTCACCCACTGCCTGTACTTCTTAGTGTTATCAGGCAGCTGGGTCTCAGGGACCATCTCAAAGTCTCCTAGCGAGTCAAGGGACATTTCTGCGGGACCCCACCCACCTTGGGCACCCATCTCCTCCCCCCCCCGAGGGCTACACTCGCCATTTGACGGGGTGGTGCACGTGGTGGTGCTTTGGAATCCCTCGTGGGACACTGTGCATCATACCAACGGTGGCCCATTTGACCACACGTAAAGCACTTAGAGGGGCCCTGTGATCAGGTTGACCTGTCGGGGCCTCTTGCTTTTTCTCAGGGGGAGGCTGGGAACCCTTCCCTTGGTTCCCTTGGGAATTACTTTGGGGCCCTCTCTGGAACTCCCTCTGTTTACCCTTGTCCCCCCACTCTTCTGCTAGGGACCCTGCCCACCTTTGGCGAAGTCTCCCACGTGACCCTTGTGGACCCGGGTGCTGACCCAGCGGTCCGCCTCCTCAGCAAGCTTCCTAGGGTTAGTTAACTTGCTATCAATAAGGTGCTGGCGTAGCTCTGGAAAACAATTAGCAGACAAGTGCTCCCATGCAAACAAATCATAGAGCGCTTCAAAAGTATCCACTTTGCTACCCTTCACCCAACCATCCATAGCTCTGCAAAAGAAAGACTGATACTCCACCCAGGTAGTTGCCTCCAGCTTCTTACAATTCCTGAACCTCTGTCTATAGAGTTCTGGGGTCAAACCATACCTTGTCATCAGGGCTTCCTTCATGTGGGCATAAGACATTCTATTCTCACTGGGTAGGTCTAACAACATATCCCTCCCCTCACTCACAAAGCGGCCCCACAACCCCGCTCCCCAATCCTTCTCAGGGACCCGGTGGGCCAACATTGCTATCTCATAGGCTGCAAACCACTGCCCAATATCTTCCTGTCTGTGGAATACCTTTATGACATCCTTGGGGATATGGACTCTGATTTCTGCAGGCACAGATGGTGCGCTGCCACCAGAGGGATTGATTTCTAAGCCTTTTGCTTTGAGCTCTAACTCTCTCAACATTCTCTCATGTTCCAACCTCATTCTCTCTCTCTCCAAGGACAACCTGCTATTCTCTAGGTCCCTCTGACCCTCCATTTTGAGCCTGGCCATCTCCAGCTTGTGCACCCTGTCTCTTTCCCTGTCTTCCAGCTCCCCTGGGGACGGGCCTTTGGAAGAGACGCTACTGCCAGGCGGGGACGGTACCCCTTCCCTGGCTGGAATCAATGGTATATTCAGCTGCCCCTCTGCATCCCCAGCTGGCTCCACCACCAGGTGAGGGGTATTTCTTGCTTCCACCCAGGCCCTCAGCGCCTTTTGGTATTCATCCTTTTTGGCAATGCCTGGGGTAGCAATTTTAAATTTTTTGCAAAAGCGCTTTAGCTGTTTCACATTGTAGGTTTCCAACCTCTCTTCCTCAAAATCTAGATCCATAGATGCAACAGATGCTGGTCGGCTCATGGTAGTAAGAATTGGCAGTTCTCAGAAAAAATAACAGTCCAAGGAGAAAAAATTCTACCAAAAAAGTATGTGGTTGCGTTTGGTCTGCACTCACTAGTAGTGAACACCAATCACTGTATGAGTCACAAATGCAAGTCCAGAATCCTCACCGCTGACCACCAATGTTAGAACTGGGGGTCTCTAGTTGGCAATGGTATACACCGTTGACCAAATAGGGACCCTTGCTTCTAGTCAGGGAAAGGGGGATTACACTACTGGATAACCCCTTCTCACCCCCTTGGTAGCTTGGCACGAGCAGACAGGCTTATCTCAGAGGCAGTGTGTTAAGCATTTGTGAACACATACAGTAATACAGTGAAAACACTACAGATGGACACCACACAGGTTTTATAAAAATAAGTATTCTTTATATAGACTTAACACAAGACCATAAACGGCAAAAATCCACATTACTGTACTCAAAATAGACTTAAAGATGGTAGAAGTAACTTAGTTCAAGATGATGATAAATGCGACACGTTTCTCACACCTTGGATGCGTAACGCAAAACAAACAAAGGGTCCGCGGGGAGGGCGATGCGGCGAGCAGGCACCTCGATGCGATGCGACGATCCGGTGCGATGCGATGAGAGTGTACCCTTGATGCGATGCGACGACGTGAAGATGATGCGTGCACGCCCGACGGCCGTGCGGCGAACTCTGTACCTTTGGAGCCGCGACAGGCCCTGCGACACGACTCTCCAGTGATGCGACGGCAGGCAGCTGCGACGGCGACGCGCTCCTCTGGTGATGCGATGGCGACCCTTGCGGTGGCGACACGCTTCCCTGGTGATGCGACGGCAGGCAGTTGCGACGAAGACACGGTTCTCCGGTGATGCGACGGCAGGCAGCTGCGACGAAGACACGCTTCTCTGGTGATGCGGCGGCGGCCTCTGCGGCGGCGACACGCTTCTCCGGCGATGCGACGGCAACAGCTGCGAGAGCGACACGCTTCTTCTCGTTGAGTCGTGCTTCCAGCTCCCAGCGACACGCAGGCTTCTGCAGACAGAATCCCCAGCAAGGGAATTCAGGAGGGAGCTGGTGGTGAAGTCTTGTAGCCCGGAGACTTCAGCAGGAGGCAAGCTCTAGTTCAAGCGCTTGGAGAAATATTCTGCAAGATGATGAAAGTTCTTTGAAAGTTCCTTCTCCTTTCCTTGGCAATGAAGACCACTGCAGGCCAACCCAGCAAACAGCACACTGGAAGAGGGGCAGTCCAAACTCCTGCAGCTTCCTTGGTTTTTCTCCTTGGCAAAGGTCTGTCTTGTGTTCCCAGAGGTGATCTAAAGTTCTGGGGTCTGGGTCCCCCTTTTTATACCCATAAATCCTTTGTCTCTGGAGTCAGAGAGTGTCTGTACCTAGTCCAAACCAGTTCTGGGTGCATTCTGCCAGTGCACAACTTCTTCCTTTGTCAGTGTGGGCCAGGGTCATCAGACACACCACAGGAGGTGGAGCCAGCATTGTGGAAGACAGGCACAGCCCTATTCAGGCCCAGGTGCTACTCCTCCCACCACTCCTCATGCAGGTAGGTCTATTCAGCCTAGTGCTGACTCACCCTGTCTCCTGGAGTCCCCCAGCCCCTGTCACTCACAAAACCAGACATACAATACACAAGCTAGCAGAGGCAGGCTGGATGGTTAGGCAAGAAAATTCCTACTTTCTAAAAGTGGTATTTTCAAACACAGAATGTTAAAACCAACTTCACTAAAAGATGTATTTTAACATCCTGAGTTCAGGCATACTAAACTCGAATTTCTACCATGTTCCCTGGGTCAGTTAGGATTATAAGATGTTATAATCAAACTGCCCATTCTGGCCTATGGGGACAGGTAGCCTTGCAATAGTGAAAAACGAAATTGGCTGTAATTCACTATCAGGACATGCTACACACACCAGGGCATGTCCTACCTTTTACATACAATGTACCCTGCCCTTGGGCCTACCTTAGGGGTGACTGATATGTAGAAAAGGGAAGGTTTAGGGACTGGCAAGTGGGTGCACTTGCCATGTCGACATGGCAGTCACAGACTGCACACAGGCTCTGCAATGGCAGGCCTGAGACACACTTTACAAGCTGCTTCTGTGGGTGGCACAATCAGTGCTGCAAGCCCACTAGCAGTATTTGATTTACAGGCCCTGGGCACACAGGGTGCACTATACTAGGGTCTGACAAGTAAATCAAATAATCCAATCATGGAGTCACTAATCAATACATCAATTTACCATAGGGAGCACTTGCACTGTGGCACTGGATAGCAGTGGCACAGTGCCCAAAGCATCTAAACCAGCAACACATATCAAAAACAGAGGAGGCAATCAGTAAAAAAATGGAAGGGAGACTCACGCCAATGGTACCAGGTCTAACAAGGAGCAACGCAGCATGGAGGCTATTTGACAAGGAGAAGCAGCATTCGATGGAGAGACCTAGAAGACACATGCACTCTCATGGAGTGCTGAATGAAAAAAGAAAAAAGTAGGTCCCTAAATGTGAGCAGTGGAAAGATACAAGCAACCAAATCAGAAGGATCATAAAGTGGCCTTGCTCCAGGGGAAAGAGAAACACAAGATTGACAAGGCAAGCCATTGAATAAGAAGCAAGCAAATGAGAGTGACAATACAGCCAACCAATAGGAAGCAGTGAGTTGGCTTAAAGCCTAGGGTAAGTTCACAACCGATCTCTTGCAACCCAACAGTTTTTGCTGTCTGGTAGAATCAACGCAAAAATGAAAGAATTTGCAGCAATATTCAGTGTCTGGCTAGAAGAACAACATATGGCAGGGGTGCAAGTTCTCCACAGACATGCACAAGACAGTTCTCTCCCAAGATAGAGTTTATATATGATGTAAAAACATGCATTGGGTAATGTAGAAGACATACATAATTTGAAGAACTACAGCTAAAATCAGTTTTAGATACTGCTAAAACAATAAATAATGAAAGGAGTACTCATGTAGGATTATGCATGCATTAGCTGCAAACTTCTGGTTTTTGGGGGGTGGGAGGAGGTTTTCAGAGAATTCCAGTACTCCTTAAAGCTACAATTGTTGCATTCTCTTGTGAGTAAAATCAAGAGTTGTACGTTCACACACGAGCATTTATGAATTTTCACTTTAAAACTTCTACATAGTTTCTTTGTAGAGAAAATATTTCCCTGCAAAGAAACCCCTTCCTGTAAGCCACACCACTTTTGGGGGATTTCTCCCACAGACATGTGGGTTGACCGTTTCACACTTCACTAATCGTGTAAGACATCATAGATGGTGATGTTGAGCAAGGTCAGTGGACAACACATGCCCAGCAAGTAATAGTCATCTGTTCCTTCAAGACCACCCTTATTCTTCAGGCTAGCCTGCATCCTTATGGTACAATTGGTACAAACCTCTGCAAGGGTTTCCTAAAGGGGATGAGGGCAGGGGGTTCATTGGTCTGGGTGGACTGTTGTATGGTTTGAGAGGGTGTGAGCATAATTGCCCATCTCTGCTATCGAGGATAACTCCTTTGTGGTTTATACTCTGGAATTACAAAAGCTGGTTATCAAAGAATTGCTCCTCTGCCTCTCTGGATATACTCATCAGAGCATATCCTACCCTGGCTCTATAGTGCCCACCCCTATGGACCACACCTGGCTGGACCTCTCAGCACACATACTATGGAGACCGCGTTTGGTGTACTTTCCCTTTGCTGCTGACCCGTGCTCATCGCACTTTCTCCACAGCCCCAGGAGGGGCTGCAACGCTATTTTAAGCCGGTCGCGGCACCCGCAGCGCGGGAGACCGCGTTTGGTGTACTTTCCCTTTGCTGCTGACCCTTGCTCATCGCACTTTCTCCACAGCCCCAGGAGGGGCTGCAATGCTATTTTAAGCCGGTCGCGGCACCCGCAGCGCGGGTCGCGTGCGGGACGCATCTGGGCGAAGACTGGGCCAAGACGGGCCCATCTTAGACCGTTAGAGGCCGGGCTGGGCCACCCCTCTAAGGTTGGGTTTTTATTTATTCCTCTATTTTTCTTGTTCTTGATTAATTTGGATTATTCCCGTTTTTCCGAGCCTGACTTTAATTTACGAAGACGGATCAATAGTGTTTAGGAAAAAATTGGCAAAAGGAAGTCTGGCCCCACAATCTCTACTGACCAGGGAACGGGAAAACAACAATCATTGTTGACTTATTTGACTGGTGCAATGGGAGCTATTGAGGAACAAATAAATACTGTGGAAGAGTCACTTTCTCAAGGCAGGTTGGGCTTGCTAACAGCAAGCAATACTTGTGCTATTTCCCCTAACAAACCTTTAGTTTTAACATCTGATGGTCAAACTGCCCAGTGTGCACAGAATGGGTGCACACAGGAGATACTAGAGACTATTTATGTGAGTGATCCAGAAGATGACTCTCAGCCACCGCCTAAACGCCATAGGAACCCCGATGTAATTGAGGGGGTAAATGTATTAAACTGTGATGTGAATAGTGTTGTAAAACCCAGTAAACCTAGCGTAAAAATGCTAAGAAAAGGAAAAATGTGGTTATACAACCAAAAAACGGGCAACTAAAAGGCCTCTCAGTTTAGGGAGACCCATTGTGAATACGTTAACTGAGGGCCAGATGATTGATATTGGTAACATTACTAGGAAAATTGATGATTTACATAAATATGTAACTGGAGCATTGGAAAAGCTAATAGAAAGGGTAGAGGTTATAGAGGGTTATTTAAGAAATGATAATAGGGCTACTACCCATGACGAGAATATTCAACCAAATGTCAATCGTCCCTGCAGCTCACTCGCAGCCACACAAGGAGGTAATTGTGCTGCGAGGATTGTAGCTGCAGGAGCTTTAAATAAAAACTCAATACCAGGTATGGTAAGAGCAGCCACATATAGATTGACACCCCCATGTAATAATACGAAAGGAAATAATAACAACAAGTCAGTACTGGACAGGAATAGAGATAACAACTGCATAGCGGGGCATACAACTGAGATTAGGGAACCCGTAGGCGATGAAGAATATAATCTCCTTGATCTACCACCAGCAGCCACCCCTTATATAGTAATTTTAGCTAATGTCCCCTGTCTACATAAGTCTGTGCATGAAACATGGGAGGGTTTGCGAAATAAGTCACTCTTCTGGCTAGGTAATAAAACTGGCCTTATAAACCCCCTCTTTGAAAAGTTTAAAATGGTCAGACGGGTTAAATGGGTGGGAAATGGCCGGAAATCATTCCAGGGTGATTGTATTGTCTTGACCTTTAGCGATCCTAGGCTAGTACAAGCTGTTCTGTCAAGGGCAGGAAATGCATGGTATAGCCACACTGAAATTAATGCACTACCACTTGGCTATTTCTATCAGCCCCAAACCATGAACTACCGAAAAAATTATGTAAGGGATGATAATACACAGAGCTTACTTAACATTCCGCTACGCAATCGTTATGAATTGTTAGCCACTCTTGAAGATATAGATTGACAACTGGCTCAGCACGTGAGTGGGGAGGGGCACCCAACAAAGGTCGACCTATTAACTTCCACAGACAAAATTCAGGAACAACTAAGTGTCCAAGGGTCTGTGGCTAGTAGTGGGCAAGTCTCTGTCATGAAATTAGATCTAATGTTGGAGGGCGTAGACACTGAGGAAAATATAAATCAACCCAGGAGGAAAATGGAAACTAGTTCCAAAGTAACGGGGTTACAAACAGCGTGGAGGATACCCCATAATGGGGAACCGTTAATTGAGATTCCAGCAGGTAAACAGCTAAAGGAAGGTAGTGCTAAAGCCTGTAAGATACTATTTTGGAATATTGCAGGGCTTGCTACAAAAGTGACAGACCCACGGTGGCTAATAGACGTAGCAGAATACTCCATAATTTGTCTCCAAGAAACTTGGTCACTCGAGGAAAGACATATTATGGGTTATCAAACATTCCACACGCCGGCGGTCATTAGTGTACAGGGTCGTAATAAAGGTGGATTATGTATCTATGTCTCAAATATGCTGGGGGTAACCAACTTAAAACTTAAAATTGAGACGGATTATTACCAGATTTTGGTTATGCATATAGTAGGAGGGTTCTGCACAGTGCTGATTAACTTTTACAACAACATCCCAAAAGCCCATATAGTGAGTGTAATAGAGACCCTATGTAAAGCCTTGAATAAGTTGGAAGACGAGATGTCAGGTGATGTGTGCATTATATGGGGGGGTGATTATAATTGTTTTTTGTGTCAACACAGCCAAAATGGTATATGTGGATTAGGAATGGATAAAGATGATACGCTGGCCCATTTTTCACACACAACACTGGGCGATATGTTAAATGAAATTGTTTTCCAGTTTGATCTTGGGTATGCTAATGAGCTGTGTAATCCCTTAGTACCATTTGAGCCTACCTTTAATGGTAGAGGTTGTAACTCTACTATCGATTTTGTCCTAGTCTCAAATAGGTACTCAAGAAATGTTTGTAACTTTGAAACTCATTGTATCGTATGGAGTGATCATTATACAATCAGTTTTGCTCTTGAGATGGAGAGTGCTGATAGAGAAAAGAGGGATAAGGACTTACAATATAATTATAACATCAACCTCACTAGTACAAATGGGTATTCTCTAAATTGGTCGAAAGTGGATCCTACTGTTTTTATTAATCAACTATTCAAAGGGTCTAGAGAAGACCTAGAAGTTTGTTTGTCAGAGGATAGAGAAGATGAAGATGTTCTGAATGCCTTCCTTAAAATTACGGGTGAGTTACAGAAACTATTAACTAGGGAGCAGAAACGGGGAGTGCATAAAACACAGGGCTGGTTTGATAGGGAATGCAGTAAGGCAAATAACCATCTGAAGAAAGTTTTGCAAAGGGAGAATAGAGACAGAGAGGAAGTTAGACAGGCTAGAAAGGTTTATCAGCAGGTAATAAAAAACGGAAGCTACAACTGAAACAGGAGGCGTGGCAGACATTACATGAGGCATGCCTAAGAAAAGATAACAATACCTTTTGGAAAGCGGTCAATGCACCCTTTTTGCAACTAGGGATATTGATATTGTAGATATTGCCATTTCTGAGGAGAAATGGGTACAGCACTTTACTGGACTCTACAATGATGTGTCCGACGTACTTGATGAGGTGACCAATGTACAAGACGAGGCAGTTCCAGTTGGTGTGGTGAATGTTGAGATTGAACAGAGTACAGTATTTCCAATAGATATCAGTTTCTCGGTGGAGGAGGTTACCATGGCTATAAAAGAGAGTGCCTCAAGTAAAGCACCGGGGCCGGATGGCATCCCTGTGGATGTCTATAAAAGTAATATCGAGCTGTGGGCCCCACTTTTAAAGAATGTTCTAGCTAGATGTACTCGACAAGGTTTCCTCCCCACATGGTCGGATGCAATAGTGATCCCGATTTTTAAAAAGGAGATCGGAGTGATCCAATGTGCTATCGTCCTATTTCCCTGCTGGATTCCCTCTTGAAAGTGGTAGGGAGGGCACTATTGAAAAAATTGCAAACATGGGCTGATGAAAAAGAACTCTTATCTAATTTGCAATATGGGTTCCGAGCGGGGCTTGGAACGATAGAACAAGGATTAAATCTAACTTTGATCATAAATAAATATACGTTAGCAAAGGATGAAAAATTATTCTTGACATTCGTTGACCTCAGTGCGGCGTTCGATTGCGTGAAGCATGAGAAATTGTGGGGTGTACTTGAAGGGATGGGAGTGGACCTACCACTACTTACCTTCTTAAAGGAACTGTACAGGGAGGCAGGGGCAAGGGTCCGTTTTGGGAGGCAGGGGGATTGTTCTTCTAAATTCCGAATGAGAAAGGGAGTAAGGCAGGGGTGTGTACTCGCCCGTTCCTTTTTCATTATATATTAATAATATTGGACAATACTGACTGAATTTCGACAGGACTACCCGATCATTAATAATATTCCAATCCCAATCCTTCTCTACGCCGATGACGCGGTCATAATGGCGCGGACGCAAATAGGGTTGCAAAGAACTGTTGATAATTTTGTAGATTTTATGTATGACAGGGGTTTAAATGTGAATATTAGTAAAACTTATACAATGAAATGTGGGAAGAAAGCGACAAAAAAATGCAATATTTTTATTAACAACAAAAAAATTGAAAGTACAGATACATTTTCTTATTTGGGAATAAATTTTGATCGCACAGGCTCCTGGAATGCGGCTATTCAAGCAAGAAAATTAATGTTCTCGAGAGCAATAGGTGCGGTGATTAATTTCTCCAGGAAACTAGGTTTAGGCCGGTCCCTGAGCTACTAGCTATATATAAATCTAAATGCCTATCAACGGCCATATATGGGGCGGGCATATGGGGATTTGCGGATGTGCAACACCTACAAACCTGTGAGAATGCATTTACGCGATATTTATTGGCAGTACGAAGCTCTACAGCTAATTTTAATTGTCACTCGGAGCTTGGATTGCATTTTATTACTGACATTATTAGAATTAATCCTCTACTACTTTGGCATAAGGTCTGGGTATCAACAGAAACTAGCCTCAATCGGGATATTATCATGGACTGTTTAAAACCTGACAGAGTTGCGCTCATACCTTGGCTTGGCTATATTAAAGGACTGGCTAATGATATTGGCCGCCCCGAATTTTTTGCGGTCCCTGAGAGCATGACTGACGTTTCAAGAAAGTCCTTAAAAATAGAGTGTTTGTCTTATTTAGAGAACAAACGTTGGTTAAAAGAAAGGGAAAAAAAAACTGTCATGGAAAATCAATTAATGTTAATCTGCCCAGGTATACAACCAAATCTAGAACAAGTTGAGGGAAGTTTCGATCGTATGCTTTTAACCCGTTTTCGTTTTGGAACTTTTTATAGAATGCTCACATTTCCCGAGGCTAATGATTGGTCGAGAAATTTACTTCCAATGTCCATGTGACGATATTTCACCCCAATCTACAATGCATGTCATTTTATTTTGTAAATTTGATATGTTACCTAGGAAAAGGTTTTTAATACCAATTTTGAAGAGCATGAATTTGAGACAATGCAGAATAGCCTATCTGAAGCTGCAGTCTTTGGAAAATCAGCTGCATACAATGACTATTGTCTCTTTTTTAAAAAGTGTTATTAGGTACAGGAATACAATGTAAAATAACACAAAATTTCACGTATTTTTTACTTTGTTTGAGATATATATATATATAACAAGAATATTTTTACTGTGACATTGATTGTGTTATTAATTGTGCTTTTATGATTTTTATTGATAAAAATCGAATAAAGCTGGAAAAAAAAGAAAAGAATTTTCACTTTAAAACTTCTACATAGTTTCTTTGTAGAGAAAATATTTCCCTGCAAAGAAACCCCTTCCTGTAAGCCACACCAGTTTTGGGGGATTTCTCCCACAGACATGTGGGTTGACCGTTTCACACTTCACTAATCGTGTAAGACATCATAGACGGTGATGTTGAGCAAGGTCAGTGGACAACACATGCCCAGCAAGTAATAGTCATCTGTTCCTTCAAGACCACCCTTATTCTTCAGGCTAGCCTGCATCCTTACGGTACAATTGGTACAAACCTCTGCAAGGGTTTCCTAAAGGGGATGAGGGCAGGGGGTTCATTGGTCTGGGTGGACTGTTGTATGGTTTGAGAGGGTGTGAGCATAATTGCCCATCTCTGCTATCGAGGATAACTCCTTTGTGGTTTATACTCTGGAATTACAAAAGCTGGTTATCAAAGAATTGCTCCTCTGCCTCTCTGGATATACTCATCGTAGAATACCTTACCCTGGCTCTAGAGTGCCCACCCCTATGGACCACACCTGGCTGGACCTCTCAGGACACATACTATGGATGTTGTATAGTTACCACTTCTTATAGGTTGATCCCTGTGTGTTCTGTGGCTGGTCCTACATTGATTGCTACTCTAATGCCCCCTGATGGAGCTTTGAGAATATTTATTATGACTGGTTGTAGAATACCCGTTCCTAGGAGTAGACTCTAGAGCATACTCCGCAGCTGCCTCTATAGTGTTCTATAGCGGCCATCTTTATAGGTTCCTCCCGGGTGCTCCAGGATGGACCCCTCAGAGCATATTCTCTGGATAAGTGTATAAATACTGGTTCCTATAGGCTGACCACCTATTAAAGTAACATATACTATAGTAAACAGAAGTCGGCACTTCTCAAGGGTAGCACATTTCACCCCTGGGCTGTTCCTTATGCCCCATATTTAATGCGACTGAAACTGCTGGTAGGGACCACCCCAAAGATGGCAGACAACCACATGCATAACCACATCTATTCTGGTTCTTATGTCATTTCCTTCCTGCAAAACACTGAGCAGTCTCTGCCATAAATGCATAGCACCAAAAAACACTCCCCACAGTGGCCACGCTGCCCTGGTGCACTCTCTATTGGGACACTGGCATCCAGCACCCTCTCTCACTCCAAGACACAACAACGACACATGATACCAGCAGAACTCTGGTCCTGGCACACATTAAAACAATACCCCATATAAGTAGGGTGACCACCAAAAGCCATGACATTTCACAGACATAGAAGCAGGACTACAATTTCACATCAACTGAAGGGCACCGAATGACATAAAAGGCAGTGCTCACCAACATAGAAAACACAGACTATGAGGCGCCTAGCGAATAAATGAAATGCAGCTTTTACACAGAGTATCATCTGGGTTAATTCAATTGATTTCTGAAAAGCCTGGAAACTGTTCCTGCATTTGAATATAAAAAAGTTTGCCTCCCTGTGCATTCAGTCGACCCTCTCCAAAAATCTGAACATGTGCTGAATTTATTGAAATCCATGGGGCAGATGATGAAAAACCCGGACTGTCCATACAAATCCAGGATGGCTGGTCACCATACATGTAGGCCACATGACAGACAAACTCTCCCAACCAACGCACTCTCACGGAGTACCATGCTCCCGTCTTCTAAACTCTCTTTGGCACCTCATTGGGGTATGAAGCGCTATATAAATACAACGTAAAGTTAGACTCTTCCCAACGGAAATTAACCTTGCACAAAATCAGAAACATACTATCTCTTGTCACAAAGAACAAGACAATAAGTTGGAAGACCGTTTTTGCTTCCTTTTCCTCTTCTACCCGCCATGGTCTCTATAGTGGAGACAGGTGATGTTTTTGAAAGAAGATGCCAATGATGTTGCATCTAGATAACGTACCTTGGCCCGCCACTCTCTGTCACCTGACTGGATCAGGGGCCGAGTAGCCAGGCTTCATCACTTGGGAGTGACCGGGACCTACCAGGCCAGGTCATCTAGAGAGCTCCATGACAGATTGCGGTTTAAACAAGCATTTGCAATGCAATAGGTCTCACATTTGCGAGAGTTTAAGCTATTGGCATTGTACATGACAATGACTTTTATTTATATGTTTTGATAATTAACACATAAATAAAAGGCATTGTCATGTACAGTGTCAATAATAGCTCAAACTCTTGTAAATGCGAGACCTATTCAAAGAAGCTGCCGCCATTGTCCCGGGCTGCTCGGAAAGTGAAAGCTCGCATGGGGCGCTGAATGTTGCAGGAAAGCAAGTCGTGCCTACAGTAGGAAAAAAGCATTAAAGAAAATAGTGCTTACAGACTAAAAAAAGCCTCACCTTCTAACAACCGAAGTAAAAGGGCCAGTCCACATGGGAGGTAACGAATGAAGACAAGGCGGTACAAAGGAGGGACTAACAAGCCTATTAAAGAATCAGAAGGCAGCATTTACGAAGGACAATGACACAAGCCAATGACAAATATGGGCAGAGAGTGGGTGGGGATTCTAGTCCGTACTCCAATACAGCATGGCTCGCAGAGCAGCGCATGCGCTGCCCAGGCTCGACCTAAGAATAGCACAGTTTTAAAGCTCACAACAAGACATAAAGCAAATCAAATGTGTTTAAATCCGAAGGAGGCAGCACTGACAGAATGTGGCTCCTTCCCCCTGGGGATGTTCAAGTGATTTCTAAACTCACACTGCTGTTACCAGAGCATGAGACTGCAGCCAGGACAACTGGAAGCACAGAAGCGATCAGGAGGGATGTATTGTATTGGCCCTTTCCCTGCCCCCGCGAAGCCTAAAGCACTCCTGAGTGGGCTGATTGCATAATTTATATAGTGCTTCATATCTCTGGTGAGCTCCTGAAATGTCCGGATTTGTATCGGACTCCAGGGTGCCCTGCAGAGTGATTGGGTGATAGGGTGTTGTTAGTAGTTTGACCTATGTAAGATGTGCTGAGGTAGATGCAAGGTTTAAAACAGTATGCTCGAAGCGTGGTACACATAACATCACTGTGCCTAAGCGTGTGGTGTAGCTGCGAGTGTGAGAAGACACCTATGTACATGCAGGTACATCAATTAATCAAGTGCAATGGGCTCAATAGTGTCTACATCTGTGACACTACCCGCGTGCTGATTTATTTACTGGAGCTTCATTCAGAATTTGTCCTAATTATTTCATTATGGCACTTCAACATTGCAATTGATTAATTCAGGGTATAGAGCACATAGACCATATCTTTTACTGTGAGGGCCATCATTACTATTTTATAAATTTATGAGGGGTCAGCTATGTATTTCCAATTTATTGTGATGGCCCTGAGGATGGGCTCTCCATCTAAGAGCAATAGAGACGGAATCGTCAACGCCAAGTCCAATTTTATTCAAAGGAATCTACTGGATCTTCACCAAATAATTGGTCAATTTTTATGGTGTAAAGATATTCTTCTATCAACTATATTGTCAGTTATGTTTTGATTTAGTTCCTACTGTCACGTTTTGGACATATAATTCAAGCAAATCATTCCCAAATATTATTCTATAAATGTTTCCCGTGTTGGCCTTTGACCCTTTTATCGTAAGCCACCAAAGCAGCACCAGATGGAAACCACCCAAGAGCGACAGAGGAACAGAAACTTGGAGGTGATGGGAGCCACTAAGGCAGCACCATGTAGAGTCCACCCTGGAGTGACAGAAGAACAGCTCGTTGGAGGTGCTGTAAGCCACCAGGGAGTGCCATATTAATTCCACCAGGATCAACACAGAAGCAACTCACTGTAAATCACCAGGGCAGGGCTATTTGAGTCCATCCAGAAGTTTCACAGGACCAGCAGCTGGATGCAGTCAGGTGCCAGTGAACAGAGGGGAGGAAGGAAGAGGTTTGAACAGCAAGTCCCTATCGGGCTCAAACAGCCATGACCTTCTGCCCTTTACCTGGACGCCCTTGGTGGACCCGTAGGTGGAGGAATTGAATAAATATAAATGAATGAATGAAAATAAATGAGGCCACAGCTGAGAAGGTGGGTGGGTGTGATGTTGGGCCGACCCTCCAATAGGAAGGTGTCACACATTCAGCATCAGTGGAGAGGAGGGAGAGCAACAATAGAAGCACAGCTCAGTCCCAGTGGCCTTTAGAGGGAGACCGGGGGAACCGAAAAGCACAAAACAGCAGCACTAATACCATTCATTCTGTATATGCCTTATGACTGGGTCTGCGGTGCAGGAACCACGGCCACACAGGATGGAACAACCTAGCACACGGTTGCAGCCCCCGGTGGAGCACAGTCACACTGACTCGTGCAATTCAGCTTTTATCTTCTAAAAGAAGCCCTTGTACAGCGCTGGGATACTGTTGTGACTCCTGCTCTTTTATGGGTGCCCCTTTCCATTCCGGACAGTCCCAAGGGGTGGGTGGGGGCTAATGCTAGTGCATAGGTGGTGCTAGTAGCACCAGGGTAACTGCATCTCAGCTCGGCATCTCTGTGTGACCAAATTACGTGATCTTCCAAATATCACTCCATCTTAGGGTGACCAACCGTCCGTAAATTTCACCTCAATTTGGACCTCACGTCCGTTGTCCGTGAGGATTCCTTTTACGGACGCCTTTTGTCGGTAATTTCGGGCCTTGCAGGGAGCAGAGCTGTTCCCTTGTGAGAGGCCTGAACTCCCTGATGGGGCCGCCTCACACTCCTCGGAGGAGGACAATAGCAGCCCCACCTGTCCATTGTCATTCTGTATGGGGCTGATTGTCACATACAGAATGACAATGGGCCAGTCGGGCTCCGAGGAAGAGATTATCAGATGTCTTCAAGTTACACCATATGCTAAAGAGGAAGCACCCTCATGAAGCTGATGTCTCTCAGTGGGTTTAGTGCACAATGCAAGGGCTTGAATAAGTCTCAGATTCGAAACTTGGCAGGAACAATTCAATCATTAAACGCGATGTATGGGGACAAACTGCTTTTAGTTCTAAAATATATTATTGAGTGCCCCTTTTACATTTGCAGATAATACACATTCTCTAAAACAGGAATAATTGGTAATATATATACGAGGTTCGCAGTTAACCATTTTCACTTATGCTTCTCCAAAAACAGGTGGAAAATCTGTCTGCCCATCTGTATTTATTTTTTAAATGGAAAGAAAATTAAAGTAGGTCTGCTTTTGACGGACTCCTACTGCTGTTCACCTGTCTGGCTAATAGTTGTACAGATTCAGAACAGGAAGAGTTGAAAAAAGTTAAAGACTAACTTAGAATGCTTAAAATAGCTTCAGACAAGCGCAAGTTTTATACATCAGCATTAGTGTTTTCATATTGTATGTGACTGCTTTTATCAGTAAACCTAGAAAGAATTAAAGCAACCTCCTATGTTCATCCGTTAAGGAAGTCTGGAATTCACTCGTTGCATTTGAATTTTTTTACAGACCACAAAATAAATATGATAAAAAGACAGAAGATGAACAAAAAATAAATATGGTTAAATACTGATTCAAACACCATAAAAATATATTTTGTAAACCACAAGTACTATATTTAATATATTTATTATACTCTAATGACATATGAGATGGTGACAGCTGACAAAACGCATTAGACAGTGTGTCCGCCGCCCACATGCCCATAGACTGTAAGAGTGCATGGCCAGGACTGAGGATAGCGTCCACCAGCCCAGCATGACCACAGACAGAGAGTATAAGGCAGCGTGCATAGCCAGGACGACAGACAGTGGCTGCCAGCCGTACGATCCCACAGCCAGGGTGTGTAAGGCAGAGTGTACAGCAAGGACTGTGGTGTCCACCATCCCAGCGTGCCCATTGCCCACAGAGTGTAATACTGGGACTGTACCCACACAGTAAAGTTGCGCACGGTGACTGCCTTCGCTGCCCTCACGCTTCTTCTGCTCTCACCAATTAGCTACATCCTATGCGTACCGCTTTACAACTCACAATGTCATTCGGATATGAGATGCTAGTAACAGTCTATCCAAGCATACCTTCTGACAACTTCTCTCACCAAACATGCCTGCTCAGGACCATGAACTGTAAACAAAATATCAGACTGGACAACCCAATGCAGTAACCATATAATAGATTATGATCATATGAAATACAACAAAAAGACCTGCACAGTTGCTCAAAGCTACACACATACCGCAAAAATGCAAAGTGCACGATTGTCTCAACCTAATATAAACTTATTTTGACTTGTACTTATGTTGGTTGTCTATATACTTACTGATATACTATTGCGCGACCTCCTCTGATGTGTCTGTAAATCGTACCTTTTGTCCCGAAGTTTCATCCTGAATTTTGACCTTCTGTCCTGAATTTGTGTCCTGAATTTTGACCCTTTGTCCTGAATTTTTACACTTACCGTCCTGAATTTGCACCCGTGCCAGTTGGTCACCCTACTCCATCTCCGTGTGCCCTAGACACAGCTAAGAAATAGAGTATGTGCCACAGTAAAGTGCTATGATACTACTTATCAGAGTAAAGTGCTTTGAGACTACATTTCATTCAGTGGAGTAAGCAGAATGTGATGAGGGGCCCAAGTCTCCCCTATCTCACAAGTTGTCATTGTCTTTGGGCTGCATGGGCCCCCCTGAAGGATTGAGGACCCATGAAATCATTGCATTCGCGCGTCCCCAAATCAAGCGATGGGCACTGAGCATGTACCCCAGAGCCCCCAGGGGCAGATATTAGGGTCCCACCGAGGAGTGAGGACAGGCACTTTGGGGAGCAGTAAGAGCTGGAGAGAAGGAAGGCTAATAGAGACAGGGGTCCACCCCTCCCCCCCAAGGAAACAAGTCTGTTTGTTTCCAGTCATGCAAACGTCACGTGTAATCTATTTATCAGTGTCTTCTCTGCAGTGCCAAATTCTCACATTCAGCCACTTTGCAGCTCTTGGTGACCATAATGTGTGATGAGTGGTTGCTTCTACGTCCTTCAAGCACCTCAAAGGGCAGGCTGCATGATGGAATGCTACCCGAAGGTTCTTCCATGTTCAAGTGTTGCTTCAGACGAACCTACAGTGTGCGGTGAACCTACGTGTGCAGTGAAGGGGTTCAAGTGCAGTTGTTGCGGGGGTTAAGCCTAGCTGGGCATCAAGATGGCGGCTTGATAGAGGGGCTCTGCCGGCTGAATCAAGAATCCTGCATCATCCTGTCCAGTCGGCTAGTTTCTTGCCGCCGGAGCACAGTCCCAGTGATTATTATCAGCGACAGCGTGGTGCCATACTTGGTGCGGAGCAGAGTGTAGGAGTGACTGGTGGAGGCACTGGGGGCTTCGGCAGGCTGTGGCGTGGGTGGGTTGCCTCGGACTGCATGTGAGACACTGTGGTGCCGTGGCTCCTGCAATCACTGGGAGGAAGCTGGTGGCTGAGGGGCGCCTAGTGCCACTGGGCGTCCACGGCCCTTCAACCATTGAACGGAGCGGCTGGAGAGGCTCTGCGACCCGTGGCTGGGCAGGCCTTAAACCCGGCCCATACCTGAACTGTCTCTCAGGATCGCCTGAGGAGAGGTGCAGGCCTGGGTAGCAGCCTGCACGAGGCCTGCACGAGAAGGCGGTAGGTGCGGGCTCCTGTAATCCCCTAGAGGAGGCCTGCGGCTGAGGAGCGCCTCGTGCTACTGGCCGCATATTGCCCTGTGACCCCCGAACAAAGCAGCTGGGGGTTCTCCGTGGCCCACTGTTGGGCAGGCCCTGAAGCCCAGCACGCACCTGAACTGAGCCTCCGGATCACGGCGGCCTGAGAAGCAACGCAGTCCTGAGTGGTGGCTCACATGAGAAGGTGGTCGATGCGGGCTGAGCGTGCTTCAATCCTTGGGGCGCAAGGCCTTCCCCTGGGACTGTGGACCCCTGTCACCTGACGCGGGCGCGGGGCCTAACAGACATACAACATTCTCCCCCCCCCCCCCAGGCCTGTCCAGGTCTCCAGTCTGGGACCTGCTCTCCTTCCCCCAAACTCACCTCTTCTCCTCAGCGGGGGGGGGGCATGAGCCCATGCCTCAGGGCTGTCTCCCAGATGTTTCTGTGTATTGTGAGTAAGGGATGGAGATCAACGGCACCTCACCTGCTTAATATAGTCCTCAAGTGGACTGGGTTTTCTCATGCCCCCATGCTCCTGTGCTGCAGTGTGGGTTGGACATTGCCAAAATCTCTGGACATGGAGCCTGCGGTCACCTTGGATCACTTGATGCTCAGGGAGACTGTGCTGCTCATAGGGAAACGTTGATCCATCAGACCTGATGTCTCCCTGATCCAGTACTTTAAAGCTGGACTGTGGCAATATGGGCAAACACAATGCTTGGGCAGTCTAAGCTGCCATTCGAAAGTAAACAGCAGACTCTCCTGGCGAACCAGGAGGCGAAGCAGGGGGCTGGGGGTGAGTCATCCACTGAGGGCACAGACCATGATGATGATCTCAAGGCAATATTAGTTGACGGGAAAGCAAGCCTACGGACAACAGATGCTAAACTTGACCTCATGGCCAGCTGAATGGACCGAATGAAGGAACGCGTGGACAAACAAAAGGACCGCTTAGACCACCTAGAGTCACAGATCTCGGATAATAATGACGCTTGCGCCAAGGATAACGAACAGCTGCTTCGGATGGACAAGGTCCTGGAGGTAATCAAAGCCAAGAACAAAGACCTTGAAGCGCGCTCAAGGCACAACAACCTCCGCATTGTGGGCATCCCGGAAACCACGGCTATGGACAGGATGGAGGACTTTGTTGAAACCATGTTACGGGACCTATTTGGGGATACCTATCACTGGTTTTATAGTGGAGCAGGCGCACCGCTCCCTGCCGCCCCGGATGCCTCCTGGAACTCCAGCTTGTCCAATCATAGCAAAATTCTTAAACTACAAATACCGCGACACGGTTCTTCGACTGGTCCACGAGAGAGGGGAGTTGCACTATCGCAACAGTGATATATCATTCTACCCCGATTTCACTGTCGCAGTTCAGACGGCCAGAAGGGAATTCCTACCTGCTAAGAGACTGCTGCAAAAAGCGGAAATCAAATACGCTCTCCTATACCTGGCTAAACTGCGAGTCCCATTAGAGGGGAGATCCACCATTTCATGGTTGCCAATGCCACTCTCAAATTTGCAAAGATCATCGCGGCCGGATGGCGCTCGCCCTGGGGCCCCGAACTCTCGGAAGGAGGCTGGTCTTGACGACAACGACGGATGTCTCTCCTGGCTTGCCCTGCTGTCCCGCAGCAGAACTTCCCCCCTGGGGGGAGGTTCTAATCTAGAGGGAAGGACTGCTCTCTCCTCACCACACAAGCTGATTTTCTACATGGTTCTCCTTGGCCATGGGACTGTGTGGCTCGCGCGACGGCATGGGCTGCTGATGCACAATTTGGGTGACTTTCACCACTTCAGCCACGTAGTCGCCCATTGACTGGGGAGTTCGCTCAGCTCTACTTAGCCTCCAGGGCTGTATCCCACATGTGCTGTTTTTCTATGGGATTGGGTTCAGGGTGGGGGGTGGGTTCTGGTATTTCAACCGTTTTTTTGGGTTGGTGTGGGCAGGGGCGGGGTTGGTTTTGTTCCATTGCATGTTCTGTATGTTGTGTTTATTCTCATATGGCAGAATCGTACCTTTCTTGCCTTCCTTGTATTTGCTATCGTCACTGTTGACAGACCACACATAAATCTCCTGTCCCCTCTGCACGCCCTTCACTGGCTGCTTGCACCCTCATGCTGTGAAACATACCACGGCTCCCTCTCATGGCCACCATTCTAGTTCAAAGGTTCTTACCCGCAGGGATCTGAATGTAAGCCATTAAATGTCTGACCTGGAATATACGTGGCCTCAATGACAGACGTAAGGCTAGGCTGGTACACACATATCTCACCCGGCACCACATTGATATCTGTTTTTTACAGGACTTCATCTTACCCAAAACACAGCTTCTCGACTTCGAGCGCGGTGGTGCTCAGAAGTACACGCATGCTTTTACTCCAGCTACGCCTGTGGGACTACTATACTTATTCAGAATGGCACACCCTGGCGTCTAACGCAGGCCAAATGTGACATAGAGGGATGATAAGTCCTATTGGCAGGCACCCTGTGCTGCAACCCAGTCATACTGGCATCCATTTATGGTCCAAATACAGACTCTCCAGAACTTTTCTCCGAAGTGTGCCGACAGATAGCCAATCTAAGTCCCAGTGCTGTAATATGGGGGGGAGACTTCAATGTAGTGTTGAACCCTACCCTAGACAGCTCGGGCGCCACTCGCCATTCCCACCCCGGTGCGGCCGCACAGCTACACACACTGCTCAGTGATAACTGTCTAGTGGATGTCTAGCGTAGCCTGAACGACAACCTTAAGGAGGGTACGTGCATTACATCTGCTCACAACGCATGGTCGAGAATAGACTCTAGGCTGCTCTCTCGAGACGTCCTCACATGGACAGCTGGCGTGTTTTCTCTTCCCCATACATTATCTGACCATGCACAAGTGCTTCTGGAACTTTACCCGCCACTCGCCCCTTCACGTGCATCCATTTGATGCTCACCAGCCGGAGCGCTTCGCGATCAGGTATTTCGATCTGAGGTCCAGAGTGCCATAGTGGACTGTTTTGCCATTAACGAAGGTTCAGTTTCCTCCCCACAGATTTTATGGGAGGCCTTTAAAGTGACCATTCACGGCGTGTGCATCGCTAAGTAAGCCGGTGTCTTAAAGGCGATACGATCTCACCTTGCGAGGATCAATCGTGAGATTTCTTTGCTTGAATGCGATTATAACATTCCAAAAGATCCAGCCTTGCTGGCAGTCATTCGTGGGAAAATTGCTGTGTTTAATGAGGAGGCAGATCGTGAACTGAACTTATTATTCTGTGAGGCCACTGCATGTTGCTATGGTGAGGGCAACTGGCCTGGCCGAACACTGGCCTGGCCGAACACTGGCCAACATGCTTAAACGGCCTCGAGCCTCCAAGTACACAGTGGAATTTTTAGATGAACACCTAGAGCGCCGGTCCACATCTAATGGCCTCCTCCACACTATGACGTCCTTTTATTCACACCTATATCAATTGAAGATATTGCTGAATGGCGAACAACTAGAGGCCTATTTGGACATGGTCCAGTTACTGTGGCTAGACCACGCTCATCGACTACACCTGGATGCACCCTTCATGGAAGAAGTGCTGCAGGTTATTCGGAGCCTCCCCAATGATAAGGCTAACGGCTTCCTTTTGCAAATAATTTGCTCCTCTGCTAATTCCCCATCTCTTGGCCATGTATGAAACATCCCTGGAGTGTGGTGAATTAGCGCCCTCACTCCGCGAGGCAGTTATTGTCACTATTCTTAAGCCAAACAAACCGGCAGATAGGTGTGACTCCTACAGGCTACTGTTGATTATTAACATAAACAATAAAATAATAGCTAAAAAAGCTAATCGCAAATTGCCTCCTGACCTTACTGCCGGACATAGTGCGCCCGGACCAGTCTGGATTTGTGCCTGGCCACTCTACGGCACATAATCTTCATACACTCTGCTATATTGCATGGCGTCAAGCCTAGTTTGGCTGCGACGGCCATGTTACTCGACGCGACAAAAGTGTTTGATTAATTAGAATGGCTGTTTTTATTCACCCAGATCCACGAAATGCCTGAGCACGAAATTTGTGCACCTTATTAAGTTATTGTATACTTCCCCAATGGCTAGGCTACGATTAAATGGAATGATATCAGACCCTTTCCCGGTTTCTCAGGGTACCAGGCAGGGTTGCCCCTTATCTCCAATTCTATTCGCAATTGCAATGGAGCCCCTTGCAGCGTGCCTGCAATAGCACCACGCACACCAAGGGCTCAATTTTATAAATCAAGGAGTTGTGGTTTCCATGTATGCCGACTATATTGCTCTCTAAGTCCAAACACCCCAGACCAACCTAGGCCCCATCATTCGGGAAGTTATCAAGTTTGGCGGACAGGCAGGCTACGGTGAGGGCGACTGGCCTTGCCGAACACTGACCAACATGCTTAAACGGCCTCGAGCCTCCGAGTACGTAGTGGAACTTTTAGATGAACACCTAGAGCGCCGGTCCACATCTAATGGCCTCCTCCACACTATGATGCCCTTTTATTCCCACCTTTATCAATCGAAGATAGCACTAACTGGCAAACAACTAGAGGCCTATTTGGACATGGTCCAGTTACTGTGGCTAGACCACGCTCATCTACTATACCTGGATGCACCCTTCACGGAAGAAGTGCCGCAGGTTATTCGGAGCCTCCCCAATGCTAAGGCGCCTCGCCTAGATGGGCTAACGGCTTCCTATTACAAATAATTTGCTCCTCTGCTAATTCCCCATCTCTTGGCCGTGTATGAAACTTCCATGGAGTCTGGTGAATTAGCGCACTCACTCCGCGAGGCAGCTAATAATTTGTCCCTGTCAGCCAAGACAGGGACAAATTATGGCGTGCCAACTACGGCAGGGTGATGTCCTGGTTAGAGGATAAAATCCCGGTCTGGAGTTGCCTCCCTTTATCGCTGGCAGGCCGAGTGGCCATTGTCAAAATGGTGGTCTTGCCACAATTTCTGTATCTTTTTCTCAATATTCCTATGCCCCTACCTCTACAGTTCCTACGAAGACTGCGATCCAATCTGATATTACTGGTGTGGGCTGGGAAACAGCCTAGAATCGCATGGGAGATCCTCACGCTGCTATTCTAACAGGGGGGTGTAAGTGCACCAGACATGACGTTGTACACGCTTGGTGCTCAGGCCCAATACTTACATTTTTGGATGCACCCGATACAATTTAGCCACATGTGGCAGTTGAAGCGTGTTGGACCTGGCCCTTTTTGGCAGGTTCACCCCAGAACTTTTTGCCTGTCCCTTAGCCTTTTCCCTGTGTAGTGTTGGTGATTTTAGGCCTCTGGGCACTTTAGCACTGTGGCCCAGTGTAAAGTGCATGCGCGCTGTGTGCGTGTGTAGTAAGCTTGGCCTGCCATCCCATAGGAATGCATGGGGGATAGTGTGCCTGTGGTAATTCCTGGTATGAAAGGTGCAGTGTGGTCAAGTCTAGTATGTATGAGTTCGTGAGAATAAATGCTGCGCAATGGTGTGCGCAGATTTATTGTGACTGGTGTAGAAATGCCACTTTTAGAAGTTGGCCTTTATGTGTGCTCTGAGTCTGCCTGCCTGATGTGGATTGCATGTCTGGCTCTGTGAGTGACAGGGGCTGGGAGGTGTGTGTGGCTCCAGGAGGGGCAGGGTGAGTCAGCGCTGGGCTGAATGGGACACCTGAGCTGAGAGTGGTGGGAGGAGAGATCCCCTGACCCTGAATAGGATGTTGCCTGCCCTGTACAATGCTGGCTCCACCTCCTGTGGTGCGTCTGATGTCCCTAGCCTGTCCTGTGAAAGGAGAGAGGAGCTGAGCAAAACAAAGTGCTCCAAAGCTCCCCAAACCAGTTGCGTCTGGTTTTTCCCCAGCCCTGTGCTGTGTCACAAAGGGATTTTGGTGTATAAAAGAAGGGGCTGTGACCCCATGAAATGGTTCAGTTCTCTGTGGTTGGGTGCTGTTCCTGACGCTGCCGGGGCGTGCTGCTGCTGGGGCCCAGGGGGGGGGCTGCCATGAGGGCTGCCTCCCTGGGCCCTGCATTGCCCCCTTTATCCCTAAAGACCTCTTTGCTGGGAGCTTCCTTTGCTCCATCTCTTTGCCCCAGGACTTCTTGTGCTCTGTTGCGCCCTGGGAGCGCTTTATTTTACTTTCCCCTTGGAAGGGGAGCGTGGGCTTCGCAGCACGGCGCTGCAGCCCTTGGAGAGGGAATCCCGGCATGAGGGATTCCCCCGTGATGCTGCTGGAGGCGGGAGCCCACCCCGCCTTCTTGGTGTATCGAGCGGGAGCCCACCCCGCTTATGGTTTCATTTAAATAGCGGGTGCCCACCCCGCATTGGCGTGCACAAGCGGGTGCCTACCCCGCTGGATATTGTTTAATGAAGAGGGAGCCTACCCCTCATGGCGCCCGGAAAACCGCGATCACCGCTGCGGCCCGAGTCGCGTCGAAAGCGGAAGTCAGGCAACCTGGTGCCTGGCGGCGGGCGGGACTTCCGGTTTTTCGGAGGAAGTCCCGCGCGGCCCCCGCAGCCTGAGGAGACGCCTGGAGCCCCGTAGGCTCCACGCCGAAGTCCCGGTCCCAGGAGAGGGACCGGGCGAAGAGAGGAGAGGCCCAGTCCAACGTCGACGGGGCTCTCATGTCTGGAGAGAGCCCCGCATGCTGCAGGAGAAGAACGGCGGACGGGAGCCTACCCCTCCTCCACGAGCGCCGCTGAGGAGTCCCGGGTCCCAGGAGGGGGCCCGGGTGAAGGGAGGAATGCAGAGAGGCCTGACCGGAGCCCCGAGGGCTCCCCGTGTTGATGTCTCCACAGCAGGAAGGAGACGGAGCCTGCCTCTGCCCCGCGTGCAGGAGAAGCTGTGGACCGGACAAAGCCTCCCCAGCGAGGGAGACGCGCAGAGTCCAGTGAGTGGAGCTGGGGGAGGGGGTATGCTGGGGCACGCTGTTGGTGCCTGCCCCCATGGTTGCTTGCATGAGTGGCCCCGCCAGAGAGCGGGCCGCTCCCTTGTTGCTGGCATAATTGTTGATGGAGCGCTCCAACAGGGGGCCTGTTTGTTTTAGAGCCCACATGGCTCCAACGCTTGGGGGCAGTTTCAGTTATAAATTACAGAGCCCCAGAGAGGGGGCCCGAGTTTCGTTCCAACGTGGGCAGGTTTATTTCAAAGCGCCAGTGCGCTCCAACGATGGGCATATTGGTTTACGAAGGCCCCTTGGGGCCCCGAGGGCACCGCTGTGCCAGGGCCCCTTCAGTTTGTTTCTTCCCCAGCTGCCCCACCTGACAGAGGGCAGGTGTAGCATTTCGCGCACAATTGTTTTTAGGGCTATTGAGAGCCCCGGCCTCATTTGAATAATTACAGCTGCCCAGCAAGTAGTGGGCAGCTGCAACGTTTAGGTTATTCTTGCTTTAGGGGACATGTTGAAGTTAGGAGTGAGATGCACTCCTGTGCCCCTGACATTCTCAGCTGCTCAGCACTTAGTGCCAGCTGCACCGTTTAGGCCTGCGCAGGTTGCGCACCCTTGACTCTCGCTGCGTCGGCAGCAGCCCTGACTCTTTGGACAGAGGGCATTTGAGCCCCTTGTGAGATGGCCCGTTGGCCAAGGGGACTGCTAGGTTTATAGGGCGCCAGGCCCTCATGTGATTTGTGTGCTAGGGAGCTTCTTTCCTAGGATTTATAGGCTAATGTGATTTATACCTCTGCTATGGTTCTTTCTACTATGTTATGTGCTACTGTGAGTATGTGGTGCTAGGAAATGTAATGCGTGTAGCATGTTTTACGCACCCTGTTTCGGTTACCTCTAAAATGTGGTTTCTATGCTTGTGAAGTCATTACTTCCTAATGCTTTTAGGTTGTGAGTTATTTTCCCCTGAGATTATTTCCTAATGTGATTTATACTTAGGATGTTATTGTCTAATGCGTTTAGACTGGAGAGATAATTGCATAATGTGTTTATGCTGGTGAGGTTGGCGCATAAGGTTTTGCGCCTAATGTGATGCTATGCATAATATGGTTTATGTTACAGGCTGATGCTAAGTACAGTGGTTGCCAGTGATTACTGGTTGTACGTTTCTGACATGTCCTACAGTTATCATGTGTTCTACATCTATTACCTTTCACTAAGTGATGGTTCTGACAGTGGTCCACGGGGCCCTGTCATGTGTACATAATCCCCTGTAAATATTGTCCCGTGCCAGTTGGCACAGTGTATTGTATGTGAGTACTATTCTAATGTGTTTCTGATAATACAAAGGCTATTTTTATTTATAACCTTGTGTGGAGTTCCTTTTGTAGTGTGCCTTGGGTGTTGTGCTGTGTGTGTGTTGCGCAAACGCTTTACACATTGCCTCCGGGATAAGCCTGACTGCTCGTGCCAAGCTACCAAGGGGGTGAGCAGGGGTTATCTTGGGTGTGTAACTCTCTTGCCCTGACTAGAGTGGTGGTTTCTGCTTGGCCTTGGCGCAAGCCTTAGCCAACCAGAAATCCCATTTCTAACAAAGCGGACATCCCCTCCCCGATACTTTTATCCACTGCGCTTTATCAACCCTTTAGATCTCCACGAGCAGAGGTTGACACTGTGGAGTGTGTGCGCTGGGCATGGGATGCACTGCGCCGCTGGACTCAGCTACACTACCTGTATGCTCCATCCATTCCCTTCACCCACAATCCAGTGCTGCCGGCGTTACAGGATGGTGGCGCAAAAACGCAGGCGCATATGTGAAAAATATTTGCGTACGGGGACCTGTACCCCGGAGGATGATTCGTCCCCCGTTCACTATGGAGGAAACCCCCGTCCCGTTATGTTAGACACACTACTTTACTATAAAATCCATGCTACCTGTCGAGCGCAACACACTACATTTCCCGAATCTCTACCCACACTGTATGCCCTCAAACACATACTGACTAATGCTTCCCCACTCAGACTAGTCACACGCCTATACGCCATTATGCAAGACAAGGCACCCACGCGCATCCCTATGGCCCTGACGCACTGGGCGGCAGACTTGGACCCCCCCACTCATGGAAGAGCAATGGGCCTATTGCTGTGAACAAATTGGGGCCCTCTCGCCTAATTATACACTCCGACTCATTCATTTTAAATTCTTACATAGATTGTACTGCACACCGGTGCAGTTGCATCGCATGAGCCTACTGGCATAAGCATGCTGTGTACGATGCTCAACGCCCCAGGCCTCCTTCCTCCAATTAGCTTGGGAGTACCCCGCAATAGCAGACTTCTGGAGAGAAACACATCGCACCATTCACCAGATTACTGGTCACCCGCCTTCACTGACTCCACTGATGTGTCTGAAGGGCTATGTGAGTGTAAGGAAGTGGGTTTCTGTTGCAGTAACCCACCCACTTTTTGCCAGACCACTGATGCACTTTGACTTGATGTGCCCTGGGTCCCTGCCAATCAGGTTCCCAGGGCCTGTGTTCTTTCCCCAAAACTATACCCAGTTGGCATCTCTGGCCACAGGTCAGCCCCTGGTAAATGGTACCACAGGTACCCAGGGCACTGTGACCAGGGAAGACCTCTAAGGGCTGCAGCACTTATTGTGCCACCCTTAGAGGCCCTGTACCCTGACACTCACACTCTGCCTTTGCAGACTGCGTGTCTTGGTGCAGAACAAAGTGAAGAGTCGACATGGCACACATCCCTGTGTGCCATGCCCACAAACCACTGCCCTGGCATACATCAGTCACCCCTCTAGCTGGGTGCCCTATGCCAGTGGTGAGGGTACAGGTGCATGAGCCCTGTACCCCTACAGTACCCAGGTCCATTCCTGGGCACTGTAAGTGCAGTGCTGCCATTAAGAGTATATGGTGCTGGGAGTTTGTCATTACGAACTCCACAGCACCATAATGGCTACACTGAAGACTGGGAAGTTTGGTATCAAACTTCTCAGCACATTAAACCCACACTGATGCCAGTGTGGGATTTAATGTAAGATGCACGACAGAGGGCAACGTAGATTGCCCCCTGAACCTAACCCACCATCCACGTCCTGCCTGAGAGACTGCCTAGGCTGCCACCCAGCAGACATGTTGCTGGACCCCTGGGTAGAGAGCCATCCGCTCTCCTGGGCCTGCAACAATGCACGTCCTGGGCGAGGTGCTAGGTCTCCTCCCCCAGGATGGGCAGGGGGAAGCTTCAAAGGCATGCCGCCTTTGTGAGCCTCCCCAGACCACTTGCTGTACTCAGCAACTGGTCCCCACCGGTTCTAGCCCCCACTCTGGCGGAACGACTGGCGGGAAACCCCAAGGGAGGAAAGGGGGTGTGCCAGCCTCTGCCAACCCCACCCCTCAGGTGGGGGAGGCGAGGTGAAGCACATCTCCGGGCTCTCGCCATCTTGAAGATGGGGAGCCCTGCCCAATCAGGACTAGGCTCCTGCCCCCCTCCCACTGGAGAGTGGCAGGATAGGGGTGTACCCACCCCAGGGAAGGGACCCATTGGTCCCTGCCCTTTACCTACCTGTAACGCCCCTAAATCTAGTATTTAGGGGCACCCTGAACCTTCCTTCCTCAGATCCAGCAACGACAACAAGAAAAGAAGAACAAGGACCAAACAGCCGTGCAGCCTGCTAACAAGAGGAAGACAACAACTGACTTGGCCCCAGCCCTACCGGCCTGTCTCCCCTCGAACCTGCTTTCTGCGAAATCCCGGTGTGTCCTGCAGCCAGCAACCTCACAAACCCCGGAGGACCTGCCTGCCTTCACTTGAACCGCCTGCTTCTCCCGTAAACACCGGATTTGTTCAAAACCAGCACCCCTGGCACCAGCCCGGGATCGCGAATCCAGCCCACTCTGCACCCGCCGAACCCGGCACGAGCTCGAGTAAAAAAACACCCAGAGGAGGTCTCCCCGGCGATCCTGACCTGGAATCCGGCGACTCCTGACCTGCCTCAAGCCTCCAGACGAAGCCTGCAGCCTCAGTCCAGAGGGTCCCCCCTACCGCGACCAGAGCGGGTAAGAAAAATCTGACACTAAAAGGCACCCCTGCACCCGACGCCCCACGGCCTTGTGTGCCCAAACCCAGGGTGCCTACCTAAGCCAAGACATCTCAACTTACCCCTCGAAGTGTTGGTAGATCCCAGGAGACTCTCGTTTCCAAGCCTGCAGTGTTTGTCCAGTCCGGAGAATCTCCATAGACTTCAACAGGGAACCCGACGCCATAATAGCCCCCTGCACCCAGCCGCCCGAGTGCCGCTGTGGGTGCACTTTTGGTGCTCACTTGCTTCCCCCTTTGTGCCAAGTCTACAGCCAGGAGCTTTGCTCCCACAACCCAGTGGCCTGCTAGCCAGCAGCCACCAACCGAATGCCCCCTATCCCCCGTAGGATAACATTGGGGCCTCAACACTCTGCATCCGGCCGCCCTAGTGCCGCTGTGGGTGCAACAAGAGTGCATCACGGACCCTGGGGGACCCCTGAGTCTAACCCCAGAACCTGGACTCCCACAGTCAAAAACTTACCTGCAAACCGATAACTTGTTTCCCCTCTATAGGATAACATTGGGTATTTTTCTCTGAAAAAACGACTAAGTGTGGAGTTTCAAAAACTAAAAATATTGCTTAAAAATTGTGTGTTTAACCAAAACGACTTTACTCACCTGTTTGCAGGAAGTGTCCCAGGACTGAATCTAGGACCCAGTCCTGAGGTTAGAAAAGTAACGCGATAATTACCTACCTGCATATTACAGTAAAAGTCAATGCATTTCAATGGACTGTTCGAAAAAAGTTTCTAAGTGTCAACTTTTGAAATCTTGAAATATTCACTAAAAATCGTCCGAATATCAAAAACGAAATTACTCACCTGTTCTCAGGAGAGATCCCAGTGCTGGATCTAGATGCCCAGCACAGATTAGAAAAAGTGACTACAACTGTGATTTTCCGATAACTTGATTTTCCTCCATAGGATAACATTGCCTAGTTTTAACCAGAAATTCTTCTAAGTGTCGATTTTTGCAACACACAAATATTCCTTAAAAATCGCCCGTGTATCAAAAACGAAATTACTCACCTGTTTTCAGGAGAGATCCCAGTGCTGGATCTAGGTACCCAGCACTGATTAGAAAAAGTGACTACAACTGTGATTCTCCGATAACTTGATTTTCCTCCATAGGATAACATTGCCTGGTTTTTGCCAGAAATTCTTCTGTCGATCTTTGCAACATACAAATATTCCTTAAAAATCGCCTGTGTAACAAAAACGATTTCTTTCAACTGTTTACAGGAAATGCACCAGGGCTGAATCCAGGATCCAGCCCTGAGTAAGAAAAACCTTCGTAAAGTAATTCTATTACAGTTTACTTAAAAATCCCATTGAGCTCAATGTTACAATTGTGTTTGAATTGTGTTGCCTATTGCAACAACTGTAGCTATTGCCTTTAAAAGACTATTGTGTATTGAAAGTATATAACTAAAGCATCTCGTTCTGAGAAAGTATTTTTATACCTACTTGTGGTTCTAAAATAAAATAACAATATATTTTTATATACAAAACAATTGGCCTAGAGTTCAGTTCTTGAGTGTGTGAGACCATTTGCTGACTGAGTGTGTACAACAAATGCTTTACACTGTCCTCTGATACTGCCTTACTGCTCGACCAAGCTACCACTTTAGAGAGTAAGGTTATATCTAACTTTAGCCTCTGCCAAACCTCTGGGGACTGTGGACTCTGTGCACACTGAACCTTACTTTGGTGCAGTATATACAGAGCCACTTTCTTACAGTGAGGGATGTCCCACCTGAATGTCGGCACCTCGCGGCCATGCTCTTGCTCCTGGGCAAGCGTCAGATAGCCAAGCATTGGGCAAGGAAACTTGCACCGAAGGGCGAGTCTTAGCTGCAGGACGCTGCATACTGTCAGGAGCAACTGGCTAACTATTGGGAACTACTGCAGCCGACTTCCCACCCTGTAGACTTTTGGGAGCCTTTTTCAATGTATTTACTATCACAAACTCCCTCCCCCTCCCACCCGTCAAGTGAGATAATTGTGCCTGTCACCAAAAAATCTCCGACCAGTGTTCCTAGCTAGCGAATAGGTTGTGTACGGGAGCCGATTGTCCCTTCTTTTACTCTGAGACCGCCCAGTGTAATATACCGATGTATTACAATTGTCATGCCAGATAATGCTACAGTGATGTTTCTATACTGTGTACTTGCTTTCCTTTGTATTTGTGGTCAACTGAATGTCAAGGTCTACAAAGGTGGCACAGTGCATTTATGACTGTACTGATGTCTGCCTGTTTGCTGTTCTTAAAAAATAAAATTAAAAAAAGTTCAGCTGTTGCAATTCAGGGCTCCTTCTCTGTGACTAGGCGTCCCCCACCAGTTGCCACTTATGGGAATCGGCGCTATAAAAGGAACGCTGGGACTGTGGCTTCTTTCTGCTAGAATTGCGCAGATTAGGAATTCAATTTAAATTATAATTAAAAATAATGTTCACCTTTCATTCAGCTTGAGGTGGAGACCTGAGCAGAATACTAAAATATGTAATGTATTCTGTACACTCCTACAGCCGTGGACTAATAAACAGCACGCCCACCTTTGTATGTGCCATTTGTTTAGCGTTAATATAACGAATAAGAGCGTTGTTATTATAATCATGCGTCTGTGAGTGTGGGCACATGTGTTGTGTGTGAGTGTTTGTGCCTGTCTGTGTGTGTTTGTGTCTGCGAGTGTGTGTGCGTGCGCTCCTGTACGCATGTGAGTCTGTGCGAGATCCGTCCTCTGGGTCTCACGGAGTGGCGGTGCGTCCATTAGGGCGCTGGGGCGTTGCCCCACAAGGCGCCCACGCCCGCAGCCCGCAGCTCGAGTCCCGACAGACAGCCGACATTAAGATAATGCATGTCAGTCAGAGTCATGTGAGTCATCATGACGCCTGACCGCCCACCCCCTTTGGGCGGTCTGGCGTCATGATGACTCACCTGACTGACATGCATACTGAGGCCAGGGGGTGGCGCGGGCGCGGAGCGCACTGCAGGCAGCAGCAGAAGTGCGCATGACTGGTGAAGGTCGGCGAATTTTTTCGACCAGCCCAGTCATGCGCACTAGTGTTGCGTCTGGCTGGCGGCTGCGCATCGGGAGAGCGAGGGTTGCTCAACGCGGCAACCCTCGGTCTCCTAATGGGCGGCAGGGCGGCGAGTACCCCTGCTAAGCCAATCCTGGTGCTGCTGGAGCAGCGTCGGTATTGGCTGAGAGGGGTTTGGTGAAGTGACGCAGCTGTAAGTTGAAGGCAGAAGGCGCGGTACCTGGCCCAGGAGCAGAGGAGGCGCGGACCCGGAGGTCAGGTACGTTTTTTATTATTATTAAAACTCCCCCGGGCCGGCCCCCGCCCCCCACGACTCCCCCCCCGCGACTTCCCCCCCCCCGACTGCCCCCCACCCGCGACTCGAGTATGAAATGTCACGTGAAAGTAGAAGAATGCGCTCGTTCGGAAGGGGTCTGCGGGCATCAAAGTCTTTTGCAACCTCTAAACACATCACATTTCTATAGAAGGAATAAGTAGCTAAAGAAAACAGAAGCAGAAATTAGATTGGCTCATAAATGTGAAACTCTTGGTGAGTGGAGAAGCCATCTTTCACTAACACCTCCCCTGCAACCGTAACTAACACCATTATTGGCGCGAGACAGGTCTCATCATGGCTTACTATTTTAAGATACAACTCATTATGAAATGTCGCGTGAAAGTAGAAGAATGCGCTCGTTCGGATGGGGTCTGCGGTCATGCGGGACACTCTTTTCTGAACTGACGCTTCACGTGGTGCTGAGATGGAAGACAGCTTCACCAATGATTAATGATGCCACGGCGTGCGCTCTGATAGGTGGACATTTCACATGTGCAGTTGAAATCAGGTTAAGCCAAGCGCAAACGTTATTGTTTTCTTAAGGAACCTCCACATCTATGTTAAAGAGCTACAGGACAAAGCTGCCGTTGCAACCCGTTTGCGCCGGCATTGTTATGTTCTTTATGTGCTTTGCATTTGTCCTTTCTCTTCCCACTCTTGGAATGACAGAGTTCGGGTTCTGGAACTCGTATGATCGGAATGGGTTCGGCACTTACCTGCTGTTGTTGGTTTCTGTCGGCTATGATTCCTGTAAATGTTTTCAATAACTACGCGTTCAACTCTGGTCTTAATGGCATGTTACTAGGCCTCCACACACAGGTGTGACCGCTCAGTGGTTGTTGACACACTGGGTGTGAATTGTCACACTTGTTCTGGGCTGTCTTGATAGTGGATGAAAGCACGTGTCTGGGCTGTCTGAGTTTGCATTTCTGCACAACTATGGGAGGCTCGAAAATCAGTGCCAGGGAGGCAATGTGGTTGACTGTCACATGCACACATGTTCTTGCTGGCCATGCTGTCGCGTGTGCCAGACTAGACAGCTGTATTTGTCCGTGGCGTGTGGACTCGAGATGATAATTTTTTCCCTAACTTGACTCCCCCGGGAATGTTCCGCTGTTGTTTTTCCTTAAGAACACGACGTTGGTGTCGTGCTCCTAAATGACTACAGCTGAGTCGCACATTTCAGGTCAGGGAAAGCCGACGCTTTCATTGCAGATCCGTCCAGTGTAACAGGCGGCAGCTGAGTGTGGCCTTTTCAGTTTTAAAGAGACAGGCAGCAAGTTCAAAACTCAAAATATAAATACTTTAATATGGCACGAAAAAGAAAGAGGAAATATTTTATGGGACGAGAATTCACTTGGGTGACGGTATCAGCAAGATGAGATCTTTAAACTGGAATTGTATAAATGTGTTTATTTCAGTGCAAAGGGCAGTTAATTAGTCTGTGCCACCCTGGGTTAAAGATCTTTAAAAAATGCATGTCCACTCTTTTAAATAGCGTCCTATCTTCTTTTTTTCTGTCGTTCTTTTCTTCTTTTCACTTTCACCTATTTCTACGTTTTCAGGGCAGAGAGCACTGTGCACAAGAGAGAAGGAAGAGGGGTACTGAGGGCAGCGAGCAATGTGCACGGGAGGGATGGAAGAGGGGTACTGAGGGCAGCGAGCCCTGTGCACAGGAGGGATGGAAGAGGGAGGGTATTGAGGGCAGAGAGCCCTGTGCACAGGAGAGATGGAAGAGGGGTACTGAGGGAAGAGAGCCCTATGGAAGGGAGGGATGGAAGAGGGGTACTGAGGGACGAGAGCCCTGTGCACGGGAGAGATGGAAGAGGGGTACTGAGGGCAGAGAGCCCTGTGCACAGGCGAGATGGAAGAGGGGTACTGAGGGCAGAGAGCCCTGTGCACATGAGAGATGGAAGAGGGGTACCGAGGGCAGATGATCAGAGTTGTGTTCTTATCCTTACATCAGTCGCTGCGCTTAAGCAGGATCTCTCTCACATCATTTATTTATGTATTTAATTTAATTGTTGTGCGCTGACTTTTGGCTGGTGGCCACTTTGTAATGCTGTTTTGGATATTGAGTCTAGGTGTATTTCATGTGTAACCAAAACCCCTACATACACACAGGATGAGCAAATTCTGACAGGCTCAGGTCACTTGTTCTTTACTCAGTTCACAGAGCTCCTCTGCGGCACTTTAACATTTTTCAGGGACTTTTTCTTTACATGGGATGGGAGGCATCCTGTGAGTTTTGTAGAGGGCTAGAAAAGCCTCCTTGAAGAGGCAGGTTTTCATTTTTTCCTTTGGCACTGCCAGGTGGGAAGGATCCTGAGTTCTGGGCAGAAAGCATTCCAGGGCTGTTCTTCACACCTTCTAGTTTGCTTGAAAATGCACCATTTGCCCACTCTTTTTTCAAAAACTTTTCGGGGGGAGAAACCCCCCGAACCCCCCGTTGATGGTTCAGGCTCGCTCGCTGCGCTCGCTCACCGCAGTGAAGTACGACAATTGTATTACGCCACACCACTTTGAAATGTCACCAGCCGCCACTGGTCACACCTTCGAATTCCTGCGGGACTGACGCAGCCTTTCACCCTTTCACGTGGATAAAATAAGTACCAGTGAACACACTTATCAGTGCTGCCTGGAGCGACATGAACACCTCACAAACACCAAAATATGACAGGTATGAAAGGAGTGACCAGGCCCGGGATGAAAGGGGTGACCGGGCCCTGAGTACTGGGTGAAAGCAGCTCTCTGGGGGGCTGCGGGGTGGGATGACAGACTCGGCATAACTGGCCACTTCTGAGGAGGGGGCACTTGTGACCCCCACACAAAGTGCACTGCACCCCCTCTCTTCAGCGTTTGTGGGTGCAAGCATAAGTGTCTCCCCAGTAGATAGCCACTTTTGTCGGGCACATGTAGAAATGTATTTTCTTTATATTGTGAACGTCAGTTCTTCTATTTTGTTTTTAGACAACATTTTGTACTATGAGCTCTGTTTTTTTTTTGTAATTCTTCATGCCTGTGCAAACAAGGTTTGTTTGTGCACGTCTTCGCCCGCCTGGTACTGTCACATATCCTGCATCTCTGGTTTCTACTTGCTTTAGGCTTATCAGTAATCTGCTTCTATTACCTACACTTTTTGCTTGATAGAAATGTTGCAAAAACTGCCTATGAGTCATAACCACAGTATCTTCCGAGCTTCAGCTGTTGGGCATGAAGTTCCGAGCAGTATCTATATTTTTGTATTCTGCACCTGGCCTAGCGCAACGTTTGAGGAACTCTGTGGTGACAGCTGTTCCTATCTGTGATGAAGTATATGTTTCCTGAGTGCCTACCTTGTAACCACAGACGCAAACAAGATTAATGTTTTTTGACAACTGCCACATGCACCTATTGTGTAGGAAATGTATAAAAAGCTTGTGAGACTTCTGGTAGTCGCTCACCTCTTTCATGGCCATTTTAGCGCTGTGGGTTGTGTGCCCTCTCGAGGGATAATAAATATTGACGCATTTTCAGTTACCGCCGGCTGCTGGTCTTCTTGTATGTGTGTGGAGAAGAAATTGCACCTCCACAACTGGTGACCACGAAGGGACCTCGCAGAGGGACATCCAACAGGCTGGACACTGTGGTCGAGGAGGTTTGACTGTTGACCGACTGATTGTGGGGGCCCCTGCACAGATGAGACAGAGTTTCTCAGCAGCTGCCATCTGAAGTCCCGAGCTGACCTCCCGACAACAGGATCTCCCCGGCAGAGGTCCCCGAACTGATCTTTTGGGAGAATACGTTTTGTCTGAAGACTGATGGTCGGACGTTGGACGAGGATTAAGATATTGGTGAGATTGTTCTATTAAATATTGATTGTTTGGTATATTGGTAATAGTGACTAGTCATATGTTTGATATAGTAGTAAAAGTAACTATCAACAGTAATGGGCACTAATAACACAAAAATGAAGAAATGCATTTTTAAGTGGTGTTGCTGTTGTGTAACTTCAGATAACAAACTAGATGAAAGAGTCCCAACTCCAGATGAGGGTAGTCCGGGATGGACTTTAATGGTTAAAAAGGGAGTTACAGTGAACTTATACAACAGACTTTGGAATATTTATAATGAAAAGGATAAAGATTTGCAGTTCCCGATAAATGGTACTTTTGACTTAGCAAAACGGCAGTATTTACGCAAATGTTTGGAGGAAAAAAAGGTTTGACCAGCTATGACTGAAGTGTGTAGAATTTGGGAAGAACATGCCCATACAAAGGCTATGAAAGACAAAAAGGAAAAAGAAAGGGAACAAAAGAAAAGTGTTCACCAAAAGGATACTGAGTACGAAGGTCAGAAAATTAAGGATGCAATAAATGAACAAGATAGAGAATTCAGAATGATGACCGACAAGTGTTTTACGGCAAAAACTAGCCCTGCCCAAAGGATATAGTAGAAGATCTCTTGGGCCACCCCCGTAATATGGCCCATCAGCCCCCTATGATTCCTCCACCACTGTCACCACTGCCACCTCAACAGATTTTCAATGTACATCCTAATGCTCCTAATGCCCCAAATCTTCCAGCACCTACCCCAATTGTTAACCCAGCACCAGCTGTCCAAAATGCTCCCCATATACCCCCACCCCCTGTTCATGGTATTCAGGCGACCCCGGCATCACCTCCTGGAACATCCTCTTTCCCCGGCCTCGGTTACTCCCATCGCCACCCCCAGCCCATGGAGAAAATACCGCCCAGATTTCAGGAGTTACATGCCATGGAATATTTTCGGGGTTTGTCTCTGGTAGAGCACCGTCCCCGGAAGGTATGCATGTGACATGGGATACTCCATTAGGGCCAACCACCAGGTCACAATTAGGAGGCCAGGAAAAGAAAAAACTAAAAGGCATCTTCAGGTATTGGATGATAGAGGGTGAGTCCACTGAGAATGTCGCCTATAATGCAATGAATGATCTCTCCCTTGTCTCACAGAATTATGTAATTAAACAAATGGCATACTTTTTGTTGAGACATTATGATGATTTATACAAAGAGACCGGAGAAAAAGTGGCACCCCCAACCTCCTACCAAGTAGATGTAGAAAAAGTCTTAATTGATCTTTATCCCCTGAGGAGTGTAAAAATGCTATATTCAGTTGTACTTATGGCAGATACAGGCTATTCAAGATGATTCAGACACTGATGAAGAGCGTCCTCTTGCAACAACTATGTCAATGAGGGAAAAACACCCTTTTCACCCATCACAGGGAGGGAACATAGCGGCTCAGTTTGTCCATAGCCCGAGGACCAAGCCAGACTTAGTGGCAGTAAAAATGGATTTACCAGACCCTAGGAAAAATCCTAGAGGGTTCTACGAGGGTTTGGAACAAGCTGTAAACATAGGACCGATGACTTTGAAGGATATTACCACATTATTTGGGCATGTGGTGCCAAAAGAACTTTGGGATCAGGTAAAAAAATGTCAATGATCTGGCCTGTAATAAACATTGGGGTAATTTAGAACAGCAAGAAGTGGACAGAGCTGTTGGAGCGTTGCCACATGTAGACATCCTTGCTTTTCCACAGAGATTGATACAACAACTACAGCAAATAATGCACAGGGAGAAGGTAGACTGGGATAAAGCTACTGCTTGTAAACAGAAGGACGGAGAAGAGGTGACAGATTTCTTCAGTAGGATGGAAGAATTATTTAAGTCACATAGTGGGGAAGACATGACTACAGTAGCAGCAAGACGTATTTTTGCCACTCAGTTTGTCAGTAATTTGCATCCTGAATTGAGGGACGCAATACAGACATACAAAAGTATGTGGACTACTAAGACCCCAGCTGATTTACTGACAATGGCAGTCTATTATGAAAACAAAATAAATGCGGAAAAGAGTAAGAAAGATCAAAAGATGAGAGATTTAAAAACAAAGGCACTAATGCAACAAGTGTTTCCTGACAGGGGACGTTTGTTAAATAGAGGAAGTGACCAGAGGGGTGGGGGACGTGGAAGAGGGGTTGGCAGAGCTGCCTCCGCTCCTGCGCAACAGAGAACTGGATTAAGCTACAATATGTGTGCTTATTGTTATCAGGAAGGTCATTGGAAGAATGATTGCCCGTCCTTACAGGGACAGAATATAGAAGGGCAAGAGGGAAGAGGCAGAAGAAAAGGCAGAGGTCGGGGAAGAGGACAGTTTAACAGTGACAGTACAGGAGAGACACAGGACAATAACTATTTTGACAGAAATGCTAACAGAAATGCTAATGCATACTACACACAGAACTATTCAGAGGATGGGGATTACTATGAGTGGAACGCATGAAGGTTCCCAAGGGAAGACGGAGAGCAAGTAACGATACCGGTTGATTCATTTGGGCCATATGTTAAAATGAGAGTGGACGGAAAGGAAGATACATTCTTGCTAGACACTGGTGCCACTAATACCTCTATTTCCCTCCTATTGGTTCCTCATGCTCCTCTCTCGGGACAAATAGTCAGGTCGGTGGGTTATTCTAACACTGTCGTCACCAGTCCCATATCCAAGCCCCTGGATTTTACTATTGGACCAATTACAGGACATATGCCCTTTGTGTTAACAGATAAATGTTCACTTAATTTGTTGGGACTGAAACCTCTAAAAATAAAGTATGCAAAAATATATTCTACTCTAGACGGTGTTTATTTAACATGCAAAAAGGATGCGTTTGGTAAAAGTTTCATGACTAAGGGACAGCAAAGTCTACCATCAGAATTATTAGACGTTGATCCCACCCTATGGGCGCAGGGTCCAAATGTCACTGGCTGCATGCAAATAGAGCCAGTGACAATAAGAGTTAAACAAAATGCCATATTGCCTAGAATACCACAATATAAAATATTCAAGGAAGGAGAGCAGGGTTTGAAAGAAGTAATACTGGATTTATTAGAGAAAAAATAATACGAGCAGTGGCTGAGAATGTCTGTAACGTTCCCATTTTACCTGTGGTTAAAACAGATGATGGTACAGGAGAAGTGCAATATCAAATGGTGGTTGACTTGAGAGTGATTGTGAGAAGGTGGCCTGGTATATGCTGTCCACTAATTAAAGTGGGCACCTTGTACCAGTCCACACGACCCTTATGATGTATGAGGCCAAAGATAACCTTTAGAAAGTTATCCTAGTGGTAGCTGTGGAGAGCAGCCTTCAGGCTTAATCTTGAAGGAATGTAAAGCAGCTTGTTTTACCAGAGTATCACCTCCTGAATGACTAAATGAAAGGAGAACCACACAGTAGTGATATAAAAAATGTATTTATTAATATAACACTCTCTACTAATCTCTACACGAGATTAGAACGTAAAGCACACAATATTGAATCAATAGAACATTCGTAAGTAGCACAATACACAGCGGGCTCCAGGGAGAGACCGAACCATATACTAAAAAAAAACAGAAACACGTGTCTAGAGATCAGCACTATCTGCGCCAACTCTGGCGGAATACTCAAAAATATTTTAGCAAAGCAAAGAAACAAGAGACTGCATTTACCATAATGCCTGGGGCGAACCTTGCCTGGGAGGTGAAGCAGTGTGCTCCCACCCCTGTTCCTGTTTAAAAGTACTCCCGTGAGTCATTTGAGCTGACGAGCTCGTGGAAGAAGCACCCGCGCGCCAGTGAGAGGTACTTGACCTGATGTGATGTTTGGCAGCCTACCCAGCAAACCCCTAATTTGAAGACTGTAATCTCTACTGATGACGGTTAAAGAACCAGAAACACGTGTCTAGAGATCAGCACTATCTGCGCCAACTCTGGCGGAATACTCAAAAATATTTTAGCAAAGCAAAGAAACAAGAGACTGCATTTACCATAATGCCTGGGGCGAACCTTGCCTGGGAGGTGAAGCGGTGTGCTCCCACCCCTGTTCCTGTTTAAAAGTACTCCCGTGAGTCATTTGAGCTGACGAGCTCGTGGAAGAAGCACCCGCGCGCCAGTGAGAGGTACTTGTCCTGATGTGATGTTTGGCAGCCTACCCAGCAAACCCCTAATTTGAAGACTGTAATCTCTACTGATGACGGTTAAAGAACCAGAAACACGTGTCTAGAGATCAGCACTATCTGCGCCAACTCTGGCGGAATACTCAAAAATATTTTAGCAAAGCAAAGAAACAAGAGACTGCATTTACCATAATGCCTGGGGCGAACCTTGCCTGGGAGGTGAAGCGGTGTGCTCCCACCCCTGTTCCTACTAAAAAAATGGTATAACAATCACGACTTGGCTAGACACAGTGCCTAGAGCACGTAGAATCGCTGGGACCCCAAGGAACCACCCAAGGCAGTGACACAGGGTGCCCACGGAGGACGGGTGCAGTGAGGAAACACGACCGCGTGCTCTGTGCAACTCTATGGGAAAGTCGCTGTTGGAAAGTTACAGTTTAAGGACACTTCTACGAGGACTTCAAGCAAACCCTTTGGAACATAAGAGGTTCTAGAGCCAACACACCAGTGAGTACCGAGGTACCCGTGTTACCTATCCCAGAGGAGCCGGGTGCATAGGGGTCAAGTGGTGTCGGAAACCTCCGTCGTTTTCAATGGCGAGCTGCGAAGAAGTACTGCTGCCAGGAAGGCGAAGAGTGTCCGGTGGAATCCAAGCCTGGATTCTAGGTGAGAGGAACCTGAAAGCAGAGGGGACAGAGTCTGGGTCACTTCAGGTGACCAGGGGCTCGGTAGTCGAATGCCCACCGATGTCGGGTGCTTCAGGTGAGAAGTAAGGATGCTTGACTCTGAGGCCACGGGGACCAGGAGATGTCGACGATGACCAAAGTCTGGAGTTGAGCTGTCCCACAAAGGATGTCGAGTGCTGAGGGGTCAGTGTCCGGCTGGAGCACCAACAAGTCTTGGCAAATGCAACCCACGTGGGCAGAGTAAACTAGTTACGGTGTGGACCAGCAAGGTCCAGGAGACTCTACAAGCAATATGGAGTCAGGGCACATCTGAAGTAACCAGGGGAGCCCAAGAATAAACGAGGTGACCCTCGCCAGGACCCACAGGCCAACGGACCAGGGATCGCGAGGAGACCTCGAGCAAAATTACAAACCACCAGCCCACAGAGCACTCGGTGAGTGGAGGCTGGATATCTTTAGTGTAAATGCTGCTCGGGGTCAGGACTACATGGAGTCCAATGCACAAGCTCGGGGATCGCCAACAAGCATATGCACTTGCAAATGGACGCAGTGCACAGGGGTTCGGGTTGCATGGCCCCCACGAGGGATACTGGTCTCAGAATCACTGAGAGGTCAGATCTACCTCAGGGACCTTCGGAAACCCACCTCCTGTGTTGCTGAAATCTTCGGAGTCCGCAGGAGCTCTGGAGATGCAAGTGGGTCAGATGCGCTTAGGTGCCTGCTGCTGCAGGGGAGTAACTCCTTTACTCCAAGGGAGATTCTTCAGTCATCCAGCGTCGTGCAGACAGTTGAAGTACTTGGTTTCTTCTTTGCAGAATCTTGTCCAGGTAAAATCTAAAGTCCTGTAGCCAGGTAGCCCACTTTATACCCATGGGAAAGGGTTGGAAAGATTCTGTGGACCCTCCTAGGGGAGGGGCAGGACAGAGGAGTGGCTACACCCATGTCCTTTGTCCAGTTTCACGCCAGAGCAAGAGCCACTGGCTCCCAGAACTGGTTTGAGCTGGACTATGCACAGGGACACCAATTGTGCCCCCAGTGCAGACTTTCTGGCACTCTCAGAGTGCACCCACCCAGCCCCCAATACACTAAACCCTGTCTGGGAGGTGGTCACACCTCCCTGTGACAGGATGCCTATTGTCATGCCTTCCTCTGCTTGAGCTTGGCTAAGCAGCAGGAGGGCAGTATTGTGTCTGTGGCTGGCAGCATCCATTTTGTGCTGCCCAGGTCGAGAAAGCTGGTACCGGGTAGACCGGTGACCCACAGTAGTGGTTCTAGAAGGGTGGAATCATACCTCCCACACCAGTTACTGGTGTGGAGGTATGATTCCAAGGTGTTTGACACCAAACACGACATGTTTCTAAGCAGCCGTTTTAAAGTTAGCATTTACAGCGAGGTTATAATGCAATTTAACCTATATGTCTGGCTGCATCACTGACAACCCCGGAGAATGGTCTCTGAGGGCTGCAGAGGGGCTCTGCTCATGCAGGGGCACCCTCTCACGTAAAACCCAGCACCCTGCCTTCAGGATTGATAAGGCCTGCCATAGGGGTGACTGATAGGTTTTTAAGTATAGTGATTTAGATAGATATAGTGAACCTATATCTAAGTAAGTGGTGCAAGCACCAGCTTACACAGGCTGCTGTAGCAGACCTGTTGTGTCATTTTGAATGGCCTCTCATGGGTGGCATAATACATGCTTCAGCCCATGGGAGGCCTCTGAGGTACCTATGCCCTGGGTACATGGTGTACCATATACTAGGGACTTATAAGGGTACCCCAGTATCCAATCTGGAGTGTACCTAAAGTACATGCATAGCAATTTAAGGGAGAAAGCAGATAGACTGGGGTCCTGGATAGCAGGATCCCAGTCAGACTAGTCCAAAAATAGTGATAAATCAGCAAAAAGTGGGGGTAAACATAAGAAGCAGATCCTACTTTCCTACAGTGATTAATAAAATAGTAGAGCCTTAGTGCCCTGTGGTCCCAGATATAACAGCCATGTTTTCTTCCATCCCCACTAATGCTAATTGGTTTACGGTGATTGATTTAAAACTGCTTTCTTTAGTATTCCGATTCGCAAAGATAGACAATATCTCTTTGGTTTCAGTTATCAAGGTCATTCCTATGTATTTTGTAGAGTACCTCAGGGGTATACATAAAGTTCAAGTATCTACAGTCAGGCTTTGAAGAAACAATTGGATGCATGTACATTGCCTGCTGGAACAACGCTGTTGCAGTATGTGGATAAATTGCTTATTACAGATGGGAGTGGGGACGAATGCAAATAGGGAACACATGCAGTATCATCGTTTTTGGCTTCACATGGACACAAAGTTTTGCTACCTAAATTGCAATATTGTCAACAGGAGGTCACCTATTTAGGTCACCTCCTGTTGAAAGAGGGTAGGAGATTATCACCAGATAGAATTAAAGCAGTACAAAACATACCCCAACCAAAAACTCAGAAAGATGTACTTTCATTTTTAGGCATGGTTTCATTTTGCAGACAATGGATACCAAATTTTTCCCTCATAGCAAAACCTTTGTTGTCCTTAACGCATAAGGATATAAATGACCCAGTGCCTTGGCACCCTGATCATCAAGAAAGCTTTATGCAACTAAAAACAGTTACCTCCGGCTGCTGGTCTTGTATGTGAGTGGAGAAGAAATTGCACTTCCACATACGCAACACTACTGTAAACAAAGAGGGAGATCTGCTCCTTCACCCGCTCTCCATGCCCCATTACCAGTCACCATCAGAGTTCCCATTATTTCCCCACCCCGGGATTACCGGCCCTTCGGTATCTACAGGCACTTGTTATGAGATGCAGAGCCGTATTTCAACCATTTCCGCTCTTAATGAAATCGGGAGCAGAGCACTGGGGCGTGGTTTATTCTGAGGTTCACGGGCGATGTTTTCACCCGCCCTTCCAGTGAAAGGGTCTCCCTCAGGCTGCTCTTTTTCAAATAATTCAAGTTTATGAAGCGACAGCGCAGAGAACAAGGTGAACTGTCCCAGTTCATAAATGACAGGCCTCGTTGTTACCCACTGACTGGAGCTCACTCAGGGACAGGGTGTAAATCTGTAACCTGCAAGTCACATACTGACCTCTGCAGCAGGCGCCCAACTTGCTGTCCTAGCTCTCTGCTCATTTCAAGTCCCCAGGCAAAAGACGCGGCAGAGCTCTCATACTTAGCAATACAATTGATCATACTGTCAATATGTCATGTCTGAGGAAACAAACACCTTTGAGGTTTGGTACTAGCACACCTGAACACAAATGCTGTCTGCTGGAGGATGTCCTGAATATGGATTACAAAGAGATTCCTCCTTTGGAATAAATAGAAAATCTACTTCCATTGGAACAGCATGTTTGTAAAGGACATTCTGAGGTACAACAAAGGTATTTTCAGAGCACTTGGAGACAGTAGGACACTGGATCATAAATACGCAGATATACTATTCAAGCGAAACAATGTACAGATTAGAAAAAACAAAATTACGATGTGAAACAAAATGAAAAACATGCTGCAAAATGAAAAAGCACATACAGCTAATTGTAAAAAACAAACACAGAAGAAAATTTAAAAAACTGCAACTAAGGTACAATAACAAAAATGGTTAAATAATTAAAGTCCGAATGCAAAAAAAGAAAACAAATCAGCATGACATTTTTTTTAGAAGGATTAAAACCTTCACGAGGCCAACACATATTTTCGGTAGCTAGCTTCTGGGATCAAACAGATCCATTCTGGGGAATCCAACATGACAAGTTTTAAAATACATCCAAACAAAGAAAGCAGAGACCCCGCCGCCCCCTCGCGAGGCGCTATTTTACAGCACAGGTTGCGTAATCCCATCGCTCCTCGACACATCTATCTGTACGGTCACTCCAGTGTGAACTCATATTTTACACCCTTGTCAGGTTACACCCTGGTGGATGTAATTTAGGCCGACAAGCAGGAGTCTGCGCCAAGGGGGGACAGGGGGCAAATCTGTAAATCTCTGCACTTTCCAGGACAATTTCCACATCAGCTTTGATTGGGCCTGACCATGATGCCTGAGATCAGAGGGCCCCCCTTTTTGCCTCCACAGAACCTCCTGGGTACTCCAAGACTGAAGGCTGACGAGTGCACAGAAGCCTGCGCAAAACCCAATTTTGCACCTTGTTCGCAAAGTGTTGCTTTATGAGTTACACATCTTCTAGTCACCTATTTCAATGGCCTGGGTCTTCATGTGGGCTTCTCACCCGTCTACAATGCATGCGGGTGAGATGGAAATGTACAGTTGGTCTATAGCTCCTAACGTATAATGTTGGTCTATAGCTCCTAATGTACAACCTTCATTTCCTGAAGCCTGTGATTGATGGAATGGCTGACTGGAGTTGTCCCTACATCCTTCTGGACTCTAGCTGAGAGGATTCTAGTTCCTATTTGTTTTCCTTCATTTTGTACATCACAGGGCTACGTAGTTATTTCAAGGTTTCTTTTTTTTGCAGTTTTTAGCCTGAACTCGAACAGAAGGTATTGGAGTGCTTTACATGAGAACCAGTTACATTACACAGGCGCACATTCATTTTTATATGCACTAGGAGATTAAATGATTTGCCCAAAATCACAGGATGTTGATCCGGTGCTGAGAGTAGAACCTGGTTCCACCAGTTCCAAAGTCTGCAGCTCAGGCCGTAGCAATGATACTAAGTAAATTAAAAACATCGCAATAAAAACTTAACCATTGCACTGCATTTCTGTGTGAGATGCCAACCAAGCAAACAAATGAAAAAATATATTATTGTTCATAGCTGGTTTCCAAGCACTTACAATATTTGACGAAAGGTGTAGACATACATTCAACAAGTGAACGGTTCTCCTCGTTCCTACAAAAAAAAAAAAACACAGCAAAAAGAAACCCATTTTCAAAGATCGCATCGAATGAGCTCATAACACACAAAGATGTTTAGAAATTGCTGTATTTCCGGGGAAAAAATGCATACAACAAAGAAAAAAATATTGAATGCTAAAAAAAAGTTTCCAGCAGTACTACAAAGGAGAAAAGGAAAACTTCCAACAAGACAGGTAAAAAGCAACCTAAAAATTGTGTGCAGACACAAACAGACATACAGCAAAGTGAAAGGATACAAGTAATAGGGCCCTGCTCCATGGGAGAGAGTAGAACACCAAAAAGAGGGACAAAAAAGACACATTACCCACAGAGAAGAAAGCTTTTCAGAAGGACATGCAACAAAACAAATGAAAAGTGATGGGCGAGCTGTAAGCCCACAGAGTAGATACAGCATGTTTCGAAGAGACAGCACATGCACTGCCTAGGTGAGACCTAATGAAGAGGTGTTCAAAGCTGCCAGCTTCCAGAAAACCATAAACTGTGAATCTCTCTCTCTCACACCTCTTCATCCACCACACTGCGTTCCATTACACAATAATCGTACTTCGGTGGTCATCTCGCAAGACACGGAAACACCCCCCACATAGGATCAAAAAAACAAAGACAACACACTCTCAGCCACATACCCTACACTGCATAGTTTGCTGCCCATTTAGGCATTTGTTTCAGTGACCGCATAAGCAAGCTTTACATAAATACTGAAATACAATACAAAACACATGCATAACTGGCTATTGGTGTAATAGACACCAGAATTCTAGGGGATGGCAACTGTCTGAAGACATTAGTAAGCAACAACTTTGGTTTTGGGTGTCTTTATTTTCACTGCCTGCAAGGTGCTACTGTAGTGTAGTTTCTACCAATCCATAGGACCTGCTCATTGTGGTGACAACATAAACTAAGGGCTTGGTGTCAAGACTGATTCCAGACACCCCCGCATGATATGTTGGCCTATAGACCAGCTAGCTCACAGTGCCACCATAAAACTCCCTAACCTACTGTGGAAAACGTGTAAAATTTTGTACTTAGCATAAGCAACAGCCATTTTGGCTATGGTGTCCATTTAAGTTTCCTTCGTAATTCTTTCGTCTTTTCACTCTGCTTGTGTTATCTATTTTTGTTGACTTCCTGACTCAGCTAAAGCAATGTACGTGCTGAGGGTTTATAGTTGTCAGTGCACCTGGTCTCAGATGTTAACTGTCGACCATTTACTGCTGCCATAAGCATTCCTGCTCCCCCTCCCACTTTGCTGACCACATGGTTATTCATCTGCCCTTGTTTGCTGATAGCTATTCCTAAAACTTGTTCTTCCTATTTCTGTTCACATGCTTGCATTGCAGAAAACCTGTATAAAAGACCTGTGTTCTGTGACTTCAGTGTACTACCTCCTGCAACACTTGAGAGTGTTGTATGGACGTGGTCCCACTCATGAGTGATTAATAAACTTGTTATTTATTCCAACTCCAGTGCTGATCTCTATTTTGTTGGTCTTTGGACCCGTGGACAAGAGGGTGACCCTGCACCAGTGTACCCCTAAAAGGTACATTTCCACAGTTGGCGCCCAACGTGGGGCCCCATCGGAGACGCGGCCGTCCGAAGGAGTGGTCTTGACGGAGGACCGAAATATTACTGAGGAAGCGCACTGCACGAGGAGACCTTTGTCTTTGCAGGCCGACGTGACTTTTCCGGTTTTCCCGATTTGACCCTCCAGGTGGTGGCCGGTCTCGACTGGGGTTTTCTTTGGCACAAATCTGTAGTGACCATTAGGTCGACCAGGGATCGGCAGGTGGGAGTTGGAGTCTCCTGTTTGGTAAGGTCGCTAAAGCGGCACTCTTGATTTGTTAAGCCTGGGATTTTTGTTTAAATTTGTTATTCAATCTTTGCAAAGTTTGAAGGCAGGTAATGTGGAGATTTTTCTCCTTTTGGAATATTTGCTTGGAGTAGTAATATTTTACACATATTTTGGTAAAACATGCCTGTTCTCAGCACACTCCGTAGGTGGTGTTGCTGTTCTGGTGGTACCAAAGAAAGCTTAGAAAAAAGTCAGCCGGCTCCCCCAGAAGGGACGCCTAATAGAGATATGTATGTCAAATATGGTATTTCTTCCACAATGTACGGTCCACTGTGGAACAAATACACAAAGAAGATTCCGATCTGCAATGGCCAGTGAATGGGTCATTTGATCTTAAAAAGGTTCAATATGTAGAGCAGTGTTTGTTTAAAGAAGAAGTCGACAGGATATGTTTGATTGTGTGCGTATGTGGGAGAAAGAAGTGCGAGAAAGAGCGAAGAGAGCGGAAGCTATAGCAGAAAAAGTACAACGTAAAACGATATATCAAAAAGCGCCCTCTCTATTCCCTACTTGATACAACTAAGGATGATTGCATCCTATTAGAACGTCCCCCACACCCGTATAAACCTCACACTCCAAGTGCCCCTGATGAGGCTTCTGACGACGAGCATTTGTCTTCAGACGACAAAGAACAAGATAAACAAGATGGGCGACAGACTCGCTCTACTTTGACTAAAGCAGAAAAAGATAAATTAAAAACTGCTGCTAGGGAGGAGGCTCGTCGGTCTCACGCGGCATCGCTCATTGTAACTATGGTTAAACAGTGGAACAATGCAGAGCAATTTTATTTTGTAGAAAAATTCGTTTGGGAGGTAATATTTGATTATAGACAAATTTCTCAGGAACTAGAGCCAGCTGATATAAATACTGATTACAAACGATTAACAGAGGGGACTTTTCCTTTTTCAAACCTATCTGATATGATTAGACGAGTGGTTAAAATACGAGACGCAACATTGCGTTTACGAAAGGAGCAAGAATTGGCTAGAAAACAGAGAGGTATAGAAGCGGTTCAATCTCAAGCACAGAATGTAGATGCTCCAGTGGAAGAGGCTGCACCCAGTAGTACTACAGTTACTGTAAAACCTATGCATGAAGCTGCACCCCTGTATGTTCCTCCGAAGGGTGCGGGAACAAATGATGACAAAACTTCGGATGATGCAAAGGGATATTTTATATATAATTGGGTTTACACTCCTTGGAGTAGAGCTGATGTGATGGCTCTTAAAGCTGCTTTGCCCGACCCCCGGAAAAATCCTGCCGCCTTCAATGAGGAGGTGGAAGGAGCCATTAGCTCCTGCACCATGACTTTGCCAGATATTGATATGTTCTTTGGGCTTATTTTGCCCCCTGATATGTGGAGAACGATACGTAAAATAGATGACAATGTAGCATATGGTGATACTTGGGAACAATTTGAATAGATGCGGAAAAGGAGCCTGCGCAGAAACCTCAGAAGGAGATATTAGATCTTCCTAAAGCTATTGTGACTAAGTTAAAGACTCTCATACCTCCTAAGAAAATAGATTGGACTACGTTAGCGTCCTGTAAACAGAAAACGGATGAGTCAGTCTCTGATTTCTTTTCAAGGTTTGAGGAAACATTCCATGATTTTAGTGGTCAGTCATTGGCCAATGATACGGGTAAGCATTTGTTTGTCGATAAATTTGTCGCTAATATGTTACCGGAAATAGCTAGTCGCTTAAAGGCCAGTGAGTGTTCTTGGACTACGTCTTCCCCAGTTTCCCTTTTGACTATTGCCCAATATTATGAGCGACAGGAAGAGGAAGTGAAAGGCAGGGAGGATAAGAAGGATAAAGCTTTAAAGACAAAAGTTATGTTGGCTCAAATATATGGTCCACCATTTAGGGGAGGTGGAAGAGGCGGACGTATAATGTATACACCTGGAGCACCCCCTCTCCCTCGAGCAAATTTGTCCCCTGATCAGTGTGCTTATTGTAAAGAGACTGGGCATTGGCGTTCTGAGTGCCTTCTTTTGCGAGGTCAGCAGTATCAGCGGGGAAGGGGCAGTATAAGAGGACGCCCAGGGAATTCAGGAAACAGGGGAGGTACAGGAGCTCGTCCCAGGTTTGAGGCAGTTGAACAAGGACCAAATTACTCTAATACTTTTGATAGACGAAATCAATATCAAATGTCTGATTATTCTGATGAGGTCCTTGCAGATTCTGATTACGCATAGGGATGCCTAGGACGGGGTAAGGAACCGGTTGAGGTACCAGTAGATCAAATGGGTCCTTATGTTGACGCTAAACGTCTTGGGATCTACTGATCGGTTTCTGGTTGATAAATGGGCTACTCGTAGTGCCCTGTCTAAAAAACTGGTTCCTAGGGCTCCCCTGTCCGGCACAATGATAACATCGATAGGATTCGATGGGACACCTACACCTAGCCCACTTTCACAGCCACTTGAATTCAGACTTGATAAATTCACTGCAGCATGTCCATTTTTGCTTTCCCCTACCACACCGGACAACATTGTGGGTATCGATATGCTTAAATATTTTCGTGCCACAATACGTTGTTCTCCGGAAGGTGTGCGTGTTATTTTGAATGATAATTACCCAATGGTAGAGAGATCTTGTCTTATCAATGAGGATGTCGCTCTGGCATCCTTACCTAGTACTTTGTGGGCTAAATCAGATACTGATGTGGGTCAAATGGTTTTTCCACCTGTACATATTCAAGTAAAGGAGGGTGTTTCATTGCCTCGACTGCCTCAATACAAAATATCTCGAGAAGGTGAAGAAGCATTGGCACACATTGTTCAGGATTTGATTAAAGTGGGGTAGTGGAAGAGGTCCCCTATAACACTTGCAATAGCCCTATCCTTCCTATTTTGAAAAAAGACACTGACACTAAAATCTACAGATTCATTATTGATTTGCGAGAGGTTAGTAAAATTGTAGTGCCCCAATATCCGGTGGTTTCTGACATCACTATACTTCTTACTATGGTCCCTCCTACTGCCACTACATTTTCGGTGATCGATTTGAAGAATGCTTTCTTCTCGATACCCATCCAGCCTGACAGCCGTTATTTGTTCGGGTTCACCCTGAAAAATAGATCATATCGGTTCTGTAGAGCTCCACAGGGCTATACAGAGAGTCCCAGTATTTACAGTCAGGCATTAAAAAGGCAGCTTGATTCCTTTCCTTTTCTGGCCCTTATCCAATACGTCGATGACATCTTGTTGGCTGCAGATACCACTGAGCAGTGTGAAGAAGGAACACTGTTATTGTTATCATTTCTTGCATCTCACAATCACAAAGTCTCGCGAAAGAAATTGCAATTTTGTAGACAGCAGGTTACCTATTTAGGGCACCTCCTGTCTAAGGAGGGACGTGCACTTACACCAGAGCGCATTCAGACCATTTTAGATACTCCTGTGCCCCGTACTCAGAAGGATGTTCGTGCACTGATTGGCCTCACTTCTTTCTGTAGGCAGTGGATCCCCAGTTTCTCGCACATTATTAAACCTGTATTGGCCCTTTTGACTAAAGACACTCCGATGCCCCTCCCATGGACTACTGAATGTCAGAATGTCTTCCAACAATTACGCCAAGCTCTTTGCTCTGCACCAGTATTAGGAACTCCAGACTACACTAAGACCTTCACACTCTATGTACACGAGAGGGAAGGTTGTGTCCTCTCAGTCTTAACACAAACATACGGTGATAAGCAACGTCCTTGTGCCTATTTCTCAGCTGTTCTTGACCCAGTCGCTCGCGCGCTGCCTGGATGTTTCCGAGCGGTGGCAGCAACGGCTGTATCAATACGTCAGAGTGAAGGAATAGTTTTGTCACATAAGCTGCTTTTGTTAGTACCCCATTCTGTTGATGCTTTGCTAAATCAAACAAAAACACAGCATTTGACTAGTGCCCGCTTGACAGGATATGAATTGACACTTTTGGCCCCTCATATTACACTGAAAAGATGTCTGACCCTAAACCCTGCTACACTATTGCCATTTCCAGCTACTCAGTCTCAGTCGCAAGAGTTACATGATTGTATATTCCTTACTGAAGAGCAAACAAAGGGCCGCGTTGACTTGCAAGATACACTCTCTCTAGTGTTGATGGGGAGTTATGGGTTGATGGCTCGTGTCTCAAATTGCCTGATGGCACTACATCTGCTGCCTATGCGATTACAACACTTCAGACAGTAGTAGAAACAGCTCGCATCCCACAGAAGTCAGCCCAAGTGGCCGAATTGATTGCACTAACGAGAGCGTGTGAGCTTAGTACAGATTTGCTTGTTAATATTTTTACTGACAGCCAGTACGCTTTCGGGGTGGCACACAATTTTGGCCGCTTATGGAAAGAAAGGGGTTTCCTCACCTCACATGGGACACAGATAGTGCATGGAGAATTAGTACATAATCTTCTTACTGCTCTAACCTATCCTAAGAAAGTGGCAATTGTTAAGTGTAGTGCACACAAGAAAGTGACTGATAAAATAGGAGCAGGTAATGCCTTTGCAGATTACACAGCCCGTGAAACCGCAATGCATCGAAGTACCACATCTATGTATGTAGTGAAGTCACAAGCTGAACGTTGGCATGATGCCAGGCAAGAGGTACTGGACATGCAACAATCTGCCTCCACTGATGAACTAGACCAACGGTCTAAGGAGGGAGCACTGGATGATGAGGGCTGTTGGAGGAATAAAGATATGACCAAATGGAAGTTACCCACAGCCTACCTATACCCCATGATTCACATGGTACATGGGCCGGCACATGTTGGAGCATCCTCAATGGCAAAACAACTTATGCAAGTTTGGGATCATCCTGATATTGCCGGCACTGCTAAAAAATTGGTCCAGTCTTGTTTGGTCTGTCTTCAGTATAATCCCAGAAAGGGAATGCGAACTCCAACAGGAGGGTTTGCGACACCAACTGCACCTTTTGAGGTCCTGAAAATGGACTACATTCAGTTTGAGCGCTGTAATAACTTGAAATATGTCCTGGTGGTGGTTTGTGCCTTCAGTAAATGGGTGGAGGCGTATGCTACGAAGGATAATACAGCTCTCACGACAGCGAAAGTTCTCCTAAAGGAGTTCTTTCCTCGATTCGGCATTTGTCGGGTCTTATGGAGTGACAACGGACCTCATTTCATTGGGCAAGTTGTCGAATATGTCATGAAAGGGTTAGGGATTAAGCAGAAATTTCATGCCGCTTTTCACCCACAATCAGCAGGCTTGGTGGAGCGTTACAATTCCACTCTGAAACTGAAATTGGCTAAAATACAGGCTTCCACGTCTTTGAAATGGCCTGATGCCCTGCCCCTAGCACTGCTTTGTATCAGATCGATACCACATACACGATCTGGCCTTACGCCATATGAGGTTGTGTTTGGCAGGCCCATGAATATTTGGGGAATCCCTAAGCCTCGCCCTATACATGATGTACCCTATGTGTTGATGAGTGACTATTTGTCCCAGTTAACTGACAGCTTGTCTTCTATTTATCAGCAGGTACGGGAAGCCCTTCCAGACAGGTCGCAGGGTGATGGCCATGATCTGCGGCCTGGCAACTTTGTTTTAACGAAGTCCTTCCAGCGGACCAATTCTTTGGCACCCCGTTGGCGTGGACCGGAGCAAGTCCTCTTGGCTGCCAGAACTGCGGTACGAGTGACCAACCGGAAAAATTGGGTGCACGCCACCCACTGTTGTAAAGTTCCGCATGCCCTCGTGAGCCCAGCTGCGTTGACAGATCACCGCGACATCCTGGTCACCGAGAAAGGACGAGCCGTGTCACCTGAAAGACCTGAGGAAGTCTTCCCGGACCACACGATCCCTGGTACATCCAGATATCTGCTTCGATCCAGGAAGAAAGACATTTCATCGCAGAAAGAGACTGTTTGAGCCACTGTCCTGGGTGGTTAAAGACTGACTACAAAGGGGGGTAGCGTTTTAGTGACTACTCGTCTCAATGTTAGTGATGAAACTGATGGAGCAGGATAAATGAAAATGTTTTAACCTCCTAATAATTTACGTAAAATAATTAATAAACATGTTCGCTTAAGTAAATAACCAACAATGTATGTTACATGTGAAGGGTTAAAGGTAACACGCTATTTTATGTGCAAATGAATCTACTTATAATTGTTGACGTGGCTAACATAATCTAATATTTGCGTACTAATAAAATAATAAACGCATGATTTGTGCTTTGAAAATAAAATGTGTGGTGGCAAAATAAAGCGATGGTAAGTAAGGGACGGCTTTATATGTTGCTTTTTGCTAGGTAATACCTAATTGGTGTACGTAGAAAGACGGGAGGGAAACGAAAGGGTTTATATTCTTTATTTTAACAATATTTTGTTTATCCTTGAAAATAGTGCGCTTAGGCCTGTTGAGCAGCGATATAAAATGGCCGCCATGAGCTAGAGTACGCATGTGCAAGAAGCCGTGTGGAAAAGGAGAAAGGCTGTGAAAAAGAATGACCACGTGTTCGTGCTGAGAGCCTAGGATGGAAGTATGGTCAAGGCTATTGTGACCTTACTGAGCAAATGTGTGCCAAGATGATCAGCAAGAAGCGTGAGAAGTCAAAATGAATAAATGGACAAACGGAACTGTTGAACCTAAAAAGTATCAGAAAATGATACAAATTGGACTGATCGAAACTTATGAGTAATGTCATGAACTGTGGGAAACGATGCAAGCATGGACATTCCACAAAGAACTGGTTAAGACAAGGAAGTTTGATAAAAATGTATATGGACTCGAATGGACCAATGAGAGAGAATCACGCCATAAAAAGGCAACATTTTATTTAGTAAGCGAGAATTAGGGTATAAGAAGACCTACTCCGGGAGGGGTTGGTTGGTATGAGTAGTATTATTTTTCTTGATGATGATGAGCGAGCGTACTGTTAGGAGAAGAGAGAGCTGAGATTGCTGATAGATGAGTTGCGGGTGCTGAGCTGCTGTTGCGGATGATCGAAGCTGCTGCTGCTATTTTATTAGGTATAAGATGCTGCTTTTGGAGAACTTTTTTCCTCCTGATAGATTTTTCATTTAGAGTTATTAGATTTTCTAAGACAGATAGATAGATCTTTTGGAGTTCTTGCTGTGACAAACTTTATCTTCCATCCAATAGGTATGCATTGTAATTTCAATTTATTCTTATAATGATGATAAATGTAATAATCTGAGTGATAAACTTAAACTTATGCATTTTTTCCTAAAAACTTTATATAAACTTTATTATCTTTAAACAAATGACTCAGTGATTCTTTAGCTCAATAATTAAGGTAAAATGTTAAAGAGTTTAGTGTGATTGAGCTGGTCTTAATCACCATCAACTGATTCCTACTAGTTGGTCCATCGACCAATGAGCGGAATACCTTAAAAGCAAATGAGAAACATTATGTCGTGTTAAAAAGAGGTACCCCGTCTCCTTCCAGCGAATCGTTATACTGTTTTTCTTCTCCTAGGTTAAGGACGGAGGTAATCCAGGGTTTAAATGAGTAAGTGAATGTATATGCGGTGTCAATGGGCCCCACCGTCATATGGATATAGTCTGTGTATTGGAGAGATAGTTGTACCTGGATGACCGAGTTATATAGGAGAAGTATTTTTATTGTTAGCGCTGGATCAGATTTCTTGGTATCAGAGTTATGGTTACTATAGATTAGTTTGGTGATTATTGATTATTGATTATTGATAAGTTCATGTCTAACACTTTATGTTGAGTCGCGTTATGTTATATGTAAGTTTTCACGCTTCCGGGAAGTAGGAAGTGGAACACGTGTGGCAAGAGAAGTCACATGGAATAGTGCATTGTCTGAGTTCATATTGGTAATAACACAGGTTGTGTTATGATAGGGACATTTTCTGCATAAAAGGTGTGTAAGTGAAATAGTGATCGGTTTTCTTGTGAAACTCTGGCCTTAATTCTCAGGAGCAGTATAGTCTCCACAGGTGTTTTATCCCCAGAGAAACGGGTTTACCGCTTGCTTGAAAGAAGGGTAAGGTAGAGGGAAGTGCTACTTTATCGGCGAAACGGGAAAATTCTGTGGTAGGGTAGAGGTAAGCGCTGCCTACTGGAAAATACAGAATTCTTGCGTAAATGGACAAAACTATCTCTTTTGTTTAGTGAATCAGACAATGGAAATGTGTTTTAAATGTTGTAACTAACGAAGAATTGTTGAAAAAGAAATTGCCGATAAATTTTGTAAAGGAGGGGTCTAGAGCAGAACTGACGTAGACAAAAGCCGCGCTGGGATTGGACAGTGCGCTAGTCATACAGAGACAGGAGCAGAACTGACGTAGACAAAAGCCGAGCTGGGATTGGACAGTGCGCTGTAGACAGAAACCGCTCTGATTGGAGTGTTGGTGTGAGTCGCGCTAAGATTGGACGGATAGAATAGTGACGTGGAAGTTTATGATTGGAGTGTTGGTGTCAGTCGCGCTAGTATTGGTTGGAATAACGCATAAAGAACAGTGTTGAATTGTGGATTGTTTGAGGAGAGAAAGCGATTGTGAATCATGTCGTATTATGAATATGGTAGAGAGAAAACGTCGTGGATGTCGAAAGTTGAGAACTTCTTTAAGAAAGTCAAAAAGGTAGTGACTAGAGAGGGACAAGTAATTCCTCCGCCGAAATCACCAGCTTCGCACATGATGCTGAAATATGGATATCATACATGCATATGGTTAGAAAATTGGACAAAATATACCAAGAATGATGGAGCATTGGCTTTCCCTGAGAATGGTTCATTTAATGTAGCTGTACTACGGAATTTGAGAGAGAAGATGGCAATGTTAGAACCTAGACCTAGACCGACACAGTTTGAAGCTTTAACTGAATGGGAAGATGAGATGTATGAACGAGAGAGATTCAGAGGATTAAAGAATCATGAGTTTGTGCCTGGAAGGTTATGGGGAGTAAATCATGAGGACAGAATAAAGCGTTGGAGATGTGCTAATATGACAGGAGGTTTGTTTCCAGCTTTTACAGTTGAGGAAGAAGCAAAGAGAAAGTGTACAGAGAAAAAGAAACATGTAGTTATAGAAAAGTATGGGTATGGTGGTAGTGAAACAGACGATGAATTGCTGGAAGATATTTTAAACAGAAACCCGCCTCCATACCAACAGACTTCTGTGGTGGTGACACCTAATGCACCACTAATGGAAACTGGGAGGAATAAAATTCCCGAACGAAGATATGAGATAAATAGGTCACAAGATCAATTAAAAACTTCACAAAATGAAGAGATAGAAAGTGACAATGCAACTGAATTAGCAAAAACCACAAGAGAATTGACTGAGAAAATAAGAGAATTGACAAAGAATATGGAAGCTGTAACTGTACCAGTAACGATAGGTCCAGTAATGCCAATTTTTGAGAATCAGAAAATTGATGAACGTTCTTTAGTGATTCCCATGAATTCACATTTGCAAAGAAAAAGAGAAGGGATGGAACTAGATAATGAAGGTGCACACCATTTGGTTAGTACCTATAGACCAAGCCCACCTACTAATTTGACGATAAATGAGAATGAGTTCAGGAGAATACCTATGGTAACGGAGTCTGCATCAGGGACACCAGAAAGAAGTAACAATTGGATAGAATTAAATAGTACGCCTGTAGGTCCGACTCCAGATGAGTTAAATGAATGGATGAAAACGCTAAAAAGGAAAGAAACAGAAGTAAAACCATTAGATGTAATTAGGTTAAAAATAGACATGGAAGAATTTATTTTAGGAACGATTGGTACAGAAAAATAAAAAAATTATCAGGATGATGAGATTATGTTTTTGTGCAAAAGTCTTACATGGAGAGCTAGAAATTTACATGACAAATTAGAAGAGACAGCAAGTGAACTGGGAGTAGAATTTGCAAAAGTGAGAACGTTGCAGAAACCATATAGAGTAGACTTTTGTGAGAAAGATATAGAGAATCTGAACACATCAGGAAGATTGACCCAAATAAAAGAATTAATTGTTTTACTGAGAAAATGGGGTGATGTGGATAGATGGAGAAGTAGATGGATAAAAAGAATGAGAAAGTAACAGATAAAGCATCTTTGGCTTTTGCAGTGACAGATAAGGAACCAGTTGTAAGGGAGTACCCGATGAGAGAAACTCCAGGAGGTAGTTATGTGCATGTGCCATGGACTAGACAGGATATACTGTCATTTACAAATGATTTCCCCAAGTTGAGAGAGAAGCCAGTAGAATGGTACAGACAAGTGGAGAGATTTGTTAAAGTTTCAAAGGTGTTGTGGATAGACTTGGATGGATTGTTTGATATAGTAGTGCCAGCTGATTTGTGGACAGAATGTAAGATTACTATTGATTGGCCAACTGTAGAATATCCAAGAGATGCTAAAACAGGAGCGCCAGGACCAGAAGTGATGAGAAAGTACGATCAAGTAATTACCTTTTTGAAGAATAAGATTCCACCTAAAGAAACAGATTGGGTAAAAATAGACAGAACCACGCAGGAAAGTAAAGAATCAGTGCATGCTTACTATGAAAGACTGTTGTTAGTTTTCAAACAGTATAGTGGTTATGAGACACTAAATGAGAAGGATATGAGTCATTTTGTATATAGATTTGTATATGGGTTGAAACCAGAGATAAGTGAGATGATTAAACAGCATATGATTTGTTGGCAGAATAGCACAGTCAATGAAGTTTTGAGATATGCTAAGTATTGCAGTGATGATATTGAGAGTAGACAGCGTAAACTGAAAGAAAAAGCCATGTGGGCACAGGTGAAAGTTGCAGAGAAACAGGAAGCTCAATTGAGTAATACAGGTAATGAAGCAGGACAGGCTAGATTTCGACCAAATATAGGTAAAGGAAAAGGACAAATGAGCATAGATGAGGCAAAGAAAAAGTGGCCATGCCACAACTGCAGAAAGCTAGGGCATTGGAGAAACGAGTGTAAATTTCCTCCAAAACTTAATGTGGAAAATCAATCATTAAATCCACAGGTGCAGAGTGAGGTAGTTACTCAACAGAGTCAGGTGCCACAACCACCACTTCCCAAGAGTGTTAACCAACAGAAATTCAGTGCAGAAACAGGATTCTACGGAGGAGAGCAGGTAACACAGTTGCCGCGTGCAGCTGCCATTTCTCAATATTGGTTACGACAGGATGAGGATGAAACGGATGAAAATTTCTGACGGTGCCTAGGAGAGGGGAAGAGTGCGTGCTTGGCGCAACTCTAGAGGTAGATCAGTCTGGTCCATTTGTGGATGGAGAAGTGAATGGTGCAAATGTAACATTCCTTGTGGATACTGGAGCTACCCGTTCTACTGTTAGGTCAGTGGAAATTCCAAACCTTCCTCTCTCAGGTGAACATATCCAAGTAGTTGGAGTATCAAATCAGCAAATTAAGACGCCTCTTACTAAATTAGTGGAGGTAAAGATTGGTCCATTTAGTGAAATGCACCGATTTGTGGTATGCGATTGTAGTCCTGTGAACCTATTAGGACGCGATTTATTGTGCAAAATGAATTGCACTATCTATTGTACTCCAGATGGAATTGCATTTCAGACCCAAGATGAAGATGTATTGTATAAAATGACACTGGTGAATTTAGAACCAGAAGTAAATGATTTGTTTCCTGTATTTGATGTAGAGAAAATCCCAATTGAACTGAAAAAGACAGTGAAAGAGGAAGTGTGGGACTTTACAGGAGAAGATATAGGATTAATGAAAGAAGTAGATCCGTTAAAATCTCCGTAAAAGAGGGAACGAGTTACCCAAATACGCCCCAGTATAAATTGACACCAAAAATAATTGAAGGAATAACGCCAGTAATAAATAAAATGGTTGAACAAGGGATTCTAAAAGAAATCATGAGCAGTCCATGTAATTCGCCAATAATGGGACTGAAAAAGCCAAACGGAACATATAGAATTGTACAGGATTTGAGGAAGGTAAACAAAATTGTAGTGCCTTGTTGCCCAATAGTACCGAACCCTGCTGTGATTCTATACCAGATTCCACGTGAAGCAGAATGGTACACAGTAATTGATTTATGTCATGCATTTTTCTCTATTCCATTGCATCCAGATAGCCAGCCATTATTTGCGTTTAGGTTTGGAGAGCGTATTTTGGCATGGTGCCGAATTCCTCAAGGGTACACAGAAAGCCCTTCGATCTTTAATCAGATTCTAAAGAAATCCTTGGAAGATTTAAAAATGCCAGAAAAGTCAGTGATGGTTCAGTATATTGATGACCTACTGGTGGCATCAAAAACGAAGGAATCATGTGTCAATGATACAATTGCTTTGCTGAATCATTTAGCCAAAAGAGGACATAAAGTGTCCCCATCAAAATTGCAGTTTTGTCAACAAGAAGTCCAATATTTAGGGCATAAAATTGAGAAAGGAGTGCGAAAGGTAACGACTGAAAGAATAAAGATGATTCAAGGAACGAGAGCCCCAATGACGCAAAGAGAGGTAAGAATGTTTCTGGGAATGGTTGAATATTGTCGACAATGGATAAGCGGTTTTTCGTTGATCGCCAAACCGTTGCAAAAACTGACAAAGAAGGATGTTAAAGATCCTTTTGAAATGAATGATGAGGAAATGAAAGCATTCAGAGAGCTGAAAAAGAAATTGTGTGAAGCTCCAGCATTGGGAATGCCTGACTATGAGAAAGACTTTGAGTTGTATTGCAGTGAAAGAGATGGATGTGCGTTTTCAGTCTTGGTACAGAGACATGGAACCATGAAAAGTCCCATTGCATATTTTTCAGCTGTTTTAGACCCTGTAGCAAAAGCGTTGCCTGGATGTTTGAAAGCAGTTGCTGCTACTTGTGTGAGTCTGGAACAGAGTGAAGGCATAGTGATGGGATATCCACTGAGAGTATATGTTCCCCATTCTGTGGAAATTCTCTTGACAAGAACGAAAACACAATACATGACACATAGTCGGCTGACTAGGTATGAAAAAGTAATTTTGAGTGCAGATAATGTGACCATTGACAGATGTATGAATGTGAATCCTTCGACATCATTGCCAGATGAAGAGAGGGTGATTGAAATGGATGAAGTAGATCACGATTGTCTGAATGTGCTTGAATATTGTACAAAACCGAGATCAGATATACGAGATGAGCCCTTAAAGGAATCAGATTATATTCTGTTCGTGGATGGCTCATGTTTGAGAATGAATGATGGAGTTCTAAGTGCAGCATATGCAGTTTGCACAGTAGCAACTGTAATGGAAGCATCTTGTCTGAAAGGGATACGGTCTGCCCAAGTCGCAGAACTGATAGCTCTGATTCAAGCCTGCAAGTTGGGAAGAAATGTACGGGTTACGATTGTGACAGATAGCCAATACGGTTTTGGAGTGGTGCATGATTTTGGTCAGATTTGGTCACAAAGAGGTTTCTTGACGTCTGCAGGAACGCCAATTAGAAATGGAGATTTTGTGAAAAAGTTGCTTGAGGCGATACAGCTGCCTAAACAGATTGCTGTTGTAAAGTGTAATGCACATAAAAATGGGGAAGACTACATAACTGTCGGCAATAAGTATGCTGACGAGATTGCACAGTACTGTGCAAAGAATGTGGTTTCTTTGAACAGGAACCGAGAAAGAGAGCATATTTCTTGTCCTTTGCTTTTTACTAACCCTGTTGAGACATGGGATGAGGTGAGACAGTTACAGGAAGCAGCAGATGATGAGGAAAAAGATACATGGATAAAAGCAGGATGTAGAAAACATGAGGAAAATGATGTTTGGGTTTACAGAGATGAAAGACCAGTTATGCCTGATAGCATGATTTCTGACATGGCACGCATGTACCATGGACAAGCCCATATTGGGAGAGATTCAATGATCAGACTTTTTAGACAAACATGGTATAATCCAAAATTCAGAGCCATAGCTGAGAGTCTTCGTCAAAGATGTCTTATTTGTCAACAGTTAAATCCAGGAAGGAAGACAGTAGTGAGTCTAGGAACAATAGGACGAGAAGGAGGTCCGTTCACTAGAATGCAAATGGATTTTATAGAAATGCCCCCGAGCAACAGACTAAGGTATGTCCTCGTAGTCGTCTGTTTGTTTTCCCGTTGGGTGGAAGCATACCCGACCAGAAGGAATGATGGAATCACGGTAGCAAAACTTATGCTGCGAGAATTCATTCCGAGGTATGGTTTTCCAGTCACGATTGAAACAGATAGAGGAACACATTTCCAAAACGAATTAATTAAACTGATTTGTGAAGCACTTAGTATTAAACAGAAACTGCATTGTGCATACAGACCAGAGGCTTCTGGAATAGTAGAGCAAGTGAATGGAACAATTAAGAACAGGTTAGGAAAAATGTGTCAAGCCACAGGACGCAAATGGCCAGATGCCTTGCCATTAGTTTTAATGACAATCAGAAGTATTCCGGAAAGGAAAACTGGACTCAGTCCCCATGAGATAATTATGGGACGAGCAATGAGACAAGCACATGTACCTGTCAACAAACTACTGACTATAACTGATGATCTGGTGCTGGATTATTGCAAAGGATTGGCTGATGTGGTGCGTTCTGTGTTTCATCAGGTTGGACCGGATGCTACTACTCTTGAAAGAAAACCAGCTCAAGACTTGAATCCAGGAGATTGGGTCCGCATAAAAGTCCACAGGAGAAGAAACTGTTTGGTTCCTCGTTGGGACGAACCACGACAGGTGATCCTGGTGACAACCACTGCAGTCAAATGTGCAGGAGTGAAACACTGGGTGCATGCCAGTCACACCATCAGAGTTCCAGAACCTGAAGATCGACATGTGAGTCGACATCTGGAAGTGTTGGATAACAGTTCAGCATCAGAAACGGAAGAAGAACCGAATAGGGTGCCAGAATCTGAAGATCGACCTGTAAGTCGACATCTGGAAGACCCAACTACAAGTGCAACGACAGAAGAAGTGGAGGAAATAGCGGAAGTTCCAGAACCTGAAGATCGACATGTGAGTCGACATCTGGAAATATCAGATACCAGTTCAGAAACTGATACAGATCATTCGGATTGTGAGGAAATTCTGAAAAGAAATTGGAAATTTGAAAGCATAAGAGAAGAAACTGAGCACGAAGATAGTAACAGTGAGCAACCAAGTACAAGTTGTGGTAAAAATCCTTCGGAGATAATATTAATAGATGAAGAAGGGAGAGTTTCAAACAGAAAGTTAGAAAAATCGGAAGATCCCCGAGGAGCCATAGGGACAGATAGCCAAACAAAAGAACAGGGAAATTTAAAAGCAGATAGAGAGATTGACACAAATTCGGAAGAACCTCGAGGAGGGACAGAAGTAGGTGAACGAAGGAAGATAAGAAAAGAACCACAAGTAGAGGAAGAAAATGAAATTATAAGATTCAAAATAAGAGACACTAAAGAGAAAAATTAAACAGAGTCTGAAGAAAGTGGAGAAGAAAGAAACCAAAAACTAGAGTCAAGAAAAAGAACTTGGAAAACAGAAAGGCGGATGGGGATTCAAAGGGGGAAAAGATCCAATATTTCCAGGGATCTATTATGTTTGCGGTAATAGGGCTTATTACAGGTTGCCGGACCATTGGTATGGGTCATGTTATTTAGGCCTGGTCTTTCCAAAGATTTTTCATATGGATAGAAAAGAGAAAGGAACACACAAAATGATAAATACCTTTACACGTAGAAAAAGGGAAAGTTTTTCAGAAATAGTAGGTGATATTTTTGGTGCATTGATACCAGCAGTGGGAATATCTTTGAATGCATTTAAAATTCGGAAATTATCCACAGTGGTAGATCGTTTATCTACAGATACTGCTGGAGGGTTCTTGATGGTAAATACCGAGATGGTTGCCATGAGAGCTATGGTGATGCAAAATCGATTTGCCCTTGACATTCTTTTGGCAAAAGAGGGTGGAGTCTGTGGAATGCTGAAAGTCAACATTGTTGCACTTACATTCCAGATAAAAGTGAAAATATACAAAAGTATATAACGAATATTACAAGTTTGCACAAAGAACTTGTTCCACTGGAGGTTGAAAGTGCATTTGGAAAACTTGGTAAAGGGTTTTCTTCAGTAATAAATTGGTTAACAAGAATGAGTGGATTAATAATAGGGAAAGTTATAATAATAGCAACCATGATAATCATAATAATTTTAGTGCTGAAGCTTGTAATTACATGTATAAAGAAAAGAAGAAGTCAGAATAAAATAGAAAAAGAAAACATGATAAACAAGGAGAGAGAGAGAGAAATGGGTGAAATAGAGCTAGAAGAGATAAAAGAGAACATGTACAAGAAGACCAAGAGACAAGTTGAAAGGGATACAGTTGTGTAAACTAACAAAAGCAAACGGATAAAAGAAATATGCTGTCTGAGAGAATTGTATAACTTAGGTTTTGTGGTGATATTAAAAATCACCAAAGAGGGGAGTTGATGGAGCAGGATAAATGAAAATTTTTTAACCTCCTAATAATTTACGTAAAATAATTAATAAACATGTTCGTTTAAGTAAATAACCAACAATGTATGTTACATGTGAAGGGTTAAAGGTAACACGCTATTTTATGTGCAAATGAATCTACTTATAATTGTTGACGTGGCTAACATAATCTAATATTTGCGTACTAATAAAATAATAAACGCATGATTTGTGCTTTGAAAATAAAATGTGTGGTGGCAAAATAAAGCGATGGTAAGTAAGGGACGGCTTTATATGTTGCTTTTTGCTAGGTAATACCTAATTGGGGTACGTAGAAAGACGAGAGGGAAACGAAAGGGTTTATATTCTTTATTTTAACAATATTTTGTTTATCCTTGAAAATAGTGCACTTAGGCCTGTTGAGCAGCGATATAAAATGGCCGCCATGAGCTAGAGTACGCATGTGCAAGAAGCCGTGTGGAAAAGGAGAAAGGCTGTGAAAAAGAATGTTGCAACACTGAAGAATGGGGGACGGGGAGCAGTTTCAGAAAAAAGGGGGCCTAGGTCCAGTACCAATGCTCCCAAGAACTAACATGTAATCACTGTATGGTAACTGTTCCTGAAGTTAAGATTCATAACCAATTTGGTTATGTTGGCGAAGGAATGGAAGGGAAAAGAAGAAAAAAGAAGGAGGTCTCTATATGTGGTTCCCTATTGACAAAGGTCGGGGAATTTCTCCTTTAGGAATTAGTGCCCTCACACACCCTTTCAGGTGTCATGCTTCATCATCGGGCGTTGCTCCTCGTAGGGGTGGCGCTGCTGTCCCCACGGGCCCCGCAGAGGGCTCTTTGTCGGAGATCTTTTTAGGAGACGCCGCAGTTGTGCATGCGGGTGTGTGGGCCTAAAAGGGTTAGTGCTAGTGTTTAAAATTACCCCACCAGTACCGTGGGAAAAAGTTTATTCGTTGGTCTGGGAGGTAAGGATAAAAGAATTATACAGGGGCGTTGGCGCACCTCTATTGACAGATAACATAGAGGTCAGGGTATTACTCCACTGCTCCTAGTGCCCGTGTGTGACTGTGAGTGTGCGTGTTGGTCAACATGTTTCGCGCTATCATTGGGTCCCTACTGGATCCCCGTGCGCTTCGTCAGGACCGTGTGAAAGTGAAATAAAATATAAATAAATAGGAGTAGGAAAAGACACCCTATCTTCCTATGGTACCTTCTCTCAGGATTGTATGCGTTACTTGCGCTTGAAGGAACACCTCTCTCGTGTTCCAACCTGTTACCTTATGGTTAGAGCCAAAGGGAAAAGAACAAGACACACATATAGAGACAAACATGAGTAATGGCGAATAGCGATCCACAATAGATTTATTGTACTGTTGCGTTATCGCCTGACATATCGTGCTCGCAGTGTATGGGAAAACGTGCCCTGGAGATACTATCACTGCCTCATGTGCACGTGTGACAGCAGCGGCTGTCTGTGTCTTGCATCATTGGTGAGATCTCATGCACTTGTCTGTGATGGCTGTGCATACCCGTTTTACCGAGTGCGGTGTGACAAAAACACTCGTTTATCATCATAGTGGCCACCAGTGCTTAGGTAATGCAAACGCGCGTTTTGTGCGTGAAGTTCTTATCACGTAATTAAGTATCACGTAATGCCGGGAGATATCATACCCAAGTTAGGTCATGAGAAATGCTTATAGATACGTGAGGTCTATTCACCCATAGCTCATACACACTCATTCTAAAATTACATACTGATTACTCCTTAAAAGCAAAGTCTTGTGCCTCTTCGGCTGTCCCCGCGGTCTCGAGGGGAATCTCTGTGGATCAAGAGAGTCGAAGTCAGCCCCATGCATGCTCAACGTACCTGTCGTTGACTAGTTGAAGCAGCGGAGTGATACTCACATTCAGTCCCCTTCGTTCTGGCCCATTACCTGCCCTGCCGCTGGATGGATGCCGGAGAATTTGAAGCGGCGTCCATCCGATTATGAATGCTTGCAGGCGGAAGTGACGGGAATTGGGAGGGCGTGCCTAGAATGACGTCACGCCGGGATCGGAGGAGTGTGGAATGTAAATAACATGTGCGGCGGCCATCTTATAGTGGTTCCCTATGAACTAAAGGCTCCTATTTTATGCCATTATAATCAGATGTGAAACATCAAAATCGTACTACTCTTGGACAAAGATGGATAGAGTCCTAGTGCAGTTGCGATGGTGTTGTTGATTCAATTGCTCCTAGTCATGTGGGGAGTGGTATCATTGACCTCGCTGTGTCTCAATAAAGTTATGCAACAAAAGGATATCAGCTCGATGTGTAAAATACTAGCTTATACATCTTATCACCGAGGGCCACCCCCTTACAAGATGACAATGCTCCTTGCTTGGAGATGGGGGATCTAGGCGTCCCGGGTCAGGGGCCATTACAGAAATTTCCGGAGCCCAAGTGTCCTGTATTGTGTTTATTTGTGTCAAATTGAACTGCCGTGTGGACCAACCACATGGTGAGTAGCGGTGAAAGTATAGTGCCTATTGTACGGTACTAGGTTGAATTCACTCAGAGCATACAACCATCTACTACATTCAATTGTGATTACATTTGGAGGCGTTAGCCTCTTATGTCCAAATGTTTGGTTATAATGGTTGCATCTTTTCTCAGTAGCGGTGCACCAGTCTGATGGGGTTAAAAGTTCTAAAGAGCCATGCTGTTACTCCTAATGGGTGTAGATGTAGAAGAGGGGTTTGATGGCTCACCCCTGGTACTGTTAACATTTACAGTTAAGAAAGTTATATCCTTCTATGACCAGTGGTCAATGGTGGGTGTACCCTCCATAATGTTACTGGGGTGGGCCTCCTCCTAAACCAGTATTCGTATAGGCCTTCCATCAAACTAGGTCACAAGTTCAGACCACGGGATATCATCATTAAGTCCTTGTGTGTTACTCCTCAATCGGAACACCCAGCGTTGTTCTTGCCTGAACAGCGTGGTGGTAGTCCAGTTGGCATTGGCCTCGATGATGGTCCATTTGAGGTTATTGGAAGTATGATTCATTTCTAGAAAGTGATTTTGTAATTTTGTGTTGGTCGTCTTGCACCGTATCGTGCTTTTATGTTCCCCTTTGCGTAGTTTTACAGGTCTGGTTGTCATTCCCACGTATCTTTTATGACATGGACACGTGATAAGATAAATGCAGTTTCTAGTATTACAGTTTGTATGTCGTTTTTGTACCCATGGTCTGGCCAGACCAAGGTCGATTGTTTTCGATGCCTCCGTCAGTGGACAAATGGAGCAGGTACCACATGGATGATGACCCTCAACAGGTGGTAGAGCCCACAGAGTGGTTGAGTCTTGATGTTTTGTTTAGGTCGTGTGTGTACCAAAAGGTCTTTGAAATTCTGTGTCCTTTTATATGAGAACAATGGAGTTGGTCCTGGGTCAAGTGTCCCTGTATGCAGAATACCCCAATGTCTTTTAATCAGTTTCTGGATTTTGTTAGAATTAGGGGTGAACGTGGTCACACATGTAAGTGCATTGCTTTTGGGTTTCTCCTTGACTTCCAACAATGCCTCCCTGTGATTATTCCTAGCTCGTTTGTGTGCTTTTCTTATTGTGCTTTGCGGGTAGTTGCGCACCGTTAGATTGTGTGACAAGATGGTGGATTGTTTCTCGAATTCACAAATTGTATTGCAACTAGTTGTGATCCAGAGATCCAAAAAAGCAACACTGTCTTTGGATCTCGTGCCTGTGAACTTGAGAAAGGGATCTAGGGTGTTTAACCATACGAAAAAAGTGTCGCATTGATCCTCATCTCCTTTCCAGAAGAGTAGAATGTCGTCGATAAGGAGATGAGGATCAATGCGACACTTTTTTCGTATGGTTAAACACCCTAGATCCCTTTCTCAAGTTCACAGGCACGAGATCCAAAGACAGTGTTGCTTTTTTGTATCTCTGGATCACTCTACAAGAAGGTACATTACTAACCACAAACTACAGAAAACCTACTGACAGAAACAGTCTCCTGATGTACCAGAGTCATCACCCTAAGGCATTGAGGGATAACCTTCCTGTGGGACAATTTCTCCGGCTCAGGCGAAATTGCAATACAATTTGTGAATTCGAGAAACAATCCACCATCTTGTCACACAATCTAACGGTGCGCAACTACCCGCAAAGCACAATAAGAAAAGCACACAAACGAGCTAGGAATAATCACAGGGAGGCATTGTTGGAAGTCAAGGAGAAACCCAAAAGCAATGCACTTATATGTGTGACCACGTTCACCCCTAATTCTAACAAAATCCAGAAACTGATTAAAAGACATTGGGGTATTCTGCATACAGGGACACTTGACCCAGGACCAACTCCATTGTTCTCATATAAAAGGACACAGAATTTCAAAGACCTTTTGGTACACACACGACCTAAACAAAACATCAAGACTCAACCCACTCTGTGGGCTCTACCACCTGTTGAGGGTCATCATCCATGTGGTACCTGCTCCATTTGTCCACTGACGGAGGCATCGAAAACAATCGACCTTGGTCTGGCCAGACCATGGGTACAAAAACGACATACAAACTGTAATACTAGAAACTGCATTTATCTTATCACGTGTCCATGTCATAAAAGATACGTGGGAATGACAACCAGACCTGTAAAACTACGCATAGGGGAACATAAAAGCACGATACGGTGCAAGAAGACCAACACAAAATTACAAAATCACTTTCTAGAAATGAATCACACTCCCAATAACCTCAAATGGACCATCATCGAGGCCAATGCCAACTGGACTACCACCACGCTGTTCAGGCAAGAACAACGCTGGGTGTTCCGATTGAGGAGTAACACACAAGGACTTAATGATGATATCCCGTGGTCTGAACTTGTGACCTAGTTTGATGGAAGGCCTATACGAATACTGGTTTAGGAGGGAGGCCCACCCCAGTAACATTATGGAGGGTACACCCACCATTGACCACTGGTCATAGAAGGATATAACTTTCTTAACTGTAAATGTTAACAGTACCAGGGGTGAGCCATCAAACCCCTCTTCTACATCTACACCCATTAGGAGTAACAGCATGGCTCTTTAGAACTTTTAACCCCATCAGACTGGTGCCCCGCTACTGAGAAAAGATGCAACCATTATAACCAAACATTTGGACATAAGAGGCTAACGCCTCCAAATGTAATCACAATTGAATGTAGTAGATGGTTGTATGCTCTGAGTGAATTCAACCTAGTACCGTACAATAGGCACTATACTTTCACCGCTACTCACCATGTGGTTGGTCCACACGGCAGTTCAATTTGACACAAATAAACACAATACAGGACACTTGGGCTCCGGAAATTTCTGTAATGGCCCCTGACCCGGGACGCCTAGATCCCCCATCTCCAAGCAAGGAGCATTGTCATCTTGTAAGGGGTGGCCCTCGGTGATAAGATGTATAAGCTAGTATTTTACACATCGAGCTGATATCCTTTTGTTGCATAACTTTATTGAGACACAGCGAGGTCAATGATACCACTCCCCACATGACTAGGAGCAATTGAATCAACAACACCATCGCAACTGCACTAGGACTCTATCCATCTTTGTCCAAGAGTAGTACGATTTTGATGTTTCACATCTGATTATAATGGCATAAAATAGGAGCCTTTAGTTCATAGGGAACCACTATAAGATGGCCGCCGCACATGTTATTTACATTCCACACTCCTCCGATCCCGGGGTGACGTCATTCTAGGCACGCCCTCCCAATTCCGTCACTTCCGCCTGCAAGCATTCATAATCGGATGGACGCCGCTTCAAATTCTCCGGCATCCATCCAGCGGCAGGGCAGGTAATGGGCCAGAACGAAGGGGACTGAATGTGAGTATCACTCCGCTGCTTCAACTAGTCAACGACAGGTACGTTGAGCATGCATGGGGCTGACTTCGACTCTCTTGATCCACAGAGATTCCCCCTCGAGACCGCGGGGACAGCCGAAGAGGCACAAGACTTTGCTTTTTAAGGGGTAATCAGTATGTAATTTTAGAATGAGTGTGTATGAGCTATGGGTGAATAGACCTCACGTATCTATAAGCATTTCTCATGACCTAACTTGGGTATGTTATCTCCCGGCATTACGTGATACTTAATTACGTGATAAGAACTTCACGCACAAAACGCGCGTTTGCATTACCTAAGCACTGGTGGCCACTATGATGATAAACGAGTGTTTTTGTCACACCGCACTCGGTAAAAACGGGTATGCACAGCCATCACAGACAAGTGCATGAGATCTCACCAATGATGCAAGACACAGACAGCCGCTGCTGTCACACGTGCACATGAGGCAGTGATAGTATCTCCAGGGCACGTTTTCCCATACACTGCGAGCACGATATGTCAGGCGATAACGCAACAGTACAATAAATCTATTGTGGATCGCTATTCGCCATTACTCATGTTTGTCTCTATATGTGTGTCTTGTTCTTTTCCCTTTGGCTCTAACCATAAGGTAACAGGTTGGAACACGAGAGAGGTGTTCCTTCAAGCGCAAGTAACGCATACAATCCTGAGAGAAGGTACCATAGGAAGATAGGGTGTCTTTTCCCTACTCCTATTTATTTATATTTTATTTCACTTTCACACGGTCCTGACGAAGCGCACGGGGATCCAGTAGGGACCCAATGATAGCGCGAAACATGTTGACCAACACGCACACTCACAGTCACACACGGGCACTAGGAGCAGTGGAGTAATACCCTGACCTCTATGTTATCTGTCAATAGAGGTGCGCCAACGCCCCTGTATAATTCTTTTATCCTTACCTCCCAGACCAACGAATAAACTTTTTCCCACGGTACTGGTGGGGTAATTTTAAACACTAGCACTAACCCTTTTAGGCCCACACACCCGCATGCACAACTGCGGCGTCTCCTAAAAGATCTCCGACAAAGAGCCCTCTCGCGGGGCCCGTGGGGACAGCAGCGCCACCCCCACGAGGAGCAACGCCCGATGATGAAGCATGACACCTGAAAGGGTGTGTGAGGGCACTAATTCCTAAAGGAGAAATTCCCCGACCTTTGTCAATAGGGAACCACATATAAAGACCTCCTTCTTTTTTCTTCTTTTCCCTTCCATTCCTTCGCCAACATAACCAAATTGGTTATGAATCTTAACTTCAGGAACAGTTACCATACAGTGATTACATGTTAGTTCTTGGGAGCATTGGTACTGGACCTAGGCCCCCTTTTTTCTGAAACTGCTCCCCGTCCCCCATTCTTCAGTGTTGCATGATTTAGTACGGCAGTTAGCCGTGGGACAATTCTAGTCTATCTTTTTTCCTCTTTTTCCTCTTTTTTCCCCCTTTTTTACCTGTACTTGTGAGACCATATAGACCCCCATAGCCACACTCTCCATACCCCATCTATCATAATCCACATATCCATCCATCAACAATGGATAATCCCGGCCTTAGCTTCGACGATGACACAGTGGCAGAGATACTAAGGGCACCATCACTACTCGATGAAGATGGCAATGCTGCCACAGGGAGTAAAAATGATGATTGGAAATCTTTACAGACATTGAGAAAACTACAGATTAAAACAGCTCTGCATGGCACGATAATGACTGAATACCTGAGGGCTAATATAGCACCAAACGGCCTATTAGTGACATTGACACCCGGATCTTCTTGGAGGATTTAACATTTAGAAGGGAGTGGTCTAAGATAGCGTGGAAATGCACAAGAGATTGGCTTGTACTTATAATCAACACGGCCAAGCGTCTCTCGGACGAACTCCTCATTCAGATTACCCTAGCGGAATCAGGTCTGAAAGTGGGGATATCAATTACTGCGTACAAGACACGCCTAGCTGAGATCAATGAGGAAATGACAGAACACAAAGACTTCCTCACTAAGCAAAAGATAACTAAACTTCAAAAAGATGTTAAAAGATTTTCCCAGGAGAAGGTATACCCATATACAAAAGAGGATTATGTCTTCCAGAACTACGAAACATCCTCAGAAGAATTGAGCAGTAATAGCTCCAGAAGATCTGGGTCAGTGAGTAGCGACTCCAGCTATGAAGGGAGGAATTATGCACCACCATCAAGAGGATCTTGGAGGCAACCACCGCCACCACTGTTCCAGAATTTCCCACCCCACCCTTTCCAGCAACAACCGTACCCGGGTCAATGGGTGGGTCACCCACCCATGTGGAACACACCAGTGGGATATCCATCACAGATGCAGCAATACCACCAATTCTCGAACCCCCCTTTTCACAACAGAGGAAGGGGCAGAGGAAGAGGAAGACGGAAAAGCGGCACGAAGAACGTGCACTGGCAGGAACCAGAGCAAATGTTATTGAGGAGCAAGACAACCAGAACGATACGCTTGTTGTTAACCTCTCCTCCAGAGCACTGTCTAGGGAAGAATCCAATCTCTTGGAGAAGGGACTGGGTTTTGTCCCGACACCCTGTGAGGATCTATTCAGATTGCATCAAGAACTCCACCAATTTTTCAGGAAGGTGAGATTGAAGGCCTTCTTCCAGGGCAAACCTGAGACATCCATCACGGGCACCGGGCTGAAAAAGAAATCTAAATTTACTCCTACGGCAGCCATGACTCCTAACGAAGTGCTTACGTTCGAACAAGCAGTCCTGAAGGATGTCACGAATCTTCCACATCGTCATTCCTTTGATAACATGTCTAAAGATGAGAGACGTATTCTAAAAGGTTTGACAGAAGACTCATCAATCATCCTCAAACCAGCCGATAAAGGCGGTGCCATCGTGGTCCAGGACATAGGCACATATGATGTGGAATGCCAACGCCAACTCACGGACACCAAATACTACCTCCCTATTGAGGAAGACCCTACAACAAGACTTACTATGAAGATTAGAAGCCTGGTAACTGAAGCTGTTAGCGAAGACTGGATTACTGCCCAGGAAGCAGAATTCTTGACCAATGACAACCCCAGAACACCCTATTACTACACCTTACCGAAGATACACAAGGGGACTAATCCTCCTCCAGGACGCCCAATAGTGTCCGGTATCAACTCATTGCTCGAGCCACTGAGCAAGTTCTGTGACTTTTTTCTACGCCCCATTGTCACTAAAACACCTACTTATCTAAGGGATACTACAGAGGTCCTCAACCTCGTTGAAAATTTCAATGACCCAGGATCAATCACTCTACTGGCCACATTAGATGTGGAGGCACTATATACGAATATTCCCCAGGATGCCACACTAGAGGTCATGGAGGCCATGCTACTGGATGTTGACCCATGGCCTTACGAAACACCAGTCTCTTTCATCTGCGAATGCGCAGCTGTGGCCCTCAAAGAAAATTTCTTTGCCTGTAAGAAACAACTATACCATCAAATACAGGGGACCAGTATGGGGAGCACATTCGCGCAGAGTCTAGCCTGTATGTATATGGCCAACTTTGAAGCCAAGTTTATTCTGAATGTAACCAACCCCTACAGAGAGAACCTCATGATATGGCGACGCTATATCGACGACATTCTACTCTTCTGGAAAGGAGATGAGGATCAATGCGACACTTTTTTCGTATGGTTAAACACCCTAGATCCCTTTCTCAAGTTCACAGGCACGAGATCCAAAGACAGTGTTGCTTTTTTGGATCTCTGGATCACCCTACAAGAAGGTACATTACTAACCACAAACTACAGAAAACCTACTGACAGAAACAGTCTCCTGATGTACCAGAGTCATCACCCTAAGGCATTGAGGGATAACCTTCCTGTGGGACAATTTCTCCGGCTCAGGCGAAATTGCAATACAATTTGTGAATTCGAGAAACAATCCACCATCTTGTCACACAATCTAACGGTGCGCAACTACCCGCAAAGCACAATAAGAAAAGCACACAAACGAGCTAGGAATAATCACAGGGAGGCATTGTTGGAAGTCAAGGAGAAACCCAAAAGCAATGCACTTATATGTGTGACCACGTTCACCCCTAATTCTAACAAAATCCAGAAACTGATTAAAAGACATTGGGGTATTCTGCATACAGGGACACTTGACCCAGGACCAACTCCATTGTTCTCATATAAAAGGACACAGAATTTCAAAGACCTTTTGGTACACACACGACCTAAACAAAACATCAAGACTCAACCCACTCTGTGGGCTCTACCACCTGTTGAGGGTCATCATCCATGTGGTACCTGCTCCATTTGTCCACTGACGGAGGCATCGAAAACAATCGACCTTGGTCTGGCCAGACCATGGGTACAAAAACGACATACAAACTGTAATACTAGAAACTGCATTTATCTTATCACGTGTCCATGTCATAAAAGATACGTGGGAATGACAACCAGACCTGTAAAACTACGCATAGGGGAACATAAAAGCACGATACGGTGCAAGAAGACCAACACAAAATTACAAAATCACTTTCTAGAAATGAATCATACTCCCAATAACCTCAAATGGACCATCATCGAGGCCAATGCCAACTGGACTACCACCACGCTGTTCAGGCAAGAACAACGCTGGGTGTTCCGATTGAGGAGTAACACACAAGGACTTAATGATGATATCCCGTGGTCTGAACTTGTGACCTAGTTTGATGGAAGGCCTATACGAATACTGGTTTAGGAGGGAGGCCCACCCCAGTAACATTATGGAGGGTACACCCACCATTGACCACTGGTCATAGAAGGATATAACTTTCTTAACTGTAAATGTTAACAGTACCAGGGGTGAGCCATCAAACCCCTCTTCTACATCTACACCCATTAGGAGTAACAGCATGGCTCTTTAGAACTTTTAACCCCATCAGACTGGTGCCCCGCTACTGAGAAAAGATGCAACCATTATAACCAAACATTTGGACATAAGAGGCTAACGCCTCCAAATGTAATCACAATTGAATGTAGTAGATGGTTGTATGCTCTGAGTGAATTCAACCTAGTACCGTACAATAGGCACTATACTTTCACCGCTACTCACCATGTGGTTGGTCCACACGGCAGTTCAATTTGACACAAATAAACACAATACAGGACACTTGGGCTCCGAAAATTTCTGTAATGGCCCCTGACCCGGGACGCCTAGATCCCCCATCTCCAAGCAAGGAGCATTGTCATCTTGTAAGGGGTGGCCCTCGGTGATAAGATGTATAAGCTAGTATTTTACACATCGAGCTGATATCCTTTTGTTGCATAACTTTATTGAGACACAGCGAGGTCAATGATACCACTCCCCACATGACTAGGAGCAATTGAATCAACAACACCATCGCAACTGCACTAGGACTCTATCCATCTTTGTCCAAGAGTAGTACGATTTTGATGTTTCACATCTGATTATAATGGCATAAAATAGGAGCCTTTAGTTCATAGGGAACCACTATAAGATGGCCGCCGCACATGTTATTTACATTCCACACTCCTCCGATCCCGGGGTGACGTCATTCTAGGCACGCCCTCCCAATTCCCGTCACTTCCGCCTGCAAGCATTCATAATCGGATGGACGCCGCTTCAAATTCTCCGGCATCCATCCAGCGGCAGGGCAGGTAATGGGCCAGAACGAAGGGGACTGAATGTGAGTATCACTCCGCTGCTTCAACTAGTCAACGACAGGTACGTTGAGCATGCATGGGGCTGACTTCGACTCTCTTGATCCACAGAGATTCCCCCTCGAGACCGCGGGGACAGCCGAAGAGGCACAAGACTTTGCTTTTTAAGGGGTAATCAGTATGTAATTTTAGAATGAGTGTGTATGAGCTATGGGTGAATAGACCTCACGTATCTATAAGCATTTCTCATGACCTAACTTGGGTATGATATCTCCCGGCATTACGTGATACTTAATTACGTGATAAGAACTTCACGCACAAAACACGCGTTTGCATTACCTAAGCACTGGTGGCCACTATGATGATAAACGAGTGTTTTTGTCACACCGCACTCGGTAAAACGGGTATGCACAGCCATCACAGACAAGTGCATGAGATCTCACCAATGATGCAAGACACAGACAGCCGCTGCTGTCACACGTGCACATGAGGCAGTGATAGTATCTCCAGGGCACGTTTTCCCATACACTGCGAGCACGATATGTCAGGCGATAACGCAACAGTACAATAAATCTATTGTGGATCGCTATTCGCCATTACTCATGTTTGTCTCTATATGTGTGTCTTGTTCTTTTCCCTTTGGCTCTAACCATAAGGTAACAGGTTGGAACACGAGAGAGGTGTTCCTTCAAGCGCAAGTAACGCATACAATCCTGAGAGAAGGTACCATAGGAAGATAGGGTGTCTTTTCCCTACTCCTATTTATTTATATTTTATTTCACTTTCACACGGTCCTGACGAAGCGCACGGGGATCCAGTAGGGACCCAATGATAGCGCGAAACATGTTGACCAACACGCACACTCACAGTCACACACGGGCACTAGGAGCAGTGGAGTAATACCCTGACCTCTATGTTATCTGTCAATAGAGGTGCGCCAACGCCCCTGTATAATTCTTTTATCCTTACCTCCCAGACCAACGAATAAACTTTTTCCCACGGTACTGGTGGGGTAATTTTAAACACTAGCACTAACCCTTTTAGGCCCACACACCCGCATGCACAACTGCGGCGTCTCCTAAAAAGATCTCCGACAAAGAGCCCTCTCGCGGGGCCCGTGGGGGACAGCAGCGCCACCCCCACGAGGAGCAACGCCCGATGATGAAGCATGACACCTGAAAGGGTGTGTGAGGGCACTAATTCCTAAAGGAGAAATTCCCCCGACCTTTGTCAATAGGGAACCACATATAGAGACCTCCTTCTTTTTTCTTCTTTTCCCTTCCATTCCTTCGCCAACATAACCAAATTGGTTATGAATCTTAACTTCAGGAACAGTTACCATACAGTGATTACATGTGAAAAAGAATGACCACGTGTTCGTGCTGAGAGCCTAGGATGGAAGTATGGTCAAGGCTATTGTGACCTTACTGAGCAAATGTGTGCCAAGATGATCAGCAAGAAGCGTGAGAAGTCAAAATGAATAAATGGACAAACGGAACTGTTGAACCTAAAAAGTATCAGAAAATGATACAAATTGGACTGATCGAAACTGATGAGTAATGTCATGAACTGTGGGAAACGATGCAAGCATGGACATTCCACAAAGAACTGGTTAAGACAAGGAAGTTTGATAAAAATTTATATGGACTCGAATGGACCAATGAGTAAGTGAATGTATATGCGGTGTCAATGGGCCCCACCGTCATATGGATATAGTCTGTGTATTGGAGAGATAGTTGTACCTGGATGACCGAGTTATATAGGAGAAGTATTTTTATTGTTAGCGCTGGATCAAAACCAACGCCTGCCCAGGACCTTAGGGCACCATCTGTTTTGTTGTTTACCGACGAAATGAACATGCCGGAAGAGAAGAAATCGAATGCTGCAAAAGTCTGTAGTAAAAATATGATGCTCGCTATTGGACTAACTTTGACTGTTGTCATCATTGCTGTTATAATGTGGGTTATAGAGGAAGTAGCTCCGGCTCGAAACTTATTGACTGCTACTACTCCTGTCCCCACCGAACATTATTATTTTACTCTTCCCTATCATGTTAAGAAGCACCGAATGTCGTATCTCAATAACAATTTCATTCAAATTTTGCATCATACTCATAATGCTACGAACACTACCAACTGCTGGGTATGTGGAATGATGCCAGCTCATCAGAAGAAGGGAGGAACGCCTTTCATTCCCTTGCCATTCTCGCATAATGGCTCCTGTAGAGCCTGGTTCGCACTGTTGTGGGCCTCTGAAATTGCTAATATTACTCTAGCTGATGTAGGAGAACTTAATGCAAAACTTAATAACGTTTGTTACCGTGATGAGGAAGGGGACCCACAAGCCAAAGGAACTGTATGGGAAATGGAGGAGTATCGCAAAAGAAATTCCTCCACACGTTATGTTTTCCCCAACACTCGAACGGCCAAGGGTAACGGACCTTTTGTTATCGCTGTTACTAGAGCTCGAGCAAATCTTTGTGTGAGCAGTTTTGGTAGTATCCCAGTGGGAAAAAGTGACTGTACCACAGTACTGGAACGAACAATAGCAGTTTCCTGTCCTCACACAACACTTATTTCATTTGTGGGAGTAAAGGCTACTATCATCTACCAATTGGATGGTCTGGAACCTGTTATGTGTCCTTTTTGCTTCCTCCTGTGTTCCTAGCACCTGCATCTTATCATAAAGATCAAAAACTGTTTAATGACATTTCCTTGAACCGATTCAAAAGAACTATAAATAATAATGAAGTGGATCAAACTGATACTGCATTACAGCAATATGTTGACTTTAATTTGGGACTCTTTTTCTTTGTTGGTGCGGCTTTAAATAGTAGGCAGATTAGACGCTAACCCGTGTAGTAGAGGCTGTGACTAATCAGACAGCAATGGCGCTTGGGAATATTACAGAAGAACTCCAAATTACGAGAATTGTGACTTTGCAAAACCGAATGGTGCTAGACGTGGTTCTAGCTGATCGTGGTGGAGCATGTCGCATTATCGGTAGTAGTTGTTGTGTATTTATCCCTGACCACGCCCCTTCTGTTTATGATGCCATTTCCAAAATGCATAAAATAGCTTCTGAGATACATCAAGATTCAGGAACATGGACTTGGGCTGGATGGTTCTGGAACGTATTTTCTGTATGGGGTTTAAAAATATTATCGGCCTTGTTCATAATTATTGCAATTCTCTTCTCCTGTTGTTTATGTATCCAATGCGGACCGATGCTTTGTTCCCTCTGTATTTCCACTTGTACTACTTGTCTACCATCAAAAACGAATGTCCAAAATGTAAATACCCGTTTAGCAATAGATCGAGAAGTTAGCGACATGATGCTAATTGATATACATGATATTTATCGTACCCCTTTTAAAGCATAAGAAAAATGTCTTAGCTTATGCTAAAAGGGCCGTCTGTGGAAAACGTGTAATATTTTTACTTAGCATAAGCAACAGCCATTTTGGCTATGGTGTCCATTTAAGTTTCCTTTGTAATTCTTTCGTCTTTTCACTCTGCTTGTGTTATCTATTTTTGTTGACTTCCTGACTCAGCTAAAGCAATGTACGTGCTGAGGGTTTATAGTTATCAGTGCACCTGGTCTCAGATGTTAACTGTCGACCATTTACTGCTGCCATAAGCATTCCTGCTCCCCTCCCACTTTGCTGACCACATGGTTATTCATCTGCCCTTTTTTGCTGATAGCTATTCCTAAAACTTGTTCTTCCTATTTCTGTTCACATGCTTGCATTGCAGAAAACCTGTATAAAAGACCTGTGTTCTGTGACTTCAGTGTACTACCTCCTGCAACACTTGAGAGTGTTGTATGGATGTGGTCCCGCTCATGAGTGATTAATAAACTTGTTATTTATTCCAACTCCAGTGCTGATCTCTATTTTGTTGGTCTTTGGACCCGTGGACAAGAGGGTGACCCTGCACCAGTGTACCCCTAAAAGGTACATTTCCACACTACCAGGGAGCGAATGGTTTCTGGCAACCACTAAACATGACAACCCTGAGTCCTCAGGAATCGGGAAAACAGTACAGATCCTTTCGCTCAGTCACTCGTGCTCCCTTATTCTCAGAGAAATATACAGAGAATACACAGTGGGACGTTTTCAATAATATTTAATGAACCAACATTATTCTTGCATAAAATACGTGTGCTGCAATGATTAGTAGACAGATGCAGATAAACGTGATAACAAGCACCAAGAGCGTAAATAGTAGATATAGTTCTACCATGGTGCTAAACAATTGTATATATGCAATGTTCGAAATGGGGGTCTCTAGTTGGCAATGGTTTGTTCCTTTGTCCAAGTAGCCCCAAACCACGATGCCGTCACTGGTGTCACGGTTAGCGGGCAGTGACGTCGTCGGCGAGACCAGGGCAACAGAGTGAGGCGGTGCGGAGTGCGATGCCCACAGGTCGCGATGCAAGCAGCAGCTCGGTGGCGGTCATCATCGTTGGTGAGACCAGGGTTGCAGTGCGGCAGTGCCCTCTGCGGTGCCTTCAGGACACGGAGTCTGCAGCAGTGTCGGCTGCTTTTCTCCTTTTGTGGCAACTGAAACCCACGGTTCCAGAGGCGGTACCAAGAGGTAAGTGAAGTCTTTGCTGTTCCTTTGACTTCGTCAACAGGAGGCTGGTTCTAGTTCAAGCCCTTGGAGATACTCAGCAGCAAGTAGAGAATGTTCAGTCCAGTCCTTTCACTGCCCAAGGCAGAAGCAGCAGCTGCAGGCCAACCCAACAAAGCAACAACACAGCAAAGGGGCAGTACTCCTCCTGGCAGCTCTTCCAGCTCTTCTTCTTGGCAGGTTCCTTGATCCAAGCGAGTTCTAAAGTTATGGGGTTTGGGTCCCAATATTTATACTGCATTTCTCTTTGTTCTCTGGGGCAGAGAGTGTCTGTGCTTAGTTTAAACCAGTTAGGTCCTTTCTGGCCCAGCTTCCCGGCAGGAGGTGGAGACAGCGTTGTCCAAAGCAGACCAGGCCCATTCAGGTGCAAGGAAATCTCCTCCCACTACTCTAAATGCAGCCCAGGTCTATTCAACTCAGCCCTGACTTATCCCGGAAAGGCAGGGCACACCTCGACCCCCCAGTGGCTGTCTGAAGAGAATGTACATCCCCAGCCCCTGTCACCCCAAAGCCAGACAGTCAATCCACAACCTGGCAGAGGCACACAGGATGGCTAAGCAAGAAAATACCTACTTTCTAAAAGTGGTATTTTCAAACACAGAACATAAAAATCACCTTTACTAAAAGATGTATTTCTACATTCTGAGTTCAGACATACTAAACTCCATTTCTCTATCTTGTCCCAATGGGAAGATATACTCGTAAAATGTTACAGAGTATTACCCATTCTATCCTATGGGACAGATAGCCTTTCAACAGTGAAAAACGAATTACGCTGTAGTTCACTATCAGGACATGTCACACGCACCAGGACATGTCCAACATACACTGCACCCTGCCCATAGGGGTACCGTGGGCTACCTTAGGGGTGACTCACATGTACGAAAAGGGAAGGTTAGGACTCGGTAAGTGGGTGCACTTGCCAAGTCGACATGGCAGTAAAAACTGTGTGCAGACACTGCAGTGGCAGGTCTGAGAACCCTTTGAAAGGCTGCTCGTGGGGGTGGCACAATCAGTGCTGCAGGCCCACTAGCAGCATTTGATTTACAGGCCCTGGCACTCTCAGTGCGGTTTACCAGGGACTTACCAGTAAATCAAATATGCCAATCATGGAAACACCAATCCATAATACAATTTACAATAGCAGCATCTGCACTTTAACACTGGACAGCAGTGAGAAAGTGTGCAGAGACACTAAACCTGCAAAAACAGAGTCAAAACCAGGAGGTCAGATAGCAAAAAGACAGGGGATACACGCCAAAAGATGCCTGGTCTAACACATGTCCCTTCAAGATGAAAGTAGGGAGAACTACCCAATCTCCTTTCTCTTCACTAAGGCGGAAGAACCTGTACAGACCATAAGAGTTGGCGTGTTCTGTGCCAGGGCGGTGTTCCACCGTAAAGTCCATTCCCTGTAGGGAGATGGACCACCTCAACAGTTTTGGGTCCTCACCCCTCATTTGCATCAACCATCTGAGGGGCCTGTGGTTTGTCTGAACTCGGAAGTCAGTCCCAAACAGGTAGGGTCCCAGCTTCTTCCGTCCCCAGACCACAGCAAAAGCTTCTCTTTCTATGGCACTCCACTCCGGTTCCCTGGGGAGTAATCTCCTGCTAAGGAAGACTACAGGCTGGTCTAGGCCCTCATCGTTTAGTTATGAGAGCACCACTTCCACACCATACTCTGAAGCACCAGTCTGCACTACAAATTCCTTGGAGAAGTCGGGTGCCTTGAGCACGTGCGCCATGCACATGGCTGCCTTCAGGGCATCAAAAGCTTTCTGGCAGGCGTCAGTCCAGATCACCTTCCTGGGCTGCTTCCTGGAAGTCAGCTCGGTCAAGGGGGCAACAATGGTGCCATAGCCCTTAACAAACCTCCTATAGTAGACGATGAGACCTAAAGAGGCTCTCACCTCTGTCTGGGTCTTGGGGGGGCTCCCAAGCCAGGATGGTATCAATCTTAGGCTGTAGGGGCGCCACCTGGCCGCTTCCTACCTGGTGCCCTAAGTACACCACAGAGCCCTGCCCGATTTGGCACTTATTGGCCTTGACCGTAAGGCCTGCCCTCTGCAGAGCCTTCAACACTTCCCAGAGGTGCTGCACGTGCTCTTCCCAGCTGGAACTGAACACTGCAATGTTGTCCAGGTAGGCGGCACTGAAATCCTCCAGCCCAGCCAACACCTGATTAACCAACCTCTGAAAGGTGGCAGGGGCATTCTTCAACCCAAAGGGCATCACACAAAAATGCTGACCTCTCCTTGGCCCCTTCGGTTAAGGTGATCTGCCAGTTCCCAGACGTCAAATCAAACGTGGTGAGGAACTTGGCAACTCCCAACCGATCAATGAGCTCATCAGCTCTAGGGATAGGGTGTGCGTCAGTCCTGGTGATGGCGTTGAGCCCACAGTAGTCCACGCAAAACCACAGTTCAGGAGTGGCACCGGGTGCAGCAGCCTTTGGGGCCAAGACCACTGGGCTGGCCCAAGGACTGTTGGAGGACTCTATCACCCCTAACGCCAACATCTTGGCGACCTCCTCTTTGATGCTGGCCCTGACCCAGTCAGTCAACCTGTAAATCTTGTGTTTTACAGGTGGGCTGTCACCAGTGTCCACGTCATGGGTACACCAGCGAGTAACACCTGGGGTCAGAGAGAACAGTGTGGCAAACTGCCCCAACAACTGGTGAGAGTCACTCTGCTGCTCTGGGGTCAGTGTAGGGGAGAGGAACACACCTTCCACTGACCCATCGTGCTCCTTGGTAGACAGGAAGTCAGGGAGAGGTTCACTCTCCTCTTCCACCCTATCATCTGTCGCCAAGAGCATGCTCACTTCTTACGTCTCAAAGTGAGGCTTGTGGCCATTCACATGGAGGCCCCTCAAAGGGTTCCTGGGAGTCTGTAAAATCACTAGGTAGGTGACATTACTTTTGCGCTCCACCACCTTATAAGGCCCTGTCCACATGTCCTGCAAGGCACAAGGTTCAACTGGAGCCATGACCCACACTTTCTGGCCAGGCTGAAACTCTACCAGAGTAGCATTCTGGTCGTGCCAGTGATTCATCTCCTCCTGGCTTGCTTCTAGGTTCACCTGAGCGAGTTTCCTGAAGCGGAAGTTTGGTTACTGAAGACCAGCATGTAGCTAAATACATCCTGGGGAGTTTTCCTGGGAGCTGTCTCCCAGCTTTCTTTGACTAAACTGAGGGGTCCTCTCACAGGGTGCCCATCAGAAGCTCAAAGGGACTGAACCCTAAAGACTTCTATGGTACCTCCCTGTATTAAAAGAGAAGGCATGGTAAGAGGATGTCCCACTTACGCCTCATGGGTTCTGTTAGACCCTTGATCATGCCCTTCAAGGTTTGGTTGAATCTCTCCACCAAACCATTACCTTGTGGGTGGTAAGGAGTGGTGAACTTGTAGGTTACACCGCACTCCTCCAATAGGGATGTCATATACTCAGATATGAAATTGGTCCCACGGTCAGATACCACCTCTCTGGGGAATCCGACATGGGAAAAGATCCCCATTAACGCCTGGCCCACCACTGACGCCGTCGTTGTCCTGAGAGGGATAGCCTCCGGGTACCGGGTGTCAGGGTTTAAAGGCCGGTTACACGCTGACTGTCTAAAACGCGTTAACCAGGAAGTAAAAACCGCATTGCAGAACTACATTTCCCGGCATGCCTCGCGAAATCACGTCGCACGTGATTCAAACGCCACGCCAGATACAGAGTAAAGGGAGGCCGGTGACCGCCAACGCTGCCGATTATCCTGATGGATAGCCTCGCAGTCAACTCCTACAGACTACGGTATCTAAGGCGGTAAGAGTGCCTAGTGCACCTATCTTTGTGCCGACTTCTCGGGAGAGAGGCCGCGGGGTTGGTTAACCTCGTCCACCTCCTCCGAGTGTATCTCCTCCGTTGGTCGAGACCGGCATTTTGCAGTCTCTTGCGGGGGAGGTTTACAGCCCACATGGGCTTTATGGATATTCCTTGTGTTTCTCCTCCATTGGATGAGACCGACTTCTAGTGGTCTTTTGCAGGGGAGAGTTTCATTATCACGTCATTTTGGTCACGAAGCTGTTTGATTCGTTTTGCTTGCTTCAAAAGAACAGTTCTCGCTTGGAAGGCATTGTGATCTTTAACAGTGCAGTTACTTAGAGCGATAGAACTTTGCTGTTCTCCCTCGTGTGAGGAAACTGAGGGAACTGTGATAATACAATCAATCCTATGAACCTTTGCATTATAGGCTAAATCAAGACTGTGATAACATTAGCCTGTTCTTACTTTATTCACTATTGGATGTTCCTTGTTCTCTGTTTTCATTCCCAGGAGAGAGATATAGAAACGGGGTGTTCAGTCAGTCTCTGCCTTGTATCTACAGTTGCTACCACATGTATTCTTAGGTATGTGATAAGGGGGGATTATTGCAAATATATATATAGAGTGGAAAACAGGGAAGGATTTGTTTCACCTGTATTTTCTCTTTCTTCATAGTTTCATGTGGGGAACTTGCATCCACCCTACTCTCTTCTGGCAGCAAACTCTCACCCTTTTTACTTTTCAGGTAGGGTGTGTGAGGCCCAGTATTATAAGAATGTGGTAATCTCTCTTGACTGTGATACACGTATATTGGTTATCATTTACCCTGTGTTTCTGTGTCCCCCTCACATCTCCCTCCAAGCTGTTCCTACCCTTTTCTTCCCTCGCTTGACTATCCCAACAGTCTGTGTGTGTTCACATTCCAGACTTGGGGCCGTCGAGAGGTGGACCCCCTTTGAGCATCAGCTCAATCCCGAGGATTCTGGAAGGAGGAGTCTGACAGAATAATCGGCCCAAGAATTCTTTCCTTCTGATTGTGCTGAGGTTAAAGATGGCCACCCTGGAGGATGTTATGGCGGCTCTGGTGTTGGTACAAACGGAGCTTGCAGCTTCGCGTCAGGAGACAGTGAACTTGCAAAGTAGAGTAGACAGAATGCAAAGAAACCCGTTTGATGCAGGGGGAACCACACACCCTGCATCAGTTGTAGTTGAAATGCCAGCACAGATACCATTGGCTACCCCTGAAAGGTTTTACGGGGATATAAAGAAGGTGCAGGTATTTATGACTCAAGTGCTGCTCCACTTTACTTGTAAGCCTAAGATGTTCGCGACCAACCAAGCCCGGGTGGCTTTCTTGATTTCCTATCTGGGTGGCGAGGCAGCACAGTGGGCAGTCCCTGTAGTAAGAAGGGATGACCCCTTCTCTATGATTGGGCGCGAATTCAGAGTGGAATTTGAGAAAACATTCGATCGTCAGGCAGAAACCTTCTCTGCAGACAGGGACTTGTTAGAGCTTCGACAGGGCACCACGGATCTGGTCACGTACCTCAATAACTTTCGAAGACTAGTTGCAAAGACCGACCGACCGGAATCCAAACAGTCGGCCATCTTCTATCAGGGGCTCACAGAAGAGCTAAAGGACGTCCTTGCCCAAATCGATCCCCAACCTCGCACATGTGCCACTCTCATCGAGCTTACGCTACATCTAGATCATAGACTGAAAGAGCGGAAAGGGGAACATAAGAGGAAGGAGAGACATGCCCCGCTGAACGATCGAACGTTCCCTACAGATAAGTCTCCAACAACGCCCGAGCCAATGGAGATTGGGGCGGTAAGAGCATCCTTAACGCTTAGTGAGAGGGACCATCGACGCAAACAGGGCTTATGCCTGTATTGCGGGAAAAAAGGACACTTCCTCCGTGACTGTCCAGTCAAACCAAAGTACGGCCGTTCTAGAACAGGTCAACTGGCCACAGTAACAGCGGAAAAGGGAGCGGAAAACTTCAAAGCTTGAAGGCAGTAGAAGGGAAACCCTCAAGCAGTTGTACCATCCCTTCAATAAAACCTTTCGCCGTCACAGAATCAGAACATTTCTTCATCTCCTTGGATGTGGGAATTGATCAAGAGCAGAAACCAATAGGGGCCATGGTGGATTCAGGGGCCACAGGATGCTTTATGGATAGGGATGAAGCACTGCGATTAGGAGTATAACTCCTCTGTAAACTCAACCCTCAATTGGTGTATGCTGTCGACGGCAAAGAGCTGGAATCAGGACCCATTAGCCACAGCACCCCGGAATACGAGCTCACCTTTGACGGCTACCATCACGAATGGTTATCCTTCAACATCATTCAAGCCCCGCAGTATGGGGTAATATTAGGCCTCCCGTGGTTGCAAAAACACGAACCCACCATAAACTGGGCAACAAAAACCTTGCAGCTGAAATCCCCCTACTGCCAGAGCCATTGTACTCAGTCGCTTACCAGACCTTCGCAAGCATTGGCCTCTAGGCACCACATCGCTGTTATATCGTTCTGTCCTCAGGATCGGTTTGATGCTTGGAATGGTCCACCTCTTGATATGCCCAAGCCTGAATAGCCGTAGTGGCACAGGTCAGTGGGAGGATCAAATGGGGGAAGGAAAGGAAGGGAACTGCAGGGAGGGAGACCTGTAACGACAACAACAATAATAACTACCCTGTTGTAATGTTACACATAAAACATATTAGATCAATGGTTTTAAATGATGCAACCGTATATACCTGTAACAAAAAAAGATAACACCTGTAGACAAGACTTTCCTAGATAGACTGTGACTTCAGTGTTGATAATACCCAGAGATGCAGTATGGCTGCAGTGAGGGAAACAAGGAACAAACACTTTTATGTAACATTCGGAATGAAACCAAATAATGGGAAAAGCGTCACCTCATACGTAACATATAAGGGAAATCACGGCCCGGAACCTACCCTGGTCTAGGCTCCACATAGCATCACAGGGATAGAGCGTAGTCCCATACCACTCAAATTTACCCCTGTTAAATAGAGCCAGAACAGTACAAAATTAAAGCCTTACTCCTTAAGGGCAATGTATGCACAAATGCATAGTTATCCTAGTCAATCCACAAATATGGTTAATTCACCAATTTCCAAATCAGACAGTCAAAGAAACCCCAACCAAAGGGAGGAGAGGAGGTAGGAGAGCTCACCACGATAATAATCCGATTATAAGTTCTCTGAAGGCAGTACCCAAGAGACTGGAACAACGAAGTAGTAAGAAGATCTCTACTTACAGTCTGGGAAGGTGCATGAACTGCCTATAGCAAGGCGCTACCCCACCGTAGATGAGGAGGCAGATAGCGAAGCAGAAGGTTCCTTTCTCCGCACGAGCGAGACGCTCACCAACGGAGAAGGGGAGGGATTGGTCAATGCTGGATACGGGCCGGTAGAGATGAGTAAACGGTGCTAGCACCCTTACCAGCCTTCACAACGGGAGACACCGCAGTCCGCGGCGAACAAGCAGAATTTCCGATGCCGATGCAAGCACCGCCATTCCTTTTATGGGCGGTTCCTCGCGGCGTAATGCGTGTTCTCGCAAGGCTACCTGGGAACGGTAGTTTCCTGGTAGGTTGTCACGGCAACGGAGTCCAGAAAGACGCGATCGCGTTGAGCTAGCGTGCTCGATATGCAGCGCTCATGACAGTACATCCCCTCTCCAACCAGAGCGCGCTAGGGGCCGGGCTTCTGTGGGTATTTCCTATGGAAGGACTTCACTAACCTAGGCGCATGCACGCCCGAGGCGGGCTCCCAGGAATCTTCCTCTGGACCATAACCTTTCCAGGCAACCAGGTACCATAGCCCACGGCCCGCCTCTTAGAATCTAGTACACCCCGTACCTCGTACTCCGTGTCTTCTCCAACTAGTAGAGGCGGTGGTAACTTCCTCACCGGGGTATAGGAGGGCTTCAGTAAGGAGACATGAAACACAGGATGTATCCTCAAGTGCGAAGGCAGGCTCAGTTTCATAGCCACAGGACCGATACGTTTGCAGATTTTGTAGGGCCCAATGTATCTGGGATTGAATACGCTGTGTTTTTTTAAGCGTATATTCCTGGTAGATAACCAAACGTAGTCTCCTTTCTTGTATAGAGGTCCAGGCCTACTATGTTTGTCTGCTGCAGCCTTGTACCTCACTTTGGCAATCTTCAATTGCTCCTGTGTGTTTACCAACGTTTCTTTGATACGGGCAATTCTCTTGGATACCTCCGGTAACTTGGTATTCTCCGTGGGATGAACAAAAGGAAGGTATCTTGGATGATGGCCATAGGTGCAGTAAAACGGAGAGGCATGTGTGGAACTGTGTGTTGCGCTATTATAGGCGATTTCGGCAAGCCATAGATAGTCCACCCATTCCTCTGTGCTGTTATCCACGTAGCACCGTAGATACTGCTTGAGCGTCTGGTTCAGCCGCTCCGTTTGGCCATCCGTCTGAGGGTGGAAGCTTGTGGACAAGGCTGTATTGATGTGTAGGGAGGCACACCACGCTTTCCAGAAATGGGCCGTGAACTGCGAACCCCTATCGGACACGATGGTTCGTGGTAATCCATGTAAACGAACAACATGTCTCATCAGCATCTGTGCTAATTGGCCCGCGGTAGGTACCTGTTTGCAAGCTATGAAGTGTCCCATCTTGGTTAGGTAGTCGATGACTACCAGAATGACTGTACAACCCTTGTCCGACGGTAAACCAACAATGAAGTCCAACGATATGTTTTCCCAAGGAAGGCTCGGAGTGGGGAGAGGTTGTAGTAAACCTTGTGGGCGAAGGTGATCGGACTTCATACTGGCACAGGTTTCGCAAGACTTGATCCAGTTCCTAATGTCCACTCTAAGGGACGGCCACCAGAATTGCCTGTTGATTCGGTCCACGGTTTTTTCTACCCCCTGATGTCCAGCACTCGGTAAGTCATGACACCAGTGATACACTTGTTTCCTCAGTTTCGCGGTAGGTACTAGGAGACGATTGTTATTCATCGGGAAACCGTTCTTTACTTGCCATTCGACATGGCTCCTTAGCCAGGTTCTCCATGCAAAAGTGTTAACCCCCTTCTGTACTTCTTTGAGGAAAACATCGGGCTGTATTGCACATAGTACTTTCATGGGGTCTATGATGGGTCGCTTTTGTTCGATTTCTGTGTCCTGGATGGTCGACTGACGTGTAAGAGCGTCTGCTTTTTTGTTCTCGACTCCAGGCCGATAGGTAATGACAAAGTGGTATTCGGAGAAAAACAACATCCATCTGAGCTGGCGAGGGGTGAGATGTCTGGCGGCTGTCATAAACTGTAGATTTCTGTGATCAGTATACACGGTTACCACGTGCTTGGCTCCCATCAGAAAGTGTCTCCACTCTGAGAAGGCATCCTTGATGGCCAACAGTTCCTTCTCTGCAATGTTGTAGTTCTTTTCGGCATTGTTTAGTTTTCGCGACATGTATGCCACCGGATGGAGTTGTCCCGTACAGGAGTGTCTTTGTGACAACACAGCTCCCAATGCTACATCAGAGGCATCCGCCTCTACAGTGTAAGGTATCTCCGGATCAGGGTGTGTTAAAATTGGGGCTGTCACAAAGGCTGTTTTCAAGGCAATGAATGCGTCTTGTGCTTCCTTAGTCCATTCATACTTCTGGGCCTTTCTTAGTAGTTGTGTAATGGGTGCCACTCTCTTGGAAAACTGGTTTATAAACCGACGGTAGAAGTTGGCAAACCCAATGAAACATTGAACGTCCCGAACATTCTGTGGAGGAGGCCAGTTCCTTACGGCTATGATCTTTCTTTCGGCCATTTCCTGTCCTGATGGGGTGAGCATAACGCCGAGGAATTCGACAGTGCTAACGTGAAAGTCGCATTTACTTAATTTGCAGAACAGGTGGTGTTTCTGCAGGATCCGTAATACAGTTGCAACATGTCGTATGTGGGTGCTCTCGTTTTCTGAATAGATGAGAATATCATCGATGTACACCACAACATAGTGGTCCAGGATTTCACGTAGCACATCGTTCAGGAAATACTGAAACGCCGCTGGGGCATTACACAACCCGAAAGGCATTACTGTGTATTCATACAGTCCGTAACGGGTCTTGAAAGCCGTCTTCCACTCGTCACCACTCCTCATGCGAACCAGGTGATAGGCGCCCTTGAGGTCCAGTTTGGTGTATATTTTCGCCTTTTTCACTTGTTCCAGCAGTACAGGAATCAGTGGCAAGGGATAACGGTTTTTTACCGTGATAGCGTTCAACGCTCTAAAGTCTATACAGGCGCGTGACTCGCCATTAGCCTTCGGTATGAAAAATAGTGGGGAAGCCGCAGGAGACTTAGAAGGACGGATAAATCCCATCTTCAGGTATTTGTCCAAATAGGCTCTTAGATGGGTGTTCTCGGGCTCCGTCAAGGCATAGATTCTCCCGCTCGGTATTATCGCCCCAGGAACGAGGTCGATTTGACAGTCGTATTGTCTGTGCGGAGGTAGTTCTTCTGCCTGGACTTCATTAAACACCTCCACATACTCCTGGTATACCGCAGGCAGCCGGACTTCCTTTTCGGCGGCGGTGGCTATACTCATCCCAAAGGCGAAAGCTGTAGCGGGTCCTTCTGGTGTCATGGTTACCTCACAGCAGTGCTCTAAACAGTAGGGGGAAGCCATTCGTACTGTCCTGGTCACCCAATCGATTTTAGGATTGTGTTTCGCAACCACGGCATTCCCAGAATGATGCCGTATTGAGGGGCTCGTATGATGTTAAACGTTATAAGCTCCAGATGGTCATCTCCGTACTGCACCCTGGTTTCTTCTGGAGTTATACCCAATGGGACCTGTGTCGAGTTTCCTTCCATCAACTGCATAGACTTCTTCGGGTGAGTCTTTAGGTATTAAGCAGATGCCCATGCGTTTTGCTTCTCCTATGTCCATGAACATACCCGTAGCTCCAGAATCGATCATGGCAGAAGCGTGTTTCCACTCTGCTTGTATAAGCAATAGCACTTCAATAAACAAATGTCCAGGTGTAGGGGTGTTTTCGGTACTTAATGAAGGGAGATATGCCTGACTCCAAGAAACCCCTTCTGCTTTCCTTGAGTCAGCTAGTTTTCCGAAACAGTCTCCATGGCGGCAGTGGCCAGTTTTCTGTTATGGAATCTGTTAGTTTTGGGTTTCACTGGGCATTCTTTTACGAAATGACCTTTCTTGCCGCAATATAAGCAAAGTCCTTGCTTACGGCGTTGATCTTTTTCCACAGTAGTTAATGCGGCTCTTATGGTTCCAATGTCCATGGGTTCGGACCCAGAGGCGTGGTTTGACTCTGAGTATTTCGGGCGTTCACAGAGGAGCATGCCCCTCTCTTTCTTCTTGTGATCCCCTTTTCGCTCATTCATCCTATGATCCAGACGCAGCACCAGATTGATCAGATCTTCACACGTGGAGGGTTGTGGGTCAATCTGAGCGATCACATCCTTTAGTTCTTCCCTTAACCCCTGATGGAAGATTGCCGACTGTTTAGCCTCTGGCCACTTTGTTTCCGCTATTAACCTCCTGAAGGCATTTAGATAAACCAGCAGGTCTTTATTACCTTGCCTTAACTCTAATAGTTCCCTATCGGCTGTGAATGACTCAGCGCGTCTGTCAAAGACCTTCAAGAACTCGATCTTAAATGCCTCCCAATCGTGTAGAAGTGGGTCATCTCGGTTAACCAGAGATACGGCCCACTGTGCCGCATCACCGGCTAAGTACGAGATAAGAAAGGCTACTCTCGCCTGATTGGTAGGAAACGACTTTTGTTTGCAAGTAAAATGGAGCATGACCTGCGTTAGGAATACCTGTACTTTACCAACTTCCCCATGAAACCGCTCCGGGGTAGCTAACGGTATATACACAGGCATTTCCACTACTACCGTACTAGGTGTTCCAGCCGTTTGAGCCCCTACGTTAAAAGGGTTCCTTTGCATACCCTCGACCCTGGCCTTGAGATCAGCAGTCTCCCGCCGAGATGCAGCTAACTCTGCCTGTATATTGGCGAGAACTGCTATGACATCCTCAAGAGTGGCCATTTCCAGCACAACCCGACCGGGAGGACGATATTTCGTGGGTCGGAAATTCTGTTATATCGTTCTGTCCTCAGGATCGGTTTGATGCTCGGAATGGTCCACCTCTTGATATGCCCAAGCCTGAATAGCCGTAGTGGCACAGGTCAGTGGGAGGATCAAATGGGGGAAGGAAAGGAAGGGAACTGCAGGGAGGGAGACCTGTAACGACAACAACTATAATAACTACCCTGTTGTAATGTTACACATAAAACATATTAGATCAATGGTTTTAAATGATGCAACCGTATATACCTGTAACAAAAAAAGATAACACCTGTAGACAAGACTTTCCTAGATAGACTGTGACTTCAGTGTTGATAGTACCCAGAGATGCAGTATGGCTGCAGTGAGGGAAACAAGGAACAAACACTTTTATGTAACATTCGGAATGAAACCAAATAATGGGAAAAAGCGTCACCTCATACGTAACATATAAGGGAAATCACGGCCCGGAACCTACCCTGGTCTAGGCTCCACATAGCATCACAGGGATAGAGCGTAGTCCCATACCACTCAAGTTTACCCCTGTTAAATAGAGCCAGAACAGTACAAAATTAAAGCCTTACTCCTTAAGGGCAATGTATGCACAAATGCACAGTTATCCTAGTCAATCCACAAATATGGTTAATTCACCAATTTCCAAATCAGACAGTCAAAGAAACCCCAACCAAAGGGAGGAGAGGAGGTAGGAGAGCTCACCACGATAATAATCCGATTATAAGTTCTCTGAAGGCAGTACCCAAGAGACTGGAACAACGAAGTAGTAAGAAGATCTCTACTTACATTCTGGGAAGGTGCATGAACTGCCTATAGCAAGGCGCTACCCCACCGTAGATGAGGAGGCAGATAGCGAAGCAGAAGGTTCCTTTCTCCGCACGAGCGAGACGCTCACCAACGGAGAAGGGGAGGGATTGGTCAATGCTGGATACGGGCCGGTAGAGATGAGTAAACGGTGCTAGCACCCTTACCAGCCTTCACAACGGGAGACACCGCAGTCCGCGGCGAACAAGCAGAATTTCCGACGCCGATGCGAGCACCGCCATTCCTTTTATGGGCGGTTCCTCGCGGCGTAATGCGTGTTCTCGCAAGGCTACCTGGGAACGGTAGTTTCCTGGTAGGTTGTCACGGCAACGGAGTCCAGAAAGACGCGATCGCGTTGAGCTAGCGTGCTCGATATGCAGCGCTCATGACAATCGCGACGGCTGCAGAGAAAGACGTGATATTACCCAAGTGCTATGTCGATAACAATACCGATGCATGGGTAGACTGGTTGTGGGTGGCAGAGATAGCATACAATAGCGCAAAACACTCATCCACGCAACACACTCCTTTCTTTAGTACTTATGGGTTTCACCCTAGGTTCAACCCCTTGATCCTCCCCAGTACCCATGCCAGACTTCCGGACCTCCGTGAGAGGTTGTTATGTGTACGCAAAACCTTGCTTGCTACATGTGGCAATCTGCTCCGGGCCAAAGAAAGGTACAAAGCCCAGGCGGACAAACACCGTAGACCTGGTCCTTCGTACAAAAAAGGGGATTTGGTTTGGTTGTCAACGAAACATATTCGTTTTAAGAAACACGGTGTGTTTAACCCTAAATTCATAGGCCCGTATCGAGTGATCAGGCATATCAACCCTGTGGCAGTCAAATTGCGCCTGCCGGCCCATTTCCGGATCCACCCTGTCTTCCATGTATCGCTTTTAAAGCCTTCTCACAGTCCGGTAAAGCGGAAACCCGTGCCCATATGGGTTCATCAAGATCAGGAGTATGAGGTTAAGGGTATCCTAGATGCAAAGAGGGTGCGTGGGAGGCTGTGGTATTTAGTTGCCTGGAAGGGCTATGGGCCTGAGGAAGACTCTTGGGAACCAGCGGTGGCAGTGCACGCCCCGTCTGGTGGCCAACTTTCATCGCTTGCACCCTGACAAGCCACCTGCCAGTCAGCGTCCCCAGGAAGGGATGTCCTGTCAGGTTTAAAGACCGGTTACGCGCTGACTGTCTAAAACGCGTTAACCAGGAAGTAAAAACCCCATTGCAGAACTACATTTCCCGGCATGCCTCGCGAAATCACTTTGCACGTGATTCAAACGCCACGCCGGATACAGAGTAAAGGGAGGCCGGTGACCGCCAACGCTGCCGATTAGCCTGACGGATAGCCTCGCAGACAACTCCTACAGACTACGGTATCTAAGGCGGTAAGAGTGCCTAATGCACCTATCTTCGTGCCGTCTTCTCGGGAGAGAGGCCGCGGGGTTCGTTAACCTCGTCCACCTCCTCCGAGTGTATCTCCTCCGTTGGTCGAGCCCGGCATTTCGCGGTCTCTTGCGGGGGAGGTTTACAGCCCACACGGGCTTTATGGATATTCCTTGTGTTTCTCCTCCGTTGGATGAGACCGACTTCTAATGGTCTTTTGCGGGGGAGAGTTTCATTATCACGTCATTTTGGTCACGAAGCTGTTTGATTCGTTTTGCTTGCTTCAAAAGAACAGTTCTCGCTTGGAAGGCATTGTGATCTTTAACAGTGCAGTTACTTAGAGCGATAGAACTTTGCTGTTCTCCCTCGTGTGAGGAAACTGAGGGAACTGTGATAATACAATCAATCCTATGAACCTTTGCATTATAGGCTAAGTCAAGACTGTGATAACATTAGCCTGTTCTTACTTTATTCACTATTGGATGTTCCTTGTTCTCTGTTTTCATTCCCAGGAGAGAGATATAGAAACGGGGTGTTCAGTCAGTCTCTGCCTTGTATCTACAGTTGCTACCACATGTATTCTTAGGTATGTGATAAGGGGGATTATTGCAAATATATATATAGAGTGGAAAACAGGGAAGGATTTGTTTCACCTGTATTTTCTCTTTCGTCATAGTTTCATGTGGGGAACTTGCATCCACCCTACTCTCTTCTGGCAGCAAACTCTCACCCTTTTTACTTTTCAGGTAGGGTGTGTGAGGCCCAGTATTATAAGAATGTGGTAATCTCTCTTCATTGTGATACACGTATATTGGTTTTCACTTACCCTGTGTTTCTATGTCCCCCTCAGATCTCCCTCCAAGCTGTTCCTACCCTTTCCTTCCTCGCTTGACTATTCCAACAGTCTGTGTGTGTTCACATTCCAGACTTGGGGCCGTTGAGAGGTGGACCCCCTTTGAGCATCAGCACAATCCCGAGGATTCTGAAAGGAGGAGTCTGACACCGGGTGGCGTGGTCCACCAAGACCAGGATGTGCCTGTTGCCCATGGCTGTCTTGGGATCCAGTGGCCCCACAATGTCCATCCCAACCCTTTCAAAAGGGGTTCCTACAACTGGAAAAGGTTGGAGAGGAGCCTTACCCCTCCTCCCACTCTTACCACTTGCCTGGCAAGTCTGGCAAGACCTACAATGCCCATCTGACTGCCTTCGCATTTGGGGCCAAAAGAAGTGGGTGACAATCCTGTCAAAGGTCTTGTCCTGCCCCAAATGTCCTGCCAAAGGCACGTCGTGAGCCAGACCCAATAGGAAGGTCCTGAAGCACTGGGGTACCACCAGCACTTAGGCTGACCCAGGCTCAGCGACCTTAGGCTCGCTGTATGGGAGACCATTCTCCTAGTAGATCCTGTGTGATCCAGACTGATCACCAGCTGCCTGGTTTGCAGCCTGCTGCCGCAAACCTTCCAGAGAAAGTCATTCTTTCTGCTGCCTGCAGAACTCTTCCCTGGTGGGACCACCTTCTTGCTGCCCATGGGCCAGCTCAGATAAGTTCCCCAGTTCAGCTACCTGTTCCCCTAAAGGTACCGGGCGTCCCCCTCAAGGTCAGCCTCCTCCCAGACCATGGGAACTTCAGGGGTGGGCTTCTCACGCCCCCAACCCTTTCTCTTGGCAGGAACCTGGGCCACTGTTTCAGGCTCCAGGTCCTTCTGATCACCCTTCCCAGCGGCCATTGACCGAGTGGTCACGCATGCCCACTCTGGCAACCCAAGCATCTCCAAGGGAGACCTGAGCTCAACATCCTTCCACAAGGACTGCTCCAGGTCGCCGTTACCTAGCAGACAATCTACAGGCATGGTAGGGCTCACAATCACCCTCAAGGGATCTGAGACCCCCCCATTCAAAGGGAACCTGCGCCACCTTACAATGGGGTTTGTGGCAGTTCTCCACAGCAACTACTTGGTGGAATGCCCTGGGGACTACCTGTTCTTCAGAGACCAGGTGACACTGGACTGAGGTCACACTGGCTCCAGTATCTCTGAGAACCTCTACCCTTCTCCCATTGATGGTCACCCAGGCGCTGTATTTCTTAGTGTTAGCAGGCACCTAGTTTCCTGGGACCATCTCACTGTCCCCTAGTGAGATGAGGGTCATTTCTGCGGGATCCCCCACCCTCCTGTGGGCACCCCTCCTCCCCAAGTGCTACACTAGCCAACACCTTGGATTGCCTACCGGTGGGTTGCTATGCCCTCTTGGGACACCTAAGGTCCCCCCTTCAAGTGACCCACCTGCCCACAGGCATAGCACTTGCGTGGGCCGGTCTCTGAAGGCTTCCCTGAAGAGACACCTTGTTTCTCATCTCCTAGGGGATGGGAACCTTTACCCTGGGTATTAGTTTGGGGCCCTTTAGAGAACTCCTGTGCTTTACCCTTGTACTCCCCACTCTTCTTCTGGGGACCCTGCTCACCTTGGGCAGAGTCTCCCCATACACCTTCTTGTGGACCCTGGCACTCACCCAGCGGTCCACCTCATAGCAAGCTTCCTGGGGTCAGTCAGCTTACTGTCAGTCAAGTGCTGGCGAAGCTCTGCAAAACATAGACTAGACAAGTGCTCGCATGCAATCAAATTGTAGAGCCCCTGAAAATCTGTCACATTACTGCCCTTCACCCAACCATCCAATGACCTGCAAAAAGAATCCACACATTCCAACCAAGTGTTTGCATCAGTTTTCTTACTGGACCTAAACTGATCCCTGTACTTGTCAGGAGTGAGCCCATATCTGGTGAGAAGGGCCTCCTTCATGTCAGTGTAGCTGAGGTTGTACCCCTTACCCAAAGCCAACAAAGTGTCCCTTCCTTCTTCTGAGAAATGTGGCCACAATCCTGCTCCCCAATTCTTTTCAGGGACCCCATTCATGTGGATAGATGCCTCATAACCCTGAAACCACATTTGTATGTCATCACCCTTTTTAAAATCCTTGCCTACATTCTTGGGAATGTGCACAATCCTGTCTGAGTGCACTGTGGAATTGCTGCCACCATCCGTGCTGGACTTACTCTTTAACTCCAACTCCTTGAGCCCACACTCATGGTCTAAAACCATCTTCTGTGATTCCATCTTGAGACTCTCAAGCTCTATCTGATGCCTCCTAGCTTCCTTCTGTCCTCCAGCTCCTCTGGGGACAAACCACTGCTGCCTGACCTGGAGGGACCCCGTCTCCCAAAAGAGCTTCTACTCTAGAAATAGGCTCCTCCGCCTCCACACTAAGATCTCCAGACTGCCCACTGGCATGTCTAGCTGCTACCCAGGCCCTCAGCGCCTTTTGTAGCTCCTCTTTCCTGGTAAGGCCTCTGACTTGGACCTTTAGGTTTTTGCAGATAGCCTTCACCTCCTTGGCGTTGTAGGTTTCCAACCTTTCCTCCTCAAAGGCCACTTCTAGGGATGCAACTGATGATGCTGCTGTACCAGGCATGATGCAGTAGGAAGTTTAAGTTCAAAACGATGGAAAGACATAAATAGACGCAAAAAGTATGTGGTACGTAATGGTCTGTGATATGGTAGTAGTGCACATCAATCACTGTAGGTCAAGTGCAAACGCACGTCCTATCCTCACCACTGACAACCAATGTTAGAAAAGGGGGTCTCTAGTTGGCAATGGTCTGCAACTTTGTCCAAGTAGGGACCCTTCTTCCTAGTCAGGATAAGGGGGATACACTACTGAAATAACCCCTGCTCACCCCCTTGGTAGCTTGGCACGACAGGCAGGCTTATCTTAGAGGCAGCGTGTAAAGCATTTGCACATAACCAACAGTAATACACTACCAAAGGACACCACACCAGTTTTAGAAAAATAACCAATATTTATCTGGGCAAACAAGACCAAAACGATAAAAGACCAACATACAAAAATCGAAAATAGGCACTTTGCAGAAATAGCTTTAAAATGCAGTTCCTTGAAGCTGGTAACACCATCCGGAGCTACCGCGGTGCTGAAAACAACAGAATCCAACAATTCCTGCCGACCGCGACAGTGTGGACCGGCTTTAGTGTCAGCAGACTCGTAAACAGTACCTTTGATTCTGGTCGACTGCGTCCGTGCGGGCCGGTCATGGCAACCGTCGCGGTTGTGATGTGAAGTGTGGCGGTGTGGCATGCGGTGCCCTCAAGTCGCGATGCAGGCAGCGGCTCGGTGACGGCCATCCAGCGGCGTCAGTGAGACCAGGGCTGCAGTGTGGAGTGAGGCGATGCTCGTTGCGGTGCTGACAGGTCATGGTGCAAGCGACAGTGCCGGTTGATGGGAGCTGGCATAGGTCAGCCCAAACTGCGGTGTGGGACATGGCGGTATGTCATGTAACTTACAAGTGGTGCCCCCAAACCACGGTGCCGTCACTGGTGTCACGGTTAGCGGGCAGTGACGTCGTCGGCGAGACCAGGGCAACAGAGTGAGGCGGTGCGGAGTGCGATGCCCACAGGTCGCGATGCAAGCAGCAGCTCGGTGGCGGTCATCATCGTTGGTGAGACCAGGGTTGCAGTGCGGCAGTGCCCTCTGAGGTGCCTTCAGGACACGGAGTCTGCAGCAGTGTCGGCTGCTTTTCTCCTTTTGTGGCAACTGAAACCCACGGTTCCAGAGGCGGTACCAAGAGGTAAGTGAAGTCTTTGCTGTCCCTTTGACTTCGTCAACAGGAGGCTGGTTCTAGTTCAAGCCCTTGGAGATACTCAGCAGCAAGTAGAGAAAGTTCAGTCCAGTCCTTTCACTGCCCAAGGCAGAAGCAGCAGCTGCAGGCCAACCCAACAAAGCAACAACACAGCAAAGGGGCAGTACTCCTCCTGGCAGCTCTTCCAGCTCTTCTTCTTGGCAGGTTCCTTGATCCAAGCGAGTTCTAAAGTTATGGGGTTTGGGTCCCAATATTTATACTGCATTTCTCTTTGTTCTCTGGGGCAGAGAGTGTCTGTGCTTAGTTCAAACCAGTTAGGTCCTTTCTGGCCCAGCTTCCCGGCAGGAGGTGGAGACAGCGTTGTCCAAAGCAGACCAGGCCCATTCAGGTGCAAGGAAATCTCCTCCCACTACTCTAAATGCAGCCCAGGTCTATTCAACTCAGCCCTGACTTATCCCGGAAAGGCAGGGCACACCTCGACCCCCCCAGTGGCTGTCTGAAGAGAATGTACATCCCCAGCCCCTGTCACCCCAGAGCCAGACAGTCAATCCACAACCTGGCAGAGGCACACAGGATGGCTAAGCAAGAAAATACCTACTTTCTAAAAGTGGTATTTTCAAACACAGAACATAAAAATCACCTTTACTAAAAGATGTATTTCTACATTCTGAGTTCAGACATACTAAACTCCATTTCTCCATCTTGTCCCAATGGGAAGATATACTCGTAAAATGTTACAGAGTATTACCCATTCTATCCTATGGGACAGATAGCCTTTCAACAGTGAAAAACTAATTACACTGTAGTTCACTATCAGGACATGTCACACGCACCAGGACATGTCCAACATACACTGCACCCTGCCCATAGGGGCACCATGGGCTACCTTAGGGGTGACTCACATGTACGAAAAGGGAAGGTTAGGACTCGGTAAGTGGGTGCACTTGCCAAGTCGACACGGCAGTAAAAACTGTGTGCAGACACTGCAGTGGCAGGTCTGAGAACCCTTTGAAAGGCTGCTCGTGGGGGTGGCACAATCAGTGCTGCAGGCCCACTAGCAGCATTTGATTTACAGGCCCTGGCACTCTCAGTGCGGTTTACCAGGGACTTAACAGTAAATCAAATATGCCAATCATGGAAACACCAATCCATAATACAATTTACAATAGCAGCACCTGCACTTTAACACTGGACAGCAGTGAGAAAGAGCGCAGAGACACTAAACCTGCAAAAACAGAGTGAAAACTAGGAGGTCAGATAGCAAAAAGACAGGGGATACACGCCAAAAGACGCCTGGTCTAACACATGTCCCTTCAAGATGAAAGTAGGGAGAACTACCCAATCTCCTTGGAGTTCTCTTCACTAAGGCGGAAGAACCTGTACAGACCATAAGAGTTGGCGTGTTCTGTGCCAGGGCGGTGTTCCACCGTAAAGTCCATTCCCTGTAGGGAGATGGACCACCTCAACAGTTTTGGGTCCTCACCCCTCATTTGCATCAACCATCTGAGGGGCCTGTGGTTTGTCTGAACTCGGAAGTCAGTCCCAAACAGGTAGGGTCCCAGCTTCTTCCGTCCCCAGACCACAGCAAAAGCTTCTCTTCCTTTGGCACTCCACTCCGGTTCCCTGGGGAGTAATCTCCTGCTAAGGAAGACTACAGGCTGGTCTAGGCCCTCATCGTTTAGTTATGAGAGCACCACTTCCACACCATACTCTGAAGCACCAGTCTGCACTACAAATTCCTTGGAGAAGTCGGGTGCCTTGAGCACGTGCGCCATGCACATGGCTGCCTTCAGGGCATCAAAAGCTTTCTGGCAGGCGTCAGTCCAGATCACCTTCCTGGGCTGCTTCCTGGAAGTCAGCTCGGTCAAGGGGGCAACAATGGTGCCATAGCCCTTAACAAACCTCCTATAGTAGACGATGAGACCTAAAGAGGCTCTCACCTCTGTCTGGGTCTTGGGGGGCTCCCAAGCCAGGATGGTATCAATCTTAGGCTGTAGGGGCGCCACCTGGCCGCTTCCTACCTGGTGCCCTAAGTACACCACAGAGCCCTGCCCGATTTGGCACTTATTGGCCTTGACCGTAAGGCCTGCCCTCTGCAGAGCCTTCAACACTTCCCAGAGGTGCTGCACGTGCTCTTCCCAGCTGGAACTGAACACTGCAATGTCGTCCAGGTAGGCGGCACTGAAATCCTCCAGCCCAGCCAACACCTGATTAACCAACCTCTGAAAGGTGGCAGGGGCATTCTTCAACCCAAAGGGCATCACACAAAAATGCTGACCTCTCCTTGGCCCCTTCGGTTAAGGTGATCTGCCAGTTCCCAGACGTCAAATCAAACGTGGTGAGGAACATGGCAACTCCCAACCGATCAATGAGCTCATCAGCTCTAGGGATAGTGTGTGCGTCAGTCCTGGTGATGGCGTTGAGCCCACAGTAGTCCACGCAAAACCACAGTTCAGGAGTGGCACCGGGTGCAGCAGCCTTTGGGGCCAAGACCACTGGGCTGGCCCAAGGACTGTTGGAGGACTCTATCACCCCTAACGCCAACATCTTGGAGACCTCCTCTTTGATGCTGGCCCTGACCCAGTCAGTCAACCTGTAAATCTTGTGTTTTACAGGTGGGCTGTCACCAGTGTCCACGTCATGGGTGCACCAGCGAGTAACACCTGGGGTCAGAGAGAACAGTGTGGCAAACTGCCCCAACAACTGGTGAGAGTCACTCTGCTGCTCTGGGGTCAGTGTAGGGGAGAGGAACACACCTTCCACTGACCCATCATGCTCCTTGGTAGACAGGAAGTCAGGGAGAGGTTCACTCTCCTCTTCCACCCTATCATCTGTCGCCAAGAGCATGCTCACTTCTTACGTCTCAAAGTGAGGCTTGTGGCCATTCACATGGAGGCCCCTCAAAGGGTTCCTGGGAGTCTGTAAAATCACTAGGTAGGTGACATCACTTTTGCACTCCACCACCTTATAAGGCCCTGTCCACATGTCCTGCAAGGCACAAGGTTCAACTGGAGCCATGACCCACACTTTCTGGCCAGGCTGAAACTCTACCAGAGTAGCATTCTGGTCGTGCCAGTGATTCATCTCCTCCTGGCTTGCTTCTAGGTTCACCTGAGCGAGTTTCCTGAAGCGGAAGTTTGGTTCCTGAAGACCAGCATGTAGCTAAATACATCCTGGGGAGTTTTCCTGGGAGCTGTCTCCCAGCTTTCTTTGACTAAACTGAGGGGTCCTCTCACAGGGTGCCCATCAGAAGCTCAAAGGGACTGAACCCTAAAGACTTCTATGGTACCTCCCTGTATTAAAAGAGAAGGTATGGTAAGAGGATGTCCCACTTACGCCTCATGGGTTCTGTTAGACCCTTGATCATGCCCCTTCAAGGTTTGGTTGAATCTCTCCACCAAACCATTACCTTGTGGGTGGTAAGGAGTGGTGAACTTGTAGGTTACACCGCACTCCTCCAATAGGGATGTCATATACTCAGATATGAAATTGGTCCCACGGTCAGATACCACCTCTCTGGGGAATCCGACATGGGAAAAGATCCCCATTAACGCCTGGCCCACCACTGACGCCGTCGTTGTCCTGAGAGGGATAGCCTCCGGGTACCGGGTGTCAGGGTTTAAAGGCCGGTTACGCGCTGACTGTCTAAAACGCGTTAACCAGGAAGTAAAAACCGCATTGCAGAACTACATTTCCCGGCATGCCTCGCGAAATCACGTCGCACGTGATTCAAACGCCACGCCGGATACAGAGTAAAGGGAGGCCGGTGACCGCCAACGCTGCCGATTATCCTGACGGATAGCCTCGCAGTCAACTCCTACAGACTACGGTATCTAAGGCGGTAAGAGTGCCTAGTGCACCTATCTTCGTGCCGACTTCTCGGGAGAGAGGCCGCGGGGTTGGTTAACCTCGTCCACCTCCTCCGAGTGTATCTCCTCCGTTGGTCGAGACCGGCATTTCGCGGTCTCTTGCGGGGGAGGTTTACAGCCCACATGGGCTTTATGGATATTCCTTGTGTTTCTCCTCCATTGGATGAGACCGACTTCTAGTGGTCTTTTGCGGGGAAGAGTTTCATTATCACGTCATTTTGGTCACGAAGCTGTTTGATTCGTTTTGCTTTCTTCAAAAGAACAGTTCTCACTTGGAAGGCATTGTGATCTTTAACAGTGCAGTTACTTAGAGCGATAGAACTTTGCTGTTCTCCCTCGTGTGAGGAAACTGAGGGAACTGTGATAATACAATCAATCCTATGAACCTTTGCATTATAGGCTAAGTCAAGACTGTGATAACATTAGCCTGTTCTTACTTTATTCACTATTGGATGTTCCTTGTTCTCTGTTTTCATTCCCAGGAGAGAGATATAGAAACGGGGTGTTCAGTCAGTCTCTGCCTTGTATTTACAGTTGCTACCACATGTATTCTTAGGTATGTGATAAGGGGGGATTATTGCAAATATATATATATAGAGTGGAAAACAGGGAAGGATTTGTTTCACCTGTATTTTCTCTTTTCTTCATAGTTTCATGTGGGGAACTTGCATCCACCCTACTCTCTTCTGGCAGCAAACTCTCACCCTTTTTACTTTTCAGGTAGGGTGTGTGAGGCCCAGTATTATAAGAATGTGGTAATCTCTCTTGATTGTGATACACGTATATTGGTTTGCATTTACCCTGTGTTTCTGTGTCCCCCTCAGATCTCCCTCCAAGCTGTTCCTACCCTTTCCTTCCCTCGCTTGACTATCCCAACAGTCTGTGTGTGTTCACATTCCAGACTTGGGGCCGTCGAGAGGTGGACCCCCTTTGAGCATCAGCACAACCCGAGGATTCTGGAAGGAGGAGTCTGACAGAATAATCGGCCCAAGAATTCTTTCCTCCTGATTGTGCTGAGGTTAAAGATGGCCACCCTGGAGGATGTTATGGCGGCTCTGGTGTTGGTACAAACGGAGCTTGCCGCTTCGCGTCAGGGGAAAGGGAACTTGCAAAGTAGAGTAGACAGAATGCAAAGAAACCCGTTTGATGCAGGGGGAACCACACACCCTGCATCAGTTGTAGTTGAAATGCCAGCACAGATACCATTGGATACCCCTGAAAGGTTTTACGGGGATATAAAGAAGGTGCAGGTATTTATGACTCAAGTGCTGCTCCACTTTACTTGTAAGCCTAAGATGTTCGCGACCAACCAAGCCCGGGTGGCTTTCTTGATTTCCTATCTGGGTGGCGAGGCAGCACAGTGGGCAGTCCCTGTAGTAAGAAGGGATGACCCCCTTCTCTATGATTGGGACGAATTCAGAGTGGAATTTGAGAAAACATTCGATCGTCAGGCAGAAACCTTCTCTGCAGACAGGAACTTGTTAGAGCTTCGACAGGGCACCACGGATCTGGTCACGTACCTCAATAAATTTCGAAGACTAGTTGCAAAGACCGACTGACCGGAATCCAAACAGTCGGCCATCTTCTATCAGGGGCTCACAGAAGAGCTAAAGGACGTCCTTGCCCAAATCGATCCCCAACCTCGCACATGTGCCACTCTCATCGAGCTTACGCTACGTCTAGATCATAGACTGAAAGAGCGGAAAGGGGAACATAAGAGGAAGGAGAGACATGCCCCGCTGAACGATCGAACGTTCCCTACAGATAAGTCTCCAACAACGCCCGAGCCAATGGAGATTTGGGCGGTAAGAGCATCCTTAACGCTTAGTGAGAGGGACCATCGACGCAAACAGGGCTTGTGCCTGTATTGCGGGAAAAAGGACACTTCCTCCGTGACTGTCCAGTCAAACCAAAGTACGGCCGTTCTAGAACAGGTCAACTGGCCACAGTAACAGCGGAAAAGGGAGCGGAAAACTTCAAAGCTTGAAGGCAGTAGAAGGGAAACCCTCAAGCAGTTGTACCATCCCTTCAATAAAACCTTTCGCCGTCGAGAATCAGAACATTTCTTCATCTCCTTGGATGTGGGAATTGATCAAGAGCAGAAACCAATAAGGGCCATGGTGGATTCAGGGGCCACAGGATGCTTTATGGATAGGGATGAAGCACTGCGATTAGGAGTACAACTCCTATGTAAACCCAACCCTCAATTGGTGTATGCTGTCGACGGCAAAGAGCTGGAATCAGGACCCATTAGCCACAGCACCCCGGAATACGAGCTCACCTTTGACGGCTACCATCACGAATGGTTATCCTTCAACATCATTCAAGCCCCGCAGTATGGGGTAATGTTAGGCCTCCTGTGGTTGCAAAAACACGAACCCACCATAAACTGGGCAACAAAAACCTTGCAGCTGAAATCCCCCTACTGCCAGAGCCATTGTACTCAGTCGCTTACCAGACCTTCGCAAGCATTGGCCTCTAGGCACCACATCGCGACGGCTGCAGAGAAAGACGTGATATTACCCAAGTGCTATGTCGATAACAATACCGATGCATGGGTAGACTGGTTGTGGGTGGCAGAGATAGCATACAATAGCGCAAAACACTCATCCACGCAACACACTCCTTTCTTTAGTACTTATGGGTTTCACCCTAGGTTCAACCCCTTGATCCTCCCCAGTACCCATGCCAGACTTCCGGACCTCCGTGAGAGGTTGTTACGTGTACGCAAAACCTTGCTTGCTACATGTGGCAATCTGCTCCGGTCCAAAGAAAGGTACAAAGCCCAGGCGGACAAACACCGTAGACCTGGTCCTTCGTACAAAAAAGGGGATTTGGTTTGGTTGTCAACGAAACATATTCGTTTTAAGAAACACAGTGTGTTTAACCCTAAATTCATAGGCCCGTATCGAGTGATCAGGCATATCAACCCTGTGGCAGTCAAATTGCGCCTGCCGGCCCATTTCCGGATCCACCCTGTCTTCCATGTATCTCTTTTAAAGCCTTCTCACAGTCCGGTAAAGCGGAAACCCGTGCCCATATGGGTTCATCAAGATCAGGGGTATGAGGTTAAGGGTATCCTAGATGCAAAGAGGGTGCGTGGGAGGCTGTGGTATTTAGTTGCCTGGAAGGGCTATGGGCCTGAGGAAGACTCTTGGGAACCAGCGGTGGCAGTGCACGCCCCCCGTCTGGTGGCCAACTTTCATCGTTTGCACCCTGACAAGCCACCTGCCAGTCAGCATCCCCCAGGAAGGGGATGTCCTGTCAGGGTTTAAAGGCCGGTTACGCGCTGACTGTCTAAAACGCGTTAACCAGGAAGTAAAAACCCCATTGCAGAACTACATTTCCCGGCATGCCTCGCGAAATCACTTTGCACGTGATTCAAACGCCACGCCGGATACAGAGTAAAGGGAGGCCGGTGACCGCCAACGCTGCCGATTATCCTGACGGATAGCCTCGCAGACAACTCCTACAGACTACGGTATCTAAGGCGGTAAGAGTGCCTAATGCACCTATCTTCGTGCCGTCTTCTCGGGAGAGAGGCCGCGGGGTTCGTTAACCTCGCCCACCTCCTCCGAGTGTATCTCCTCCGTTGGTCGAGACCGGCATTTCGCGGTCTCTTGCGGGGGAGGTTTACAGCCCACATGGGCTTTATGGATATTCCTTGTGTTTCTCCTCCGTTGGATGAGACCGACTTCTAATGGTCTTTTGCGGGGGAGAGTTTCATTATCACGTCATTTTGGTCACGAAGCTGTTTGATTCGTTTTGCTTGCTTCAAAAGAACAGTTCTCGCTTGGAAGGCATTGTGATCTTTAACAGTGCAGTTACTTAGAGCGATAGAACTTTGCTGTTCTCCCTCGTGTGAGGAAACTGAGGGAACTGTGATAATACAATCAATCCTTTGAACCTTTGCATTATAGGCTAAGTCAAGACTGTGATAACATTAGGCTGTTCTTACTTTATTCACTATTGGATGTTCCTTGTTCTCTGTTTTCATTCCCAGGAGAGAGATATAGAAACGGGGTGTTCAGTCAGTCTCTGCCTTGTATCTACAGTTGCTACCACATGTATTCTTAGGTATGTGATAAGGGGGGATTATTGCAAATATATATATAGAGTGGAAAACAGGGAAGGATTTGTTTCACCTGTATTTTCTCTTTTCTTCATAGTTTCATGTGGGGAACTTGCATCCACCCTACTCTCTTCTGGCAGCAAACTCTCACCCTTTTTACTTTTCAGGTAGGGTGTGTGAGGCCCAGTATTATAAGAATGTGGTAATCTCTCTTCATTGTGATACACGTATATTGGTTTACACTTACCCTGTGTTTCTATGTCCCCCTCAGATCTCCCTCCAAGCTGTTCCTACCCTTTCCTTCCCTCGCTTGACTATTCCAACAGTCTGTGTGTGTTCACATTCCAGACTTGGGGCCGTCGAGAGGTGGACCCCCTTTGAGCATCAGCACAATCCCGAGGATTCTGGAAGGAGGAGTCTGACACCAGGTGGCGTGGTCCACCAAGACCAGGATGTGCCTGTTGCCCATGGCTGTCTTGGGATCCAGTGGCCCCACAATGTCCATCCCAACCCTTTCAAAAGCGGTTCCTACAACTGGAAAAGGTTGGAGAGGAGCCTTACCCTCCTCCCACTCTTACCACTTGCCTGGCAAGTCTGGCAAGACCTACAATGCGCATCTGACTGCATTCGCATTTGGGGCCAAAAGAAGTGGGTGACAATCCTGTCAAAGGTCTTGTCCTGCCCCAAATGTCCTGCCAAAGGCACGTCATGAGCCAGACCCAATAGGAAGGTCCTGAAGCACTGGGGTACCACCAGCACACAGGCTGACCCAGGCTCAGCGACCTTAGGCTCGCTGTATGGGAGACCATTCTCCCAGTAGATCCTGTGTGATCCAGACTGATCACCAGCTGCCTGGTTTGCAGCCTGCTGCCGCAAACCTTCCAGAGAAAGTCATTCTTTCTGCTGCCTGCAGAACTCTTCCCTGGTGGGACCACCTTCTTGCTGCCCATGGGCCAGCTCAGATAAGTTCCCCAGTTCAGCTACCTGTTCCCCTAAAGGTACCGGGTGTCCCCCTCAAGGTCAGCCTCCTCCCAGACCATGGGAACTTCAGGGGTGGGCTTCTCACGCCCCCAACCCTTTCTCTTGGCAGGAACCTGGGCCACTGTTTCAGGCTCCAGGTCCTTCTGATCACCCTTCCCAGCGGCCATTGACCGAGTGGTCACGCATGCCCACTCTGGCAACCCAAGCATCTCCAAGGGAGACCTGAGCTCAACATCCTTCCACAAGGACTGCTCCAGGTCGCCGTTACCTAGCAGACAATCTACAGGCATGGTAGGGCTCACAATCACCCTCAAGGGATCTGAGACCCCCATTCAAAGGGAACCTGCGCCACCTTACAATGGGGTTTGTGGCAGTTCTCCACAGCAACTACTTGGTGGAATGCCCTGGGGACTACCTGTTCTTCAGAGACCAGGTGACACTGGACTGAGGTCACACTGGCTCCAGTATCTCTGAGAACCTCTACCCTTCTCCCATTGATGGTCACCCAGGCGCTGTATTTCTTAGTGTTAGCAGGCACCTAGTTTCTCTGGGACCATCTCACTGTCCCCTAGTGAGATGAGGGTCATTTCTGCGGGATCCCCACCCTCCTGTGGGCACCCTCCTCCCCAAGTGCTACACTAGCCAACACCTTGGATTGCCTACCGGTGGGTTGCTATGCCCTCTTGGGACACCTCAAGGTCCCCCCTTCAAGTGACCCACCTGCCCACAGGCATAGCACTTGCGTGGGCCGGTCTCTGAAGGCTTCCCTGAAGAGACACCTTGTTTCTCATCTCCTAGGGGATGGGAACCTTTACCCTGGGTATTAGTTTGGGGCCCTTTAGAGAACTCCTGTGCTTTACCCTTGTACCCCCACTCTTCTTCTGGGGACCCTGCCCACCTTGGGCAGAGTCTCCCCCATACACCTTCTTGTGGACCCTGGCACTCACCCAGCGGTCCGCCTCCATAGCAAGCTTCCTGGGGTCAGTCAGCTTACTATCAGTCAAGTGCTGGCGAAGCTCTGCAAAACATAGACTAGACAAGTGCTCCCATGCAATCAAATTGTAGAGCCCCTGAAAATCTGTCACATTACTGCCCTTCACCCAACCATCCAATGACCTGCAAAAAGAATCCACACATTCCAACCAAGTGCTTGCATCAGTTTTCTTACTGGACCTAAACTGATCCCTGTACTTGTCAGGAGTGAGCCCATATCTGGTGAGAAGGGCCTCCTTCATGTCAGTGTAGCTGAGGTTGTACCCCTTACCCAAAGCCAACAAAGTGTCCCTTCCTTCTTCTGAGAAATGTGGCCACAATCCTGCTCCCCAATTCTTTTCAGGGACCCCATTCATGTGGATAGATACCTCATAACCCTGAAACCACATTTGTATGTCATCACACTTTTTAAACTCCTTGCCTACATTCTTGGGAATGTGCACAATCCTGTCTGAGTGCACTGTGGAATTGCTGCCACCATCCGTGCTGGACTTACTCTTTAACTCCAACTCCTTGAGCCCACACTCATGGTCTAAAACCATCTTCTGTGATTCCATCTTGAGACTCTCAAGCTCTATCTGATGCCTCCTAGCTTCCCTTCTGTCCTCCAGCTCCTCTGGGGACAAACCACTGCTGCCTGACCTGGAGGGACCCCGTCTCCCAAAAGCGCTTCTACTCTAGAAATAGGCTCCTCCGCCTCCACACTAAGATCTCCAGACTGCCCACTGGCATGTCTAGCTGCTACCCAGGCCCTCAGCGCCTTTGTAGCTCCTCTTTCCTGGTAAGGCCTCTGACTTGGACCTTTAGGTTTTTGCAGATAGCCTTCACCTCCTTGGCGTTGTAGGTTTCCAACCTTTCCTCCTCAAAGGCCACTTCTAGGGATGCAACTGATGATGCTGCTGTACCAGGCATGATGCAGTAGGAAGTTTAAGTTCAAAACGATGGAAAGACATAAATAGACGCAAAAAGTATGTGGTACGTAATGGTCTGTGATATGGTAGTAGTGCACACCAATCACTGTAGGTCAAGTGCAAACGCACGTCCTATCCTCACCACTGACAACCAATGTTAGAAAAGGGGGTCTCTAGTTGGCAATGGTTTGCAACTTTGTCCAAGTAGGGACCCTTCTTCGTAGTCAGGATAAGGGGGATACACTACTGAAATAACCCCTGCTCACCCCCTTGGTAGCTTGGCACGACAGGCAGGCTTATCTTAGAGGCAGCGTGTAAAGCATTTGCACATAACCAACAGTAATACAGTGAAACACCTACAAAAGGACAACACACCAGTTTTAGAAAAATAACCAATATTTATCTGTGCAAACAAAACCAAAATGATAAAAGACCAACATACAATAATAAAAAATAGGAGGCACTTTGCAGAAATAGCTTTAAAATGCAGTTCCTTGAAGCCGGTATCTCCATCTGGAGCTACAGTGGTGCTGAAAACATCAGAATCCAACAGTTCCTGCCGACCGCGTCAGTGCAGACCGGCGTTAATGTCAGCAGACTCGTAAACAGTACCTTTGGTTCTGGCTGACCGTGTCGGTGCGGGCCGGTAGAGACAACCGTTGTGGTTGTGATGTGAAGCATAGCAGTGCGGCGTGCGGTGCCCTCAAGTCACGGTGCAGGCAGCTGCTTGGTGACGGTTGTCCAGCGGCGTCGGTGAGACCAGGGCTGCTGTGCAGAAGGAGGCAGTGCTCATTGTGGTGCTGACAGGTCACGGTGCAAGCGACAGTGCTCGTTGATGGGAGCTGGCATCAGTCGGCCCAGACTGCGGTGTGGGACGGGGCGGTGCGTCGTGTAACTTATGAGCGATGCCCCCAAACCATGGTGCGGTCACGGGTGCCACGGTCAGCAGGCAGCAATGTCGTAGGTGAGACCAGGGCAACAGAGTAAAGCGAGGGGGTGCGGAGTGCGTTGCCCACAGGTCGCGGTGCAAGCAGCGGCTCAGTGGCAGCGGCGGTCGTCGTTGGTGAGAACAGGGTTGTGGTGCGAAGTGCGGCGGTGCCCTCTGCGGTGCCTTCAGGACACGGAGTCTGCAGCTGTGTTGGCTGCTTTTCCCCCTCTGTGGCAACTGAAACCCACTGTTCCAGAGGCGGTACCCAGAGGTAAGTGAAGTCTTTGCTGTCCCTGAGAGTTCGTCAACAGGAGACAAGTTCTAGTTCAAGCCCTTGGAGATACTCAGCAAAAGTAGAGAAAGTTCAGTCCAGTCCTTTCACTGCCCAAGGCAGAAACAGCAACTGCTGGCCAACCCAACAAAGCAACAACACAGCAAAGGGGCAGTACTCCTCCTGGCAGCTCTTTCAGTTCTTCTTCTTGGCAGGTTCCTTGATCCAGTTCTGGCGTTTGGGCCCCAATATTTATACTGCATTTCTCTTTGTTCTCTGGGGCAGAGAGTGTCTGTGCTTAGTTCAAACCAGTTTGGTCCTCTCTGGCCCAGCTTCCAGGCAGGAGGTGGAGACAGTGTTGTCCAAGTCAGACCAGGCCCATTCAGGTAGAAGGAAATCTCCTCCCACTACTCTAAATGCAGCACAGGTCTATTCAACTCAGCCCTGACTTATCCCGGAAAGGCAGGGCACACCTCGACCCCCCAGTGGATGTCTGAAGAGAATGCACATCCCCAGCCCCTGTCACTCCAAAGCCAGACAGTCAATCTACAACCCAGCAGGGGCACACAGGATGGCTAAGCAAGAAAATACCTACTTTCTAAAAGTGGTATTTTCAAACACAGAACATAAAAATCACCTTTACTAAAAAATGCATTTCTACATTCTGCGTTCAGGCATACTAAACTCAATTTCTCTATCTTGTCCCAATGGGAAGATGTACTCGTAAAATGTTACAGAGTATTCCCCATTCTATCCTATAGGACAGATAGCCTTTCAACAGTGAAAAACGAATTACGCTGTAGTTCACTATCAAGACATGTCACACGCACCAGGACATGTCCTACATACACCGCACTTGGGCCTAACTTAGGGGTGACTCACATGTATGAAAAGGGAAGTTTAGGGCTTGGCAAGTGGGTGCACTTGCTAAGTCGACATGGCAGTGAAAACTGTGCGCAGACCCTGCAGTGGCAGGTCTGAGAACCCTTTGACAGGCTGCTCATGTGGGTGGCACAATCAGTGCTGCAGGCCCACTAGCAGCATTTGATTTACAGGCCCTGCACTCTTAGTGCATTTTACTAGGGACTTACCAGTAAATCATATAAGCCAATCATGGAAACCCCAATCCATAATACAATTTACAATAGGAGCACCTGCACTTTAACAATGGACAGCAGTGAGAAAGTGTGCAGAGACACTAAACCAGCAAAAACAGAGTCACAACCAGGAGGTCAGAATGCAAAAAGACAGGGGAAACATGCCAAAAGATGCGAGGCCTAACATGCAGGCTTATAAACAAGGCAGTAATCTGGTGTACCCCTACTTTGCAAACCCTACTCTAAGTGTACCTAGAGTGTGTGTAGGCATAGAGCCGAGAATCCCCCCAAGGGACGGTCCAACCCCATTACCTGATGGGAGGGAGTGAAGGACCCCGTCTTGGTATTGAGTTGGACACCCCTCACGGAATGTCAGACCAGTGCGTGGTGGATTCTTAGCATGCACGGACCCTCAATGTCAGCGGAAGTACCTCCTCTACCAATCTATTGGGATGCCTATTATTTATAATAAAGGGCGGCCTTGCGATGTGCGTGTTAGATTAGTGATGTTATGGATATGTAGATAGCATTGTCGCCTTGTGGATTAAGATAGGACGACTTTTTTACCCAGTGCGTAGAGAGGCCTAGTACATGATGTTCAAGGCATCGTGATAATGTTGTGTGGAGCTGGATGGGTAAAGAAAGGAGTTTCAGAGAAACTAATCCAACATTGGCATGCATGCAAATGTGGGCAAAAGTTCACAGCTGAAATGTTATTTTCTAGGGCAATAGAAGAAATAAGCTGCTTCGCAACATGGGCCTTACTCAGGAATATAACACCCACTCCTCATTCTAAGGGTCAATATATATAAAAGCTATCTAAAAAGCCAGCATACCATAAATGGAATAAAAGGTTAAAACATTACTTAAAATCATCTAAAAGCAAGCTTCCTTTTAAAATATTCGAAAAAATGCCTGAAAGTGATTATATTGTTAAAAGCCTCACAGTGATTATACTGCTTGAAATCCTAAGCACTCCAAAAGCCATGGTGCCTGAAAAACTAAAATAAAACAAAACTGTTTTGGATAAATTTGTTTTAAAAACAATCCGAATTGTTCCTACACGGAAAAGGCCAATTATTTCATGCGTTCCAAGTGGCAGACGCAACATTGCTGTTGCCCATAACCGCAGACGACGATCCCAGAGGCGCACCTCGAAGCAGATTTATGGCGCAAAGGTGACTCCATCCAGTTCCCACAGCAGCCGTTGAGGGAGAGACTGCATCCTGTATGCGTATTGTAGAGCTGTTGTTCGAGTCACTAGGAGCCAAGCATCCCAGGGTGGCTCAAGAAATGCATTCCTCAGCAATGGAAGACGCTGGGGACAACAATACCAATGGGCCGTTAAAGGGTCCAGCAGTAGATCAATGTCCAATGGCGCAACCAATTGTGATCCTAGGCATAGTCCAATATGCATTCGCGGCCGCAAAGCAGGCAGTGGAATACAGGTTGTATGCAGTTAAACCAAACAGGCCTGAAGGACAATAACCAGTGCTCGTCTGGTTCTCGAAGTTGAAGTGTACCAAACGTGTGAACCATGTGCTCACGGCAACGTAGCACAAGCAACACTGCCTCTATTCCGAATCGAACTGAAACGTCCATTGTGGAGCAAAAAAATTTAAATCAGGTTTCCCACTAAAAGTAGTAGGACAAGCAAACGCCCTCCAAAAACGCTTCCCTGCACGGAGTGTATAAATAATGGAATATCTCAGAAGATTGTCTGAAAGGTGCTAACCAGTCCAGAGCTGAGACATTTAAAAAAGTGCTCTATTCCCTTTGTATCAGAAACTTTAAAGATACGTTGGACTAGCTCCCCAAAATGCAGCCGGAATTTAGTGTGGAGTAGTGTCTCTATCTCAGACGAGGACCTTGCAACCTGAAGATCAAACGTCTCTCTGGCCGAAGTTAAGGCCACATCCTGTTGAAAAAGCATGGCTTTCAGTCTGCTAAGGGAATCAAAGCGTATGTTGGAAACATTTATCGAAGGCCACAGCGTTGCCTCCCTAATTTTGTGGGAAGGTAGAAACAGTACTTGTGTACAACAAGTGACTAAGGAATTAACCGTCACCAGATAAGCGATGCCCGGTGCCATTCTACAGCAACCTTGATCATTCAGCATCAAATAGCAACCTTTCGAGAGCAGTTTGAAAACTGGACATATCATGGCAGCTGGGGAACCCTTCAGATAACAAGATAAGTTTGCAACAGAAGCATTACATGCCCCATGAAGAGAAATGTCCTTGCAAACTAAGGATCCGCTCAAAGCGTCCTCACAGTCAGAACCACTAAGGAAAACCTCTGTGTCCCCTTTCCTTCATCTAAACCCGAACGGTAATTCCCAATACTCACTCACATAACTTTCCCCAGTTCTTCATATCTGCCTACCTTTTGGTATTGGTGACAATACTAGAATTGGAATATCGTGACCGGTAGGGTGATATAACCATCGATAATCCAGTCTTTGGATGGTGTCTCAGCCACGGTAAAAGGTAATTGGTCTAATTTTTCAATGTGCAGCATGGTGTATTTTGCATCTCTGCGTGCCATAGTAATTTGCCTTTCTGACAGGTCATATTCAGAAAACAGGCTGGTAGTGTTGATGTAACGCCACGGCATGTGGCCAGAACGTAGTGTTTGTAACGTCCAGCTCAGTATTATTGATTGATCGTAATTGTGACTGTCCATGTTGTAAAATAGACATGTCCTGCTGAATTATGTCGATTACAGAAGAGACAATGTTGCCCAGTGAATAAATTCTGGATGATGATGTGGACATTCCTTTGTCAACCACAGCCAAAGCCTTTTCCATATTAACCCTGTCGATCTCTCGCAATTTCTCTGCAGCTTCCTGCTGAGAAATCTTCCCTAGCTCGTTGTATGTACCATACAAGAAGCGCTTTTGACATGGGTTTCTGGGACCTAGTTAAAAATCCCTGAGATCCAGATCATCAGTGGGAGAAGCTGGCTTAGTATATGGTGCACACTTATGTAAGTGGGCACCCTGCACTAATTCACACAACCCTTATGGTGATTTTAGTGGTCTTAGACAACCTTAGATAGCTCTCTAAGTGGTAGCTGTGGAGAGCAGCCTTCAGGCTTAGTCCAGAAGGAGTGTAAAGCAGCTTGTTTTACCAGAGCATAATCTTATTGGTATAGATTAAGTTAAAAAGAACCACACAGTGGATTTATAAAAAATATGGATTTATTATAAGACACATTTATGATAAGACACATGCCCGGAGATATACAAAATGCACACAACACTTGGCAAGTAAAACAGTTAAGTAGCACAAATATACAGTGGTTGCTAGGGGAGACCAAACCATATACTAAAATAGTGGTATGTGAACCACGACTCAAGTCAAGACTATGCCTAGAAAACGTAGAAGTGCCAAGGAACCACCCGAAGTAAGTAACCAGGAACCCCCCGGAGGCCGTGTGCAGAGTGGGAACATGACCACGGATTCAATACAAGTCAATGGGTAAGTCGCTGTTGCAATTTTAAAGAAAAAGGACCCTTCCCAGTAGACCCTGAAGAGACCTCGTGGAAGATAGAATGTTGGAGAGCCACCCCACCCATGGATACCCTAGGAACCAGGATAACTACACCAGGGAATCTGGGTGCATAGGTGTGAAGTGGCGTCGGAAACCGCCGTCGAACTCAATGGAGGACTTCAGGAAGATGCCGCTGCTGAAGAAGGGGAAAGTGTCCAAGATGAGAAGTACCTGCAAGCAGAGGGGACAGAGTCTATGCCACTCAGGAGTGACCAGGAGGCATGGAAGACGAATGCCCACCGATGTCGGGTGTTGCAGGAGAGCTGATGGTGACCTTGGAGCTGCAGCTATGCGGATCAGGCGATGCTGTGGAAGACCAGGAGCCGTTCCCAAGCTGTCCCACCTTGGATGTCGAGAGTTGAGGGGTCGGTGTCCGTCGGAGCACCAACAAGCCTTGGCAACTGCAACCAACGTCGAAAGCAAAAAAGGTGCAGGGTCGGGACCAGCAAGGTTCAGGTTACTCGCCACAAGCAGGGGAGTCAGAGCAGGCCCCAAGCAATCAGAGGAGCACACTGAAGTAAAAGAAGACCCTCAAGAGGACACATAGACTGGAGGCACTTGAGTCGCAAGAGGACCTCAAGCAGTTCACCAAAGATGCAGGCCCACGGTACAAGTGATGTGGTGAGGACCAAGATCTTGGTCACAGGAGATGCTTGAGGCTGGGGCTACTTGGAGCCTGAAGATCTTGGAGGAAGGAAGCCAGCAAGCCTTTGTAGTGGCAAGTCGACGTGGTGCACAGAGGTTCGGTTCCTGCTGCTCCGTTGAGGGATACTGGCCTCAAACTTGGTGAGAGGACAGGGTAGGCCTCGAGGGATGTGAAGAACCATGACCTGTGTTGCTGAGCCTTTCAGAGTCTGTAGGAGCAGAGGATCAGCAGGCCAGTCAGCTTCATTGCGGTGCCTTCAGATGCAGGGAAGTGACTCCTTCACTTCAAAGGAGATTCCTTCAGGTGTCTTGGATGTCCACAGGCCTTGGAAGGTTCCTGTATGGAGCACGGGCACAGACGTTGCAACAGACTTGCAAGACGACGAGACCAGGAGTAACAGGAGTCTTCCCAGCTGCAGTCTCGGAGCCAAGAGCAAGGTCCAGCGAAGTCCAGAGTACCCAGACGGTCGAAGAAGAAGTGGTGTCTTGATATGAATCTTGTTCCACGACGAATCTAGGGACCCACCTACAGGTAAGCCCTTAAGTACTCTAAGGAATGGGTTGGGACGATTCAGGGTTCCCTCACAGGGGAGGGGTCAGACAGTGAGGAGGATACTCCCATGTCCTTTGTCCAGTGTCGCGCTAGAGCCAGAGCCAACGGCTCCCTGAGTTGGTTTGAACTGGACTATGCAAGGAGGGCACCAAATGTGCCCCTCAAGCAGACTGAGTAGCGCTGGCAAGCGTCCCACCCAGCCCCAATACACTAAACCCTGTTTGGGTCACACCTCCCTGTGACAGGATACCTATTGTTCTGCTTTTCCCTGCTCGAGCTTGGCTCAGGAGCAGGAGGGCAGAATCGCGTCTCTGGTCGGCAGCAGCCATGTTGTGCTGTTCGGGTCTAGAAGACTGGTACCGGGAGCACTGAGGGCCTCCCGGAGGAGCTTTACAGTGCATGGAATCATACCTCCCACACCGTTTACCATGTGGGGGTATGATTCCAACATGTTTGATACCTAACATGACAGGGTTCGTTACAGCCAGCTTAGAGTTAGCCATCGCGTAATGACGCATGGTCACTCTATATATCGTAATGGCCAATGCACTTACAACCTGGGAGAATGGACTCCGAAGGTTGTAGGTGTAGGGGTAGGATTGAAAGGCCTGCCTTAGGTGTTACTTATAGGTTTTTAGTGCAGTGACCTCAGAGATAGGGAAACCTATATCTGACGTAAGTGGTGCTAGCACCAGCTTACACAGGCTGCAATGGCAGGCCCGTAGTCACACTTTGAGTGGTTTCTCATGGGTGGCATAATACATGCTGCAGCACATGGGAGACCCCTGGTGTACCTATGCCCTGGGTACCTCAGTACCATATACTAGGGACTTATAACGGTACACCAGTAGCCAATCTGGGATGTACTTAAGTACTCACCATAACCAATTTAGGGGAGAAAGCACAGAGATTGGGGTCCTGATTAGCAGGATCCCAGTCAGACTAGTCAGAAACAGCATAGCACCAGGCAAAAAGTGGGGGTAACCATAAAAGCAGATTCTACTTTCCTACAATCAGAAAGAAGGGACAAATGTTGTTTCACCTGGGAAATTGTTGAGGTCTTTAGCCAATCTAGGCATAAATTCCCAACACTATATGATGTCACCACTATATGATGTCACCACCCCTGCGTGTTCTGACCTGTTGATCTTAAACCCTCTCGTATTACCCAGGAATCTAGACTAACATATATGTGTGTCTAGAGGCCAAACCAACCAACCATGCTGATCGGGGTCGGATGTATTGTATGATCCATTGAGGAGCATGGCATCTAGCTTATTCTCACTGTGTTTTGTGTATTGTTGCCAATGTTCAAAACGTGCAAATGTGTGAATGCTCGGTGTGTTCAAATCTTTCGCCTTAGCTAAACCAAAACAGGAAGTTTGTTGCACTGTTTTATTCAGGAAAATCACTTGATGTGGTATGAGGCATGCTGTGAATAAGGCCTCTTGTCCTGGTACCTGCCAATCTCTTCCTCCCCATATAGAGTTTGTGTCTATTGTGTCTTTCCAAAGGTCGAAACCCTGTATAGACAGTTGGAAAATAAAGGAAGCAGAGTAAATCAGCTTGGTGTTTGTGAGCATATTTATCTTTGCAGGTGTAGGTGCAAGCCTATAGTAATAAGAGGCTGCGTCTGATGTGTCAAAACCAGAAAAATACACAAACTTTTATGCAAATGTTTTTGAACTACCTTTTGGTGGTGTTGGGCAGTGTTCCCATTGGGTGTAATTGTAAACAGCACGTGGGATACTAGCTTTGTGTACAAAATGGTGACCATAATGTTGATAACAGAGCATGTCGCCAAAGTTAGATGTACCATCATACAATTCATCATTAGAAAATGCAGATGATTGCTCTAAATCTGTAAGCAAATTATGCACAGTTTCAATGTCCCAATCATCAGAGAAAGTACTAGAGGTGATGATATCATTTAAAGAAATTTTAAACAAATATGAAATTTGTAAAAGGTCAGTAGGACCATATACATCCTCTGATACCCTGTCCCATACAATTCCTTCAGGACTGGAACCGCTGTAATGTTCGCCAGGGACAAGTCTTTTAGTTCACGGTGCGATGATGCATGTGGTTTTAGAACCAAGTTCACGTGTTGGACTGCAGAGCGTTCTGGGAGATAGTGCCTATTCAGCAATAGGAAAAAGACAGTTACCAAACCAATCCATAATACCAGGAAAAGTAATCCAATTGTAATCTATAGATGTATCCAGGGAACAACGAAGTAAGTCTTTTTCAGCCAAAGATAGAAAGCATAAACTCGAGTCTTGAAAGGAAGAGGCGGTGTCGCAGCTCAGGTCCACTTGGATCCGATGAGAAATCGTCATAATGCACGAAGTAGCCAGACGCCTTCTGGTCTATTCTATGCAGCTCAGCAGATTTCATAGAACTGGTAGATGACTCGATCTGTGGCATGTTGACATAGATGTCGTCAATTTCTCTAATTGAAATTTCTGTTCTTGTTGACTGTACACTTGTAGTTGTTCCAGTAGGGGGAAGCATCATTTCATTTTCGTTCACAGCTTCTTTTTGGAAAGTGAAGTCTTCAGTGATTATTAAAGCTTCCATCTGAACTTCCTGTACGGTAGCGAGAGGAGTGCAGCAGCTACCCAGGAGCCCACGAGGCCTACTGTCGAGAATCGGCCACATAGTGTGGTTTAATCAGATCAATTGCTACAAACCTTTTGTCTCGACGGCCAGCAAGAGGCAGAAGGAGGACAGTTCTAGTTCCTTCGACAGCTAGGACAGGTACAGGCACTCTGTAAGATGGCCCAAATTCTTTCTTGTCCACTATTTTCTCTCTGACCAGGTCCCCATTCTCTGGGACCCAGGCAAGTCTTGCTATTACTGTTTTCTCTTCCCCAGTGGTGGTACGTTTCACTTGGACGTTGCCTTGTGAAGCTCTGTATTATTTTAGGTCCTGTAAAACATCCAAATGATCATTGAGGTCAAATGGTGTTTCAGCCGCCACTGTGCTGACACCATCGAGGTCGGGTACCCACAGTCTTATCCCGAGCAGGAGCTCATAAGGTATACGACCGCCGACAGGGATTTTCTTGTCATGCTGTTAAGTGCCCTCTGGACTCCATTTAGGTGATTGACCCAACTACCACCTGAGCCTAATACCCTTGCTGCTAAGGACTGCTTAAAGTCAAGGTTTTTCCTCTCCACCTCGGAATTTCCCTCAGGATGATAGAGGGGGGGGGAGTACTGCAAGGCCACACCCAAACTTCCCATGGCTTCTTTGTAGGCCCGAGAGCTAAACGCCGGGCCCTGGTCGGAATGTAGTGTGCCAATTGCGTATGTCCCGATAAAGACTCGCAAACCCTTTTTGAGCGTCAGCCGAGCGCTGGGGCCAAACCCACAGGAATCTAGAGCAAGAATCCACTGCCACCAAGATGTATCTGTAAGCCCCATCAGAGTGATAGGGGCCGCAGTGATCCAAATAGACACATGCAAGAGGTTTGTCTGAGATCAATAAAGGTGTTTGTTGTGGACGTGCTACGGTGGAGCCCTTCCTCTGCTGGCAGATTTCGCATTTAAGGACAAAGTCCTTGGTCTATTTTGTGAGACCTGGCTACTAATAGCGCTGCTTTAGTAGTGAAACTGTAGCAGTAATCCCTGCATGAGCTGAACCCAGACCCTCATGTGAAGCTAGTATTAATCACAATCTGCGATCAGTGTTCGGTAGTACTCTATCCCCCACTCCTGGAATTTGAGCATGCGGAATGTTTTGTGCATCTAACTAGTAGGAGTTCTTGAGCTGTTGCATGTGGCATTGACAGCTATCATAGTTGCTCCGTCTATTCTTGTGCTAGAGCGTGTTATTGCAGCAACCGCAGCAGTACAAACTGTCGCCTTGACGGCTTCATCCGCCATTGAATTCCCTTCAACGTGAACGCCAACACATTGATGACTCAATGTATGAATAACATGAGCCCGTGGCAGGCCTTCTTTTAGCTTCGCTACTTGTTCCCAGAGCATCTTGTGCTTTACTGTGCAACCTTTGGAATCCCTAAATCCATTCTGGCCCCAATAATGTAAATATTCGTTATAGGAGTGGATGCAGTAAAATGAATCACACTCTATAAGTGTGGGGTATTTGCTATCCGTATTTTGTAGCGCCCGTATTAGGGCTTTTAGTTCCTCCAGCTGCGCCGTACAATCTCCTTCGAGACTGTGTGTGTGTCTTTCAAGGAAGAAACTTTCCATCCAGCATGCGCCACAATTGCTGTTTCGTTCCTACGGCCGGCTGGGCAGATCCATCGGTATAAATGATACATTCATATCGATCTAGAGGCATTATTTCATTCAGTAGAGGATATTCTTGTTCATACTGCAGGAATGCTTGTGTTTATAATGTAGAACCAAATCTATAATCTACATCTGTTGCAGTGAGAGAGTTAGCCCATTGAATCCATCGTGGATGCAGTGCTTTAGCATTTGGGATGCTTGCCTTTGTAATGGCCTCTAACCTCGGTACCGGGGTCACGACAATTATGCGTTTCCCTTGTGCTAGCTCTCTCTCTCTCTCACTATAGCAGTCTGTACTGCTGTGAGTATCTTTTCAGTTGGTGCAAAATGCATTTCAGAGTTTGTGTACAAATGTGATTTGTATTCAATAGGTACTATATTGCCTTCATTAAAAGTAATGAAGGTGTACCCGGTTGGTCCAGCGACTACACGGATCACCAGGTTAGTCGTGTTGACACGTGTGTGTAAATGTTTGGAAGCTATCATGTCAGCATGTTCCTGTGTCCAATGGTGCACTGAAAAATCAAGTCTAATTAAGTCGTAGACAGGTTTTACCCTTTCTGTGTAAGCAAAAATGTATGTCCTGCCAAAATTCAAGAATCGTAAAATGGATTGTGGTCTTTTTAGAGTCGTTGGAGGTTGGAGCAGTGCACATTTTTCTAAAAATTGTGCCGCCAGGCTTTTGCCTTCACTTGACAACTTGTACACTAGAAATAGGACACTGGGGTGGGCAATTTTTGATTTTTTTAAATTGAATTCGTAACTCAGGTGAGCAAACCTAAGGATTATGTGGTTCACTCTGGCCAAGTGTTCCATTAATTCATCGTCCATCAGATAGATATCATCTACATAGGACAATGCCTCCTCATCAAAAGTTTGAAGTAACTTTGTTATCTTGGCTGAAAACAACCCTGGGCTGTTCTTATATCCCTGGGGTAATCGAAAAAATTAGTGTTGAGAGCCTAGCGCCGAAAATGCAGTCAAATATCTGCTTCCAGGTGCTATGTTTTGGCAGAAAAATCCATTTGAGATGTCTAGTGTTGTTTTGTATTTCTTCCGCACGATGTTATTCATGAATCCGGCACTGTGTACATTCTGTACTGCAAATATACATGCAGATGCATTTAAATGTCTATAATCTAAGACTAGATGATATGAATTATCAGGTTTCATTACGGGAAACAAAGGATTATTCATAGGTGAGGTGCAATTCTCTATTACACCCTGGTACTCAAGTTGATCTAAGATCTCCCTGACTTGTTTCTTTGCTTCATGTTTAATCAGGTATATTCTCTGTGGCAGAGGAATTGATTTTAATGGGATTTTGTGATGAGGTGACTCATCATCCCACCCAACAGGATTGTGGTAAAATGCAGGAGCTAACACTAACGCCCACTTCTGCGCGTATGGATTTTGAACTGATTCTGGTACGAGGTCGGAAAAGCAGGTAAAATAACTTCTTCTCCCATTCGGCAATTGTAGGAACGTAGGATATGCTTTTATGGTTACCCCCACTTTTTGCCTGTTGCTATGCTGTTTGTGACTAGTCTTACTTGGTTCCTGCTAGCCAGGACCCCAGTCTCTGTGCTTTCTCCCTTAAATTGACTATGGTGAGTACTTGGGTACATCCCAGATTGGCTACTGGTGTACCATTATAAGTCCCTAGTATATGGTACTGAGGTACCCAGGACATAGGTACACCAGGGGTCTCCCATGGGCTGCAGCATGTATTATGCCACCCATGAGAGACCACTCAAATTGTGACTACGGGCCTGCCATTACAGCCTGTGTAAGCTGGTGCTAGCACCACTTACGACAGATATAGGTTTCCCTATATCTGAGGTCACTGCACTTAAAACCTATAAGTCACCCATAAGGCAGGGTTTTCAATCCTGAAGGCAGGGTGCTCGGTTCTAAGTGTGAGGGTGCCCCTGCATGAGCAGGACACCTCTACAACCTTCGGAGTCCATTCTCCCGGGTTGTAAGTGCATCAGCCATTAGGATACATTGAGTGGCCATGCGTCATTACACGATGACCATCTCTAAACTGGCTGTAACGAACTCTGTTATGTTTGGTATCAAACATGTTGGAATCATACTCCCACATGGTAAACGGTGTGGGAGGTATGATTCCATGCACTGTAAAGCTCCTCCAGGAGGCCCTCAGTGCTCCCGGTAACAGTCTTCTAGACCCGGACAGCACAACATGGCCGCTGCCGAACAGAGACACAATTCTGCCCTCCTGCTCCAGTTCAAACCAGCTCAGGGTGCCGTTGGCTCCCGCTCTTGTGCGAAACTGGACAAAGGACATTGGAGTGTCCTCCCCACTGTCCGACCTCTCCCCTGGGAGGGAACCCTGAATCATCCCAACCCTTTCCTTAGGGCACTGAAGGGCTTACCTGTAGGTGGGTCCCTAGATTCATCGTGGGACAAGATCAACATCAAGACACCACTTCTTCTTCCACCGTCTGGGCACTCTGGACTTCGCTGGACCTTGCTCTGGACTCCGAGACTACAACTGGGAAGACTCCTGCTGCTCCTGGTCTCGTCGTCCTGCAAGTCTGCTGTAACGTCTGTGCCTGTGCTCCATACAGGAACCTTCCAAGGCCTGTGGACATCCAAGACACCTGAAGGAATCTCCCTTGAAGTGAAGGAGTCCCTTCCCTGCATCTGCAGGCACCTCAATGAAGCTGACCGGTCTGCTGATCCTGAGCTCTCACAGACTCTGAAAGGCTCAGCAACACAGGTGGTGGTTCTTCACATCCCTCGAGGCCTGCCCTGTCCTCTCACTAAGTTTGAGGCCAGTATCCCTCTTCAGAGCCGCAGGAACCGAACCCCTGTGCACTGCGTTGACTTGCCGTTGCAAAGGCTTGTTGGCTTCCTTCCTCCAAGATCTTCAGGCCTAAAGTAGCCCAAACCTCAAGCATCTCCTGTGACCAAGATCTTCATCCTCACCGCATTACTTGCACCGTGGGCCTGCATCTTTGGAGAGCTGCTCGAGGTCCTCTTGCGATTCAAGTGCCTCCTGCCTGTGGGTCCTTCTGAGGGTCTTCTTTGACTTCAGCAGGCTCCCCTGATTGCCCGGGCCTGCTCTGACTCCCCTGCCTTTGGCGAGTCACCTAGACCTTGCTGGTCCTGACACTGCACCTTTTTCGCTTTCCATGTTGGTTGCAGTTGCCAAGGCTTGTTGGTGCTTCCGACAGACACCAACCCCTCAATTCTAGACATCCGACGTGGGACAGCTCGTGAATGGCTCCTGGTCTTCCACAGCGTCGCCTGGTCCACACAGCTGCAGCTCCAAGGTCACCGTCAGCTCTCCTGCAACACCCTAGTAAAGGACAACAGGAGTATGACCGATAGACCAAGTTGAGATCTGGGTAAGTATACGTAATTAACAACAATGTCTCAACCGGATTCAATGAGGCAGGCAGATACAAGTGTATGTACACGACATTACAAAGCAGAAGCAAAAAGGGGAGACTCCCAGTATTCTTTCAAAAGTGCTCATGGCATCATATATTTAAATTCACAGTTTATACAAAACAGTTATAGCAGCACTGTGGGCATAAATTACGAAGGCAACCCAAGAGAACTTTGTGCACGTTGTGCTCGTGAAACAATGAGTGGCGGCGCAAGTGACAAGTGGAAAAACACAGCGAAAGACGCAAGGTGACAAGGTGATGAAAAAATATATGTACAAGAATCAATGGTTCAGTAGATTTAGTTCTTATCAGTGATTAGAAGGTATATAACATTTTATGAACCAAGGTTGAGTATGCACCGTGAGTTGCGCTGTACGGTTGGTTGACGGCGTTTCGATCCTATTTAGTCAGGATCATCTTCAGGACCGGGTTGCCAAATTTATTTGGGGTGCTGTATAAAAAGGAAAGGGAAAGTTGAGGGAGGAACGGGGAGGGGGAAGTAGCGCAGGTGCAAGGAAGAGGATGAAGTGGGAGGAGCGCAGCCTACCTGTACAGTGACAAGGAGAGGCTAGCCAGTAAGTCCACTGGTAAGTCAAAGGATAAGTATGGATGGTGGCAGCGTGGGAATGTATAGCGGGGCCTGTGGAGGCTGTGTGCAATCCTAGGAAAAGGGAGGATGGTCAGGAAGAGTGCGGCAGAAATGACTCACACGGAAAGGAGGAAGGTTCGCCGGTGTGCGGAGGAATCCCCCTCTTCTCCTCCAGGATCTTTGATTCTACTTAGCAGACGCCACTCGACGCTGCTCCGGACGTGTGATTCCTCCGCACACCGGCGAACCTTCCTCCTTTCCATGTGAGTCATTTCTGCCTCCTCATTACCCCCCATATCCGGTTTTTTCCCCCCGCACTCTTCCTGACCATCCTCCCTTTTCCTAGAATTGCACACAGCCTCCACACGCCCCGGCTATACATTTCCACGCTGCCACCGTCCATACTGATCCTTTGACTTACCAGTGGACTTACTGGCTAGCCTCTCCTTGTCACTGTACAGGTAGGCTGCGCTCCTCCCACTTCATCCTCTTCCTTGCACCTGCGCTACTTCCCCCTCCCCATTCCTTCCCTCAACTTCCCCTTTCCTTTTTTATACAGCACCCCAAATAAATTTGGCAACGCGGTCCTGAAGGTGATCCTGACTAAATAGGATCGAAACGCCGTCGACCAACCGTACAGCACAACTCACGGCGCATACTCAACCTTGGTTCATAAAAAGTTATATACCTTCTAATCACTGATAAGAACTAAATCTACTGAACCATTGATTCTTGTACATATATTTTTTTATCACCTTGTCACCTTGCGTCTTTCGCTGTGTTTTTCCACTTGTCACTTGCGCCGCCACTCATTGTTTCACGAGCACAACGTGCACAAAGTTCTCTTGGGTTGCCTTCGCAATTTATGCCCACAGTGCTGCTATAACTGTTTTGTATAAACTGTGAATTTAAATATATGATGCCATGAGCACTTTTGAAAGAATACTGGGAGTCTCCCCTTTTTGCTTCTGCTTTGTAATGTCGTGTACATACACTTGTATCTGCCTGCCTCATTGAATCCGGTTGAGACATTGTTGTTAATTACGTACTCCTGCAACACCTGACTTCGGTGGGCATTCATCTTCCGTGCCTCCTGGTCACTCCTGAGTGGCATAGACTCTGTCCCCTCTGCTTGCAGGTACTTCTCCTCTTGAATCCACCTTTGGGTTCCATCGGACACTTTCACCTTCTCCAGCAGCAGTATCTTCCTGAAGTCCTCCATTGAGTTCGATGGCGGTTTCCAACGCCACTTCAGACCTATGCACCTGGCTTCCCTGGTGTAGGTATCCTGGTTCCTGGGGTATCCCCTAGTGGGGTGGCTCTCCAACCTTCTGTCTTCCATGGGGTTTCTTCAGGGTCCACTGGGAAGGGTCCTTCTTCTTTAAAATTGCAACCGCAACTTACCCATTGACTTGTATTAAGCCCGCAGTCGTGTTCCCACTCTGCATACGGCCTCCGTGGGATTCCTGGTTACATACCTTGGGTGGTTCCTTGGGTCCCTGGTACTTCTACGTCTTCTGGGTATTGTGGGCATCCAAGACACCTGAAGGAATCTCCCTTGAAGTGAAGGAGTCACTTCCCTGCATCTACGGAGATATCACTCCGGGGGTGATTCATGCGCTTTATAAGCTTTTAAATTAAATTATAGTCTTGACTTGAGTCGTGATTTGCATACCACTATTTTAGTAAATGGTTTGGTCCCCCCTGGCGACCACTGTGAATTCGTGCTACTTACCTGTTTTATTTGCAAAGTATTGTGTGCATTGTGTATATCTCAGGGCAGGAGATAATTGTATGTGATCCTTGGCACTTCTACGTTTTCTAGGCATAGTCTTGACTTGAGTCGTGGTTCACATACCACTATTTTAGTATATGGTTTGGTCTCCCCTAGCAACCACTGTATATTTGTGCTACTTAACTGTTTTACTTGCCAAGTGTTGTGTGCATTTTGTATATCTCCGGGCATGTGTCTTATCATAAATGTGTCTTATAATAAATACCTATTTTTATAAATACGCTGTGTGGTTCTTTTTCACTTAATCTATACCAATAAGATTATGCTCTAGTAAAACGAGCTGCTTTATACTCCTTCTGGACTAAGCCTGAAGGCTGCTCTCCACAGCTACCACTTAGAGAGCTTTCTAAGGTTGTCTAAGACCACTAAAATCACCATAAGGGTTGTCTGGATTAGTGCAGGGTGCCCACTTACATAAGTGTGCACCATATACTAAGCCAGCTTCTCACAGCAATCCATTACGAACTCAGGTGGCCAATCCTTTTTGGCCAAAAGAATGTCGTAACCATAGGCCAGGTTCTCCCAAAAGAGACCCCTCACTTTCTTGGGTATGTCCCCCTCCATTTGGAGCATTATTTTGTATAAACAATGTGGGACACTTACCCTTATATCAGGTGCTTCCACCGTGATATGCTCACTCAGCGCTACTACCCCCAGAAAGTCCATCAGGTTCTGGCGAGCTATGGTGACTTCTGCCGCGCTGTCCAGCATCGTCACTGCCCATTCCCTGTTCAGAAGCAGAGTCCTCAGCAGCCTGGGCATTTCTAATTTGAATCCTGGCTACCTTTTTCTTTTTAAATTGAGGTTTTGAAGTCTTTTGTTTGTTTCCTGTTTAATGATGTAATCTGAAGTGTGATGTGTCTCCCTTTTTGGCTTGACTCGCTCTTCCGATCTGTGCTCTGACCGTCCGTCTCTCTCTGACCGTTTTTCGGATTGATCCTGTAAGGAACAAGAGGAACGTGTATCAGTATCCTGATACCTATCAGGTTTTCTAATATTGTCACGGTTGCTCACATTATATCTCCGGTCGGTGTGTTCCTGTTGAGGAGACCCACCCCGTGACTGTGTGTGTTTTTTTTGTGTTTATTATCCCACTTATTCTTTGAAGAATCGGGTGCTTGCTTAGAGTTATTCTTTTCAGAACTACTCTTACCTATTGGTTTCCCAGTTTGGCTCCCAGATTATCTCTGCCTAAAGAGGCATATGTTTCTTTGATAATCTTAGGTAATTTGTGCTCTTGCTGTGCGGGAGTAAATTCCCTTAGGCGTTAGTGTATAGCCACCGCTGTTGCCTCCCCTTTTATGTTACTCAACATAATGGTAGATACCTGGGCAAAATTGCCCATCAGTTTAATTCCCAGATCTAAGACAGGCTCTGCCCCGTACTCATTCTGAATCTGTTTCAGTACATCTGGAATGACTGCTATTGAGGGGGTACCATGCGTTCTGGTATATACGGCAGCGAAGACTGTACCTCAAGTGGAACAATCTTCTAACTGGGGATCCATCCCCATCAGCAAGCAATTTGTCAGTATTCTGTGTTTTTCCTGTGGGCCTGTATGGGGAAAGACTGCTTTAAGCTGTGCTGTCTTTTGTGCCATCCAGAACAGGATTTGCTCCCGGCTGGTGGGAACCTTTCCCATGATCACATTTAGGGGCCGATTCCAATTCAGGCCGGAAATCTCTCCGACCGAGCCGGACCCGGAGAGATTTCCGACCGAATCGGACCCTAGCAGTCCGACCGAATGAGTATGATGCGTTCGCATGCTATCGGACTCGATTCGGTCGGACTCCCATTGAAGTCAATGGGAGCCGGTCGTACAACGCGTACGCGGGCTCCCATTGACTCAGTGGGTGCGAGGCGAACAAGGGCGCCCCTACAGCGGGTACGCGTCGGGCGGGTCGCGCCGCGCATGCACAGGTAGGGGGACCCATGGGTCCCCCCTGTGTGCGAATCGCGCGGCTAGGCGCACAGGGGGTCCGACACGGACCCCCAAAGTGCGGCTCCGACTGCTCTTTTGAGCCGGACGGCGCGAGTCGGTCGGACTGCTCGCGGCGCGCATCGTACTTACTCCGGCCGGGGAACGTCTCCATTGCGCGGTGCGAGTCGTGTCCGTGCGAGTCGGTCGGAGCGGTTGGGTCCCGCGAACGCAGTCGGTCGGCGATTTCGTGTACGTTCGCATCGTACTCGCTCGCCCAGACGCACGTCCGACTCGGTCGGGAAACAGGGCTCCGAATCGGATCCGGTAATGCCGAGTCCGATTCGGAGCCCTACCGGCCGAGATCGGAATCAGCCCCTTAGTGTTTGCAGGCTAAAACCTGAGGTAGCCATGTGCGGTTGTGCATACTGAGCAACCCCCACAGGTTGGACTGTTAATGTTCTCATACATATTGTGTTAGATTCCTGTACATTTTTACTAAATCTCTGAAAAGTTTGCGCATTCCTGCTGGCGTTAGGGCAGTAACTTCTGGATGCGGGGTGTATGATGATAAGACCGGCGAGGTCGCCCCCCCCTCTGCTGAGCGGACTTGTTCTGTTGTATGGGATAGGGAGCCTTTAAACCAATTAATGTGCTCTTGGTAATTTAATGGGACTTCTAAGTCCACGTATGGAAAATACTCTTCAGGTGGTTCGTTTTCAATGTATTCATAAAATAACCATGCCTCATCCACAAAGGTAACATCTCCACCTGTTGCCGGGAGGCCATGTTGAAATAATTTCATAGTAACCGCCTGTCTGCAATTTTCTGAAATATTTAGTGTATCTATCTCTTCTCCAAGTCTCTCATTCTGTTCGGTCATTGTTAGAGCAGTATTATTTAGCTTATTTGTTATAGAGATATGGTGTGCATAGTGTGAGAACCTTATAATCGCCCAAGCTTGATTTAACCTACAGCCAATACATTGGGTATGCCTACTCATCTGAGGCGGATTTGTTTTCCTTCCCACTATGGATGTCCCCGGTTAAAATGTGAGTAGGAGTCTCTGAGAAAGCACGGCTGAACTACTCAGATTTGACTATTAAATAAGTGTCTAACCAATGTTGGCGGCGCCATGTCATGTAGTTCCTACCAATCCATTGGACCTGCGCATTGTTCGGACAACATAAACTAAGGGCTTGGTGTCAAGACTGATTCCAGCCACCCCCGCAGGATATGTTGGCCTATAGACCAGCTAGCTCACAGTGCCACCATAAGCCCCCCTAACCTACCAGGGAGCAAATGGTTTCTGGCAACCACTAATGACAACCCTGATTCCTCAGGAATCGTGGAAACAGTACAGAACCTTTCGCTCAGTCACTCGTGCTCATTTATTCTCAGAGAAATATACAGAGAATACACAATGGGACGTTTTCAATAATATTTATTGAACCAACGTTATTCTTGCATAAAATACATGTGCTGCAATGATTAGTAGACAGAAGCATATAAAAGTGATTACAAGCACCAAGAGCGTAAATAGTAGATATAGTTCTGCCATGGTGCTAAACAATTGTATATATGCAGGCATATCAACAAGGCAGTAATCTGGCATACTCCTACTATGCGAACCCTACTCTAAGTGTACCTAGAGTGTGTGTAGGTGTACAGTCAAGAATCCCCCCAAGGGACGGTCCAACCCCATTACCTGATGGGAGTGAGTGAAAGACCCCGTCTTGGTCTCGAGTTGGACACTCCTCACGGAATGTCAGACCAGTGCGTGGTGGATTCTCAGCATGCACGGACCCTCAGTGTCAGCGGAAGTACCTCCTCTACCAATCTATCGGGAGGCCTAGTATTTATAAGAAAAGGCGGCCTCACGATGTGCGCATTAGATTCTTGATGTTACGGATATGTAGATAGCATTGTTGCCTCGTGGATGAAGATAGGACGACTTTTGTACCCAGTGCCTAGAGAGGCCTAGTACATGATGTTCAAAGCGTTGTGATAATGTTGTGCGAAGCTGGATGGGTAAACAAAGGAGTTACAGAGAAACTAATCCAACATTGTCATGCATGCAAATGTGTGCAAACGTTCACAGCTGAAATTTTATTTTCTAGGGCAATGTAAGAAATAAGCTGCATTGCAACATGGGCCTAACTCGGGAATATAACACTACAACAATGAAAAATCAGTGTCTTTAAGTAAAACAGTGAACAATGAAAAAAAAATAGAGACAGTCTACAAGTATATGTTTTAAAAAATGTACTGTCAGACCATTTGGTGCAATACACAACCATATCGCAGTGAGGTTTGGGGAAGAAGCTTGCACTTCCGTAGTCCATTAGTAATTAGAAGGTACTCCTGGAATAGTCTACCAAAGGATAGACATTTCCCATTAACTTTCACACAATCTGCATCAGAAGTCATGGAGTAGTCATAAATGGCACTGGAAGGCACTGCTCAAGAAAGCCAACACAATTTAGCATCCCAAAGTGATGTTATGGAACTCTCACACTTGTTGGTGACCCAGAGCAGGCGCTGCTGGTGAGCACTCTTGCCCAAAGGAAGCACTCCCAGAGGAAGCTGACAGTTTCAGCATCGTAAAACAATGAAAAAGCATCGAAATGGAAATCTGCTTCCCAGTTATCCATTTTGTTAAAAATTCTGAGCCTACAGTGTAACAAAGCCACTGAAGCCCCTGCAGAGGGCCACTCCCATACCTTGACAGTTGCTACGCTTGCGGCCTAACATATCAGTATAGAGCTGCATTGTAAAAAAAAAAGGCCCTGGCTGTAGTAACAATCCATATCCATACTGTCAATACATTTGAGGGCCCCAAGCCATAACAAGACAAAAGGGGTGTTGTAATACAACCAAGGCCTCCATACACTGCAGGATGGCAGAACCACATTGTCATTAAACAAATGGGTCAGTAACAGGAACTTTGCCCAAAAAAACTACTGACCATGGAGAATGACTCACACACAGACCAGTCCAGTATCTCACCATCATTAAACCCGAGGCCCCAGAGGCAGACATCAGGCCAAAATTCCACTGTAAATACTAACACATTTTCTTATAATTATAAATACCACATGTTTTGCCATTTCTAAACGCTGTGAATAATGTGTACCTATTGGCCAATTTAATGCATTCAGTTAATCAATCTCAAAATGATGAAAGCCTGAGCTGATCTTCATAGTAGTTGAACTTTTGATCTGCAGCACATATGGAGGCCAGCAGAGAAGATTAGTTGACTGAGTAACCATGCTGACATTAATATTGAGGTTTTTTTGGAAGGCAAAAAGATGGTTTGTGTTTGGTTCAGCAGTGACATCATGGCTAGTCTGAATGTCTGGTACCTCTCAAAATATTTTGCAAGGAGGTTTAATCATTTTAAGATCAGTTTTGCACACAGCAGGTTTGAGGACCTGCCAGAATAAGAGGTTGGGCTGCATGAAGTGAATTTAGTCTTGTTTGTCAGCCGTACACCTTCCTTGCAACACAGTCTGTAAATTTCAGTGAAAGGCACTGGATGCAGCAGTCATTTAATAGTGTAAGATCTTGATCACAGTTTTGGGAGTTGGAAATAAATGATGGTCACTTTGAGGAAGAGATACATACTTGCATATACTGGGTGAAGGAGACCAGAATTTCATTACAAGATCGGAGGCTAGCATTATGCATTAATTCTTTTAACAGCATTCCTGCAACAACTTCAAAGAACTGTCATAACTTCACCATAACAACCATTCTTCAGTTAGAACATCAGCCACCATATATCGTTGTCACAGAATCCTCATCCTCTTTTAAATCTGTAATGAAGCAATACTTCTGACTTCAACTCCAAAATCCTCTGTTGCACCATACTTAAATCCAAACCTTCTTCGTTATCTGTAAAATAAATACAACTCAACTGTAAACAGTATCTAATTTTTCTTTATTGTTAACTATAATTTTCTTTATACAAATTCTTTAAATAATGACTTTCCATGAAAAGGTTAATAGGTAATACATTACCATTAATGTATTTATATATAGTTTTTATATGTACATCTACTTATGGTTGAGGTGGAAGAGATAATGCTAGCCTCCATATCTTTACAAATAATCTAGATTCTCTCTTCATATAAACTGGAGAATCACCATTTCATTAGAAGATCCGAGGTAGCATTATTAAAGCTTTTCAAAACCACATTTGCCACACGCTCAACTGGTCTAAAGTAATGTTTTGGAAACACCCCCCCCCCCCACCACCACTTGACCAGTCAACCACTCTAAAAATGTCTTCAGACCTTCCTCCTCTCTAAAAGGCTTTACTTGCCATGGCACCTCTGATAGAATGTGGACCATACTTCATCACATTCACACTTTCTTATTTTATTACAATTTTAATCCATCTAGCAATTGTTGCAGTTGACACTGCCCTATATGGTTTCACAAAAGATAGCAGCGGTTGATTTTCGCCACCTGGTCTGAATTCTAACATTCTGTACTCATAAACGTGCATATATTGTACCATGCACAACTTCTCACATTCTACAAATTTTGGATTACTAATTGATTCTAACATATTTTTTTCCTTTTACAAATCTCAATATTACCTGGTTTGGACCATAAACTCTACTAATTCCCTCTAATGCTTTTACATCCGATACCCTTCAGCATGATATTAAGTATAACCATGCTGCCAACTTCAATGACATCCTTTAAATCAAAATATTTATTCATTGGTCAAGGCTCAAACAAAACCAGCACCAAATCCACATCCCAAAGTACATCATACCTAATCTGAGGAGGCTTTCTTAATCTCATACTTTTCATTATCATACAAACCAAAATGTCCCTACCTACCACTTACCATCATTCAACGGAAACCTGCGGAAACAGCTGACCTATAACAAATAACTGTTCTGTAACTTAAACCTTTCTGAAACTGCTCCACCAAAAAAGTAGCTATCACCTTTACAGGAGCCTCCAAGCATTCAAAATCCCTCTCCATGCGGCAACCAATTAATACTGTCCATATGCCCTTATATCTTCATCTTGTTCCAGGCGTCCAGGATTCCTCAAGAAGTTCCACAACCCCTCTCGAAAGACCTGAGTAACTTCCGGATCTCCTGGCAATTTCCAGACAAGAAGATTCAATACTCTAGTCATTATTAAATTATGTTCTGGTCCCTCTCCATTTTTTATCAGTCATTCTCTTGCTAGAATTAGAAACTCTATCTTGCAAGCCATTTCCAATACTGGACTCAAACTTCAGAAGGCCAAAAAGATGTGACCAAAACTAACTGACATCTCTCTCTTCTCAATTCCAGAAGTACCCTCTGCAGCAGTGCAACTTGCATAACTCTGATATCCCATCCATTTCTGCTGAAATGCATTTACCACCACTGCTCTAGGATCCAGTAACCAACTGAAATCATTATTTATTAAAAAAGGTAACCTGCTCACAAATAGATCTAACTTAAGCGAACCCCATTCCTTGTCTAGTCTCCTGAAACAACATAGATCTAATTTCCAGTCTCTGTAATCCCTCATTTATCTGGAATTTCAATCTGCTATTGAATTCTCCTCTCCTGGAAAATATTCTGCTTCAGTGTTATCTTGTGTTCCAGGAAAAAAAAACATTTCCCCTTTAGCAAATCTGTCAACTGACGGGATCTGCTTCCCTCTAATCGATTTATATATTACAGCTGACACACATGCATATTAATACCACTTCACCTTTTCAAATGTCGGTTAAACTGCTCCCAAAAGTATACAAACCTGCTGTCAATTCCAAACAATTTAAGTGTTGTTTCCTCTCCAGTCCTGACCAACAACCCCATGTCTCCTGAGGGCCCAGGTGTGCACCCAAGCCGTGCAAAATTGCATCTGTGTCCAAAAGAAAATCTGTTTTTGCATTTTTGCTCATTCCCCTGCTTCTCCCCTCTCTCCAGTTCAGTGCAAATCCCTGCCCTGCCTCCTATCCGAACTTTTGGTTCCTCTGTCTCTGTTTCTCATCCCAGGTCCAGAGCGCCCCGAACTCTTCTCTCCCCACCCCGGTCCCTGACTTCCATGAGTCATGCCATTCCTTACCCAGTCTCTGCTCCGATATTGCTTCTGACTTCTTGGTCCCTGCCTATCTGGTACCCATCACTCCTTCCGCACCCTGCCTTCTTCACATATGTGTGCCTTTATAATGTGCCAATAATGAGTCTCTATGCATGAGCACATTTAACTGAGACAAATCCAAAACCCTACAAGTTTTGAACCAGAACCACCAAATCCATATCTTACTAGGCTTGCTCACGTGGCTCAAGTAGATCTGGAAGAGCAAACCAGCCAAATCTGAAATTTGGCATCGCCACCATTGAAAAAGTGCCTGATTGAAAATGTCAAATCCATTAAGTCTACAAAAGTTATTTCTGCTCCTATCGAGGTCCTGGATCTGCAACCTTTAACTTAAAGGCAGAAGACAAAGTTGAGAAAGGCACGTAATAAAAAAATAAAAAGCATTCCTTAAACAACCACTTCGCGAACCTGTGGTAAATCCGGTACAATTGGATGCTCATCCAACTGAAAGAATGAAAGTGTTTCCACCAATTCTGTAAAGGACAAGCCAACGGCTGTGCAAAATCTAACACAGAATTCCACCCCTATGCTGGGTAAGTCATAGACTTTAGCAGAGACTAAAAGTAAGAAACAAATTGAAACTAATTCATCAAAAGCCTAGAATATTTCCATTGAACTATATCACTTGTTTGCCCTTCATTTAATCTGCTGGCTCTGATCCATCTGTAAAACAACAATCAGAGGTACACTCTAATCCACAAAATCGGGAAATCTGTGGTATAAAAGTTACCAATAATGCACAGGTCATGTTTTATCTGGAATACAAATCAAGGTGTACATTTGATATCTTAAACAGAGGGAATATAGTTAAACTTCTGGCCGGACACCCTGACCTACAGCATCTGACCATATCACACAAAGAGTCAATAGAATTTGATATCCCTCAGTACCAAAGAAGTGACACTAACTACATCGCTGAGTAAGTGGCAAGCTACATTTTCTCAAAAAATGCTATTTTTATAGAATTTGAGATCACTATCATCAAACCAATGTCAGATGTGTGTCCAGACTTACTCTTTCCACAGGAACTGCAAAGCACAAACATTGGAGATTACTGTTGTCAACGTTAAAGCACCCATACCCCCCTGGACTGATTCTGAAGAATGACCCTGAAGCAAGCAACCAGCATGATCAGAATCTATGCAACGTCAAGATAAATCCAGCAACCTCACAAGGCAAACATTCTAGGCAGGTTAAAGAACTAATTGATAATGTTACATATGAAGACTAGCATTGGCTTTCGACTGCTCTTCATTGTCAGAAGACTGACTGATTAGGGCTCATTCAAAAACATTCAACTTAAAACATATCAGTTCATGGAACCTACATGGTATTTCAGAATCATAAAATATTGTTATTACTTTGATATAATATGTTTCCTAGAAAGTGCAAGACTGACATACAGTTGCCAGGCATTGGGAGACAACGCAGACACACAAAAAGCGATTTTAGGTAAAGGCCATCTCAGGGGTGGCTTGGCTACATACATAAAATCACGCAAGTATATAAGTATCATACACTAAAACTAACAATCCCTACTGGTATTTAAGAGATAAAGCCATTACAATGCTAATCTTAAACATATATAAACCCAGTATCAAAAAACAAACAAAACACCATCAGGGACATTCTTACAACAGTGCAACAATTAAAATATAGTTATCCAGAAGACAGTTGGCTAGTAACAAGAGATTTTAACTCAAATGTAATTATCACAACAGACTTTGATGAATCAACATCAATACAGGATGTCTTATGGTACATTTCACTAACTGTAACTGCACCACAAAGGAGAGGCAGGCAAAGGGAGCATTTAGTAAAGAATCTCCATTTAATGGGTCTTAGAGTTCTCAATTAGAGATTAAAAAAGACATCAGTGGCTTCAACACATTACTCAGTCTTTAGGAAAGCTATACTGGACTATACTCTGTTTATTCTAGGCCTGGGTGGAATTTTCAATTCTGCCGGTGGATTTAGAGGAATTTTGGTAAGTCCTTGTTACTCTTGTAACATGGAATTATTGATAGATTAAAATGCAGGTGCTCCGCAGACGGAATCAAAAATATGCAGTGGTATCTAAAGTGAGAAACTACTACATACCACTCTGCGCCCTTGCGCACTCTGCAGTGATTAAAAATGTTAATCACTGCAGAGTATTTAAGGGGCGGGCGCTGAGTGATATGCAGAGGTTTCTGAAGTTTGGAAACCACTGCATACCACCTCCTACATACTCTGCAGTTTTAATCATCACTGCATAGTATGCAAGGGCGTCGAGTGGTATTTGGCTGCGCTATTTTCTTAGGGCAAAATTCATCCAGTTATGGATGCGAGGATGCATTTTGTGATAAGAAAATGATGCCAAATGGCCTGTCCGCCTGTCACAGAATCTGGTGGAATTTTAATGTAATTCCACATGATTCCGCACAATAAACTCAGAGGAATCTGCTCACCCCTAGAAAAAACATCAGAAAGTGATCACCTCGCTCAGGTTGTTACAGTAATAATCTTTAACCTCCTCTTGGCGAAATCATGACCTGGCTCAGACAAAATAAGCACTGAGAATCCCAAAAGATAGAGGTGAATGGTTAATGCACAAGAATTATTCAAATGCTTGAAAGCCGGACAGCCTCCCAAAAAACATGAGGCTAGCAAAATCAATCCGATTAAACTTTTGTAGGACTACGTGGATGGTATTACAAATAGTTGTAAAGAGAAAACTAGAAAAAAAATCCTAACAATCTGTGGTTCAATAGAGAGCTTCAAAAGAAGAAATATGAATACGTAGGGAAACCAAACAAATGCTCAAAAATCCGTCTAACTTGGCTTGTTGCACAAAATCAAGAACGTGCAGAAACAGTACAAACAAGTTAACTGGAATGCCAAACAACAAATAAGTGACAACTTCTGGACTATGCTTCTAGCTGCTTACAATAAGGGCAACCCCAAAACATTGTGGTCAGCCATCAATAAATTGGTCGATAGCCATACATCAGTGCATAATCACAATATCACGGAAGACTGTTAAATCACATTCCTACAGTCATTGTATGATGAGTCTACAACATTTTACATCAAGCAAGTTGCAAACTTTGAAAGAAAATGGAAGGGATAAATGTTAAATCAATAACTGCCATAATTAAAAATAGAAAACAAGATAGCACTCTGGGTTCAAGTGGACTTGCAGCCACTCTTTTCAAAATCAGTCATGGCTTTTGGTCAAATATCTTTACCCAAATGTTCATTGAATGCTTGTTTCATCCATCCCGGACTCTTGGCGCGGATCTATACTGCAACCAGCCCATAAAAATGGGAATAGTAAAAACCTAGGGCATTACCAATTAATCACATTATTGAAAATTGAAGGAAAATATTTTGCAATTTTTATTCTTCAAGATCTAGAGCAACGGATAGCAGAATATTACTGTATATATGTGGATAAGAGTTCAAATAGAAAGTTACAATACAGTATCTAAGAAAATCTATACCACAAATGGAATGTGTTTTGGGCCCAATTCTCTTCAATCTTTTTACGCAGACCTACACAACACCCTAAGCGAAGCAACAGCTGATTCTCCAATACTAGGCCTGATTCAGCTGCTATATAATATAGAATGCGGATGACACCCTTCTTATGAGCAAAACTCCAATAGTTCTTGAGAGACTACTTGATAAACTTGGTAAATATTGCCAAAGTAATAAGCTAGAAATTAATCTTGAAAAACAAAGATCATGATAGTTGGACAGAAAATGAAAAAAGCAATTTGCTTGCTTTATTAACCAAAAAGGTTGAAGTTGTAAAATCTTATAGATACTTAGGCACCATGTTTGAGCATTGTGGTTCTTTTCTCAACCATAAAGCCACGGCAAACTCTCGGACTTATGACTTTAAATCATTGCCCTCCAAACTACAGGGCCCTTCTCTGGATCCATTACTAAATTGCTTAATTAAAAGCAAATAGAAGCATCACTAACCTTATGGATTGGCAGCCCTAACTGATTTCTTTGCACCACTTTTGAGCGCGATCATCGCCAAAATATATAAGAATATTTTCTGCTTACTACCAAAGGCTTCTCAATGTCAAATTAGTTTGGAGTTCGGGCCGTGTAACCAGTTGATAGTAAGACAACTATCATTTGTCAAACTAATAATAAAATGTAAATTTCGAACATTAGCACGCTGGGTCATCATATTTGGTCTGAAATATGTAGCAGGAATATAAGTCCCAAAAAACCTATCCTATAACTTACTAACAACACCCCTCAAATTACTGCAGTTAAAATAACTTTAGGATGAAAGAATGACTCCTAATTTATGTAAAAAAAAAACACTGGAAAGAAAATTGCAAAAAAAATTATTTTATCGAAGATAAGCACTGTTTCAGCAAACGCTTCCATGTATGGACTGTGATCACCTCATACATGATGCCAGACAGCAGGAATATCTGCACCAGACCTATGCGGCCAGAATCAAACGAAAACTGCTGAAGCATAGAATTGGGATGTTCCATTCAAAGGACAAAACTCTTCTATAGGTGCCCTAAGATTTGAACCTAAGTTGCAAATTGCGTTTGTTATCCTTCAGAATCAATATTACATCGGTTATGCACATGGTCTGACTTTAACCAGGAAAGAAGACTCCTTTTTGAACCACTTTTTTATTGATGAACATACATACCTGCTGACAAGCCTTAATTGCATGCTTAGATGGCTCAAATAGTCAGCACAACTGCACAAATAGTCAGCACAACTGCAGATACATTACATTTTCCATTGTAGTTGAAAAGAAATGAAACAATAAGTATATTTTATTATAATAATATTTTATCGTGCTTTAAACTGCACAGTTACATTGAATTTTGATAAAGGTTTTTTACATACTCAATTCTCATAATGTTGTAAAGATTTTTCTGAATCAAGCAATAAGCTATTACTTTAACCCACACCTATTGGTGTTGCCAGTGCTCTCTGATTCACATTCAAGTTTGGTTAAACTGAGAGCAATTCAAGTAAACGTCTCCAAAAGCTAATATTAAACAAACTTCAGTTTCATTTATTTTCTTCCATTCATTTATTTTGTTCCAAATATTCTGTTTGTTTAATTTGATTGTAAAGCATTCCTGTTTTGGTGGGCTTAATGTACTAGGTGAAACACAAATAGGGACATGCATAGGATTTTTCAACAACTGTTTACATTTAAACCTGCGACTTGTGATATATTATATACTACTGACTAAGCAGAATACATCTTTGCTTGATGGACGTTTTCTCCTACATTCTACTTGTTTTACATCATTTTATATGGCCTATTATTTGCACATAAAGTCGCTTTTGTTATTCAGATAACATCATTGTTTGATTTTCAATCTAATAATTAATGTTAAGTTTTATGTTGTTTCCCAAACAATAGTATTACAATGCATTGACTTCCTTAAATGCTCACAATTGTATTTGGATTGAGCCCTGTTGCGCGTGTTGTACCAGCGACCCCACCAACTACTGCAAGCAGGGGCTATTCACTAACCAAAACTGCTTTGTCAAAGAGGAAGGTGTGGCATCCAGAGACTGCAGGAGTGTGGAAAAGCACCATGGATACTGTGGCCATGATGGTGAGTGGCAGTCAACACAGAAAGGAATTCCAGAAAACACTAACACTGCAGTTAGCTGGAAACTACTTGCTGATGTATCACTGTTTTTGACTTAGATTGACTGGGATCCTGCTATTCAGGTCCCCAGTTTATCTGCTTTCTCCTATAAATTGATTGCATGTACTTTAGGTACACTCCAGATTGGATTCTGGGGTACCCTTATCAGTCCCTAGTATATGGTACACCATGTACCCAGGGCATAGGTAGCCCCAGAGGCCTCCCAGGGGCTGAAGCATGTATTATGCCACCCCTGAGAGGCCATTCAAAATGACACCACAGGTCTGCTACTGCAGCCTGTGTAAGGAGGTGCATGCACTCCTTACTTAGATATAGGTTACCTATATCTATTCTAATTCACTACACATATAATCCTATCAGTCACCCCTATGGCAGGCCTTATCAATCCTGAAGGCAGGGTGCTGGGTTTTGTGTGAGAGGGTGCCCCTGCATGAGCAGAGCCCCTCTGAAGCCTTCGGAATCTATTCTCCGGGGTTGTCTGTGATGCAGCCAACCATATATACTTAAGTGCATTATAACTAGGGCTCCCGGTTTTATGGTATTTATTTTTTTAACATTTCCGTCTGTATTTATCCATATTTATTTTTTGTCATTTTATCTGTATATATCTGTATTTATTTTTGTCGCATAGCAAAAAAAGACGTTGCAGCTAGTATTTTTCCACATTTATTTAAATAGACAGTGCACACGGTTGTTATAGGTTTAGCTTTATGTATATATGCGCCAAATTAAGTAAACACAATACAGTAATCAGAAAACTTTGCCACAGATTACTTGCAGTATTAGTGAGCTGCTGCTGTGTTACAATATTGAAAACACTGTCATTAGCCATGATTATTAAATGTAAACACATTTAGAATTTAGACAAGTGCACCTGTGCACTTTCAGTGACCTGAAATTAGCCCCCCCCGAAATTTGGCTCTAGTTGCGCTCTGCCAACTATGGTGGCCTGCAGAGGACACGACGTGACTGCAGTTTCGCCTCTGAATTCCTTTGCTACTTGCACACGAGCGTGGAAAGCACCTGCCCTCTGGGGCACAGAGCACTCACACAACATGTGTTCCCACTTTGGCCCGGATTAGATGTGCTGAAAGGCGCTTTCAATTCATCGCCTTCACGTTTGACACCGTTGGTTGTCTTTGCACTCAGAAAACAAAGGCTGAACATTCACAAGGCGAGGGGTCTGTCACTAGTGCAAGGGCCCCTTGAGCCAAGCAGAGGGGGCCCCTCATATCAGCAGCTTCGACCTCTGCACCCATGAACCCAAGAGGGCACATTTACGTAACTGCTGTAAGGCGCTACGAGGCAGCTGCCCGGGGAGTTACTAGGTGGGTAGCAGCAGATTGCCCCTGGAGCCACCAGCCACAATCCTAGGGCACAGGCTTTGCCTCAAGGTGCGCAAATGAATGCCCTGGTGAAATAGGCGTTCCTCTTCAAGGCTGCTGGGCACAGACCTGGGCACCTCATTTTTGAGTGAGGTGCTGCAAGACGTGCACCTGCCCGTGGGGGCACATTTGAGTACTCTTAATAAAATACACGGCAGCAACGCACTGCGTGTGTGTGCAAGATCAGGTGTGAATCACTCGTTCTTGCAGTGTGCACACACCTGGCTGCCTCTCTTTTGGGTGAAGTGCTAAAAGAGACTGGCGCGCAACGCCCATTGTGCTCAAAGGGCTTCAGCCCCCCCCCCCCCCTCCGCCCCCCTTGTGTGTCAGCTGGGGCTGAGACTGCTTCCCAGGCACACACAAACATGAGCTGATCGCAGCCGCACCCGAGTACTTCACAGGTCTTTAAAAGACCATTTAAGTGTTAACTAGGCGCCTGCCAGAGATTAATGGCCCAGCAGGTGTTAATGTGGGCAGGCATACACTGCAATCAGGAAGAGGGCATGGCAGCCAACCCTGGGCTGGAGCACGGGATTGCCGAACAATTCTCGGAATCTGATTTGGTTGTATTTTTCCTCGCTTCTATTTATAAATACAGACGGAAGAAAAATATTTTTCCGTCTGTATTTATATGTAAAAATCCGTTTAAACGGAAAACCGGGAGCCTTAATTATAACCTCGCGGTAAATGCTAACTTTGAAACGGCTGCTTAGATACATGTCGTGTTTGGTGTCAAACACCTTGGAATCATACCTCCACACCAGTAACTGGTGTGGGAGGTATGATTCCTCCCTTGTAGAACCACTACTATGGGTCACCGGTCTACCCGGTACCAGCTTTCTCGGCCTGGGCAGAACAAAATGGATGCTGCCAGCCACAGACACGAGTCTGCCCTCCTGCTGCTGAGCCAAGCTCGAGCAGAGGAAGGCCTGACAATAGGTTTCCTGTCACAGGGAGGTGTGACCACCTCCCAGACAGGCTTTAGTGTATTGGGGCTGGGTGGGTGCACTCTTAGCGTGCCAGAAAGTCTGCACTGGGGGCACATTTGGTGTCCCCGTGCATAGTCCAGCTCAAACCGGTTGCAGGAGCCATTTGCTCCTGCTCTGGCGCGAAACTGGACAAAGGACATGGGGTGTAGCCACCCCTCTGTCCTGACCCTCCCTAGGTGGGTCCCCAGAGTTAGTCCAACCCCTTCCTTGGGTATAAAGTAGGAAACCTGACTACAGGACTTTGGATTTTACCTGGACTAAACTCTGCTACAGAAACCAAGTACTTCGACGGTCTCACACTTCGCTGGACGACAGAAGAATCTCCCTTGGAGTAAAGGAGTTACTCCCCTGCAGCAGCAGGCACCTAAATGCATCTGACCGGTTTGCATCTCCCAAGCTCCTGAGGACTCTGAAGATTTCTGCAACACAGGAGGTGGGTTCCTGAGTGTCCCTGAGGTCGATCTACTCTCTCAGTAATCCTGAGACCAGTATCCCTTGTGGGGACCGTGCAACCCGAACCCCTGTGCACCGTGTACTTTTGCAGCAGCATATGCTTTTTGGCAACCTTTGAGGCTATGCTTTGGACTATGTGTAGTCCCAACCCCAAGCAGCATTTCCACCAAAGATCTCCAGCCTCCACTCCACGAGTGCTCTGTGGGCTGGTGCTTTGTGATTCAGCTTGAGGTCCCTTTGCGATCCCTGGTCCATTGGCCTGTGGGTCCTGGCGAGGGTCACTTTGATTTTCCTTGGGCATCCCTGGTTGCTCCAGACATGCCCTGACTCCCCATAGCTTGGAGAGTCTCCTGGACCTTGCTGGTCCACACAGTAACCTGTTTCCTCTGCCCGTGTGGGTTGCCTTTGCCAAGGCTTGTTGGTGTTCAATCCGGACACTGACCCCTCAGCACTCGACATCCTTTGTGGGACAGCTCACCTCCAGACTTTGGTCATCGTCGACGTCTCCTGGTCCCCGTGGCTGCAGAGTCAAGCATCCTATCTTCACACCTGAAGCACCCGACATCGGTGGGCATTCATCTATCGAGCCCCTGGTCACCCTGCAGTGACCCAGACTCTGTCCCCTCTGCTTTCAGGTTCTTCTCACCTCGGATCCAGGCTTGGATTCCACCGGACACTTTTCATCTTCCCAGCAGCAGCACTTCTTTGCATCATGCCATTGAAAATGACGAGGGTTTCCGATACCACTTGACCCCTATGCACCCGGCTCCTCTGGGATAGGTAACACGGGTACCTCGGTAGTCACAAGGGTGCTGGCCTTAGAACCTTCTATGTTCCCAAGGGTTTGCTTGAAGTCCTCTCCGAAGTGTCCTTAAACTGTAATTTACCCACCGCGACTTTCCCATAGAGTTGTACGGAGCTCGCGTCTGTGTTCCCACACTGCACCCGTCCTCCGTGGGCTCCCTGTGTCACTCCTTTGGGTGGTTCCTTGGGGTCCCAGCGATTCTACGTGCTCTAGGCACTGTGTCTATTGAAGTCGTTGTTGTTATACCATTTTTTTAGTATATGGTTCGGTCTCCCCCTCAAGCCCGCTGTGTATTGTGCTATTTACTGTTGTTCTATTGATTAAGTATTGTGTGCTTTATGTTCTAATCTCACATAGAGATTAGTAGAGAGTGTTTAATGATAAATACATATTTTTTTATATAACACTTGTGTGGTTCTCCTTTCATTTGGTCACTTAGGAGGTTCTGGTAAAACAAGCTGCTTTACATTCCTTCAAGATTAAGCCTGAAGGCTGCTCTCCATAGCTACCACTAGGATAGCTTTCATAAAGGTTATCTTTGACCTAATCATCAATAAGGGTCGTTTGGACTGAGTGCAAGGTGCCCACTCTAATTAGTGGACAGCATATACCAGGCCAACTTCTCACATTGGTGTGCAGCGGTTGGGATTCAAGCTTGCTATTGTTTTACCAGATAAATCTCATTGAGTGATTAACTGAAAACCACTAAAAGTATTAGGTACATATAATACATCAAGATTAGAATAAAGTAAGTTCTACTGAACTTGGAGTTGGGTAAGTCAAGGGTCTAGCACACCCTTTCTCCAACTCAAGAGAGTTTAGTCTCCACTAGGTTAGGTAGGTGCCTATACCACATAACACTAGTATGTCTTCTAGAGGAGAAGCCAGTGGCTCTCTGCCAACTAGGTATGACCATCTCTCATTCCAGGAATTGAGAAATATGTGTACATCTAGGAAGCTGAGGACAGGGAGAAGTGCAAGCACCCAAAGTCTAATAGAGATGTTGCTCTTAGATGACCTCAGAAAGACCCCAGGGTCTGATGAAATAGAAAGAGTAGGTGGGACAGGAGATGAGGAAAGAGCAGGAAGTGAACACTTCTTTGATCTGGACTCAAACCCTGGCCAGGAGGATCAAGACGATCTTAACCTGGAAAATCCAACTCTTCCTTCAGGTGGGGGAGAAGGCCCCAGTGGCCCTCTCTTTACTCCACCAGGAAGAGTACACAGTTTGCCTAGAAGATCTAGAACTCCCTCTGTGGAGTCTAATCATTCAGGTACTTCTGTAAGGACCTCTGTATCTAATAGGAGAGAATCCTCTTATGATAAGAAGTGCCAATTACTGGAGATTGAGAGAATCAAGATCAGGCCCAAGAAAGAGCAATTGGCCCTAGACAGGGAATCCTTAGAGCTCCAGAGAGCAACCAGAAGATTGGGACTAGAGTCGCATGGTGGCAGCAACAGTGTCCCTAGAACTAGAGAGTATTCTCATGATCATAGGAACCTGAACAAGATAGTCCCTCCCTATCAGAGTGGGGATGACATCCACAAATGGATAACTGCACTAGAGTGGGCCTATAAAGTACAGAGGGTCCCTCAGGAGCAGTGGGCAGCTATCTTGTGGCTCTCCTTTGCTGACAAAGGTGGAGATAAGCTCCTCACTGTTAGAGAAGAGGATGCTGACAATTACACAGTCTTGAAGAGTGCTCTCATTGATGGGTTTGGCTTAACCACTGAGCAATACAGGATTAAGTTCAGAGACACCCAGAAAGCACAGACTCAGGACTGGGTTGACTTTGTAGATTGTGCTACTAAGGAGGCTCTGGAAGGCTGGTTACTTGGCAGTAAGGTGTGTGATTTTAAAGGATTGTACAATTTAATTATGAGGGAGCAGATCCTTAATAATTGCCAAAATCAGTTGTTGCATCAGTACCTGGTTGATTCTGATCTGACCTCTCCCCAAGAATTGGGAAAGAAGGCAGACAAATGGGTCAGAACCAGGTTGAAGCAGAAAGCTCAGAACCAAGGTGGTGACTCTAAGAAGCAAGATTCTAAAACCTCAGATAAGGGTGGGGAGAAGGGTAAAGACCAGAAGTCTTCACAAGGGCCCCAAAAGCCTGCATCTGGGGGAGTCACAATCAAACAAGGGTAAAGGCAAAAGAAACCTTGGTGTCATATCTGTAAAGAGAAGACCCATTGGACAAAAGATGCCAATTGTCCAAGGGCCAAGGAATCTACTCCAGCCACCACTTCCCCTAAGGCAACTGTTCCCCCTAGCTCAGTTCCAAGTGGTGGTACACAGAATAAGGGTGTAGTAGGGTTGACCCTGGGATCTGATATGGATTCTGGCCTAGTCAGAATTCCAACTCAGGCTGTGTTAGTCTGTGATGGAGGCATGGATATTGCCTCCTTATTTGTCAGTCCCAGTAATCTGGGCAAGTACAGGCAACAGCCTTTGATCAATGGTAAGGAGGCCATGGCATATAGGGACACAGGTGCAAGTGTCACCATGGTGACAAAAGAACTTGTGGGCCCTGACCAGATCATACTTGGTGAGATGTACTAAGTGACCAATGCAAGCAATGTCAGGACAGACCATTCCTTGGCAGTTGTGAATTTCACCTGGGGAGGGTTAACTGGCCCTAAGAAGGTTGTGGTAAGTGCAGACCTCCCTGTAGAATGCTTATTGGGCAATGATTTGGAGACTTCAGCATGGGCTGAAGTGGAACTCAGGACACATGCAGAAATGCTGGGCATCCCTGCAGATGTGTTTGTCATGACTAGGTCACAGGCAAAAATGTCTTCCACTGAACAGGCCCTGGATCCTGGAATAATGGACCAGGTGCCTTCCAAGAGGAGGAGCAGTAGGGGTAAGGCAGTGTCTTCCCCCCTGCCTCAGAGTGAGGATCAGTCTCTTGAGGGAGATTATCTTAGTCCTGAAGAAGGAACTGTCTCAGAGGAACTTGAACCTGATCAGGTTGAGTTCTTGGGGACAGGGGGCCCATCCAGGGCAGATCTGAGCCAGGAGCAGCTGAACTGCCCCTCTCTTGAACCCCTCAGACAGCAAGCTGCTGCTGAGGCTGCTGGGAGTGCCAGTGGGTCCCATAATATGTACTGGGATGATGGACTCTTATACTCAGAGGGTAGAGACCCCAAACCTGGTGCCACCAGGAGGTTGGTTATACCTCTAAAGTTTAGCGGCTTCCTATTGACACTGGCACATGATATCCCATTAGCAGGACACTTAGGCCAAAACAAGACCTGGGACAGACTTGTTCCTCACTTTCATTGGCCTCATATGTCAGAGGACACAAAGGAGTTTTGTCGCTCCTGTAACACTTGCCAAGCCAGTGGTAAAGCAGGTGGTACTACAAAGGCCCCCCTGATACCACTACCTGTGGTGCGGGTTCCCTTTGAGAGGGTTGGGATTGACATAGTTGGTCCCATGGCTCCTCAGACTGCATCTGGGCCCAGATTCATACTAGTGGTGGTGGACCATGCCACTAGGTATCCAGAAGCAATTCCACTTAGGACTACCACAGCTCCTGTTGTGGCTAGAGCCCTCCTGGGAGTCTTTTCCAGAGTGGGTTTTCCTAAGGAGGTAGTATCAGACCGAGATGCAAACTTTATCTCTGGTTACTTGACTGCTATGTGGAAGGAGTGTGGAGTAAATTACAAATTTACCACCCCTTATCACCCACAATGCAATGGGTTAGTTGAGAGATTCAACAAAACCCTTAAGGGCATGATTAAAGGTCTCCCTGAAAAGCTCAGGCATAGATGGGACATCCTTTTGCCCTGCCTTCTCTTTGCCTACAGAGAGGTTCCTCAGAAGGGGGTTGGTTACAGCCCTTTTGAACTTCTGTTTGGACATCCAGTTAGGGGTCCTTTATGTCTAGTGAAGGAGGGATGGGAGTTACCTCTCAAACCCCCTAAACAGGATATTGTGGACTATGTACTTGGTCTCCGCTCCAGGATGGCTGAGTACATGAAGAAAGCGATACCAAAGGGGATGATGGACGGAGCATTAGAGCAAATCAAACACTCACCCCCAGTCAAATGATCTGGGTTTAATCCATCATCATTCTTTAGCTCACTCCACCACCCCAGTTCAGACATGGCCATATGCAAATCAGTCTGACCCTGTGCCTCATGGGAACAGTCCAGCCCGAACTGCCAAGCCGTGTCTTCCCTGGACCGGAAACAAGCATCCTGGGACCGGTTTCGGGTTCAAAACCCTCATCAGCCAGGCTCTCTTGAATCCAGTGGCAAAGTGAGCAAGGGACCCACGTCTGGGCATACCCTGCCAACTTAGGGCGAACAAAGCGATACCAAAGGGGATGATGGACGGAGCGCTTGATCTAATCAAACACTCACCCTCAGTCAACTGATCTGGGTTTAATCCATCATCATTCTTTAGCTCACTCCACCACCCCAGTTCAGACATGGCCATATGCAAATCAGTCTGACCCTGTGCCTCATGGGAACAGTCCAGCCCGAACTGCCAAGCCATGTCTTCCCTGGACGGGAAACAAGCATCCTGGGACCGGTTTCTGGCTATTCAGCCGTCATCAGCCAGGCTAGCTTGAATCCAGTGGCAAAGTGAGCAAGGGACCCACGTCTGGGCATACCCTGCCAACTTAGGGCGAACAGGGTCAGACTGATTTGCATATGGCCATGTCTGAACTGGGGTGGTGGAGTGAGCTAAAGAATGATGATGGATTAAACCCAGATCATTTGACTGGGGGTGAGTGTTTGATTTGCTTTAACGCTCCGTCCATCATCCCCTTTGGTATCGCTTTGTTCGCCCTAAGTTGGCAGGGTATGCCCAGACGTGGGTCCCTTGCTCACTTTGCCACTGGATTCAAGATAGCCTGGCTGAGGGTTTTGAACCCGAAACCGTTCCCAGGATGCTTGTTTCCGGTCCAGGGAAGACACGGCTTGGCAGTTCGGGCTGGACTGTTCCCATGAGGCACAGGGTCAGACTGATTTGCATATGGCCATGTCTGAACTGGGGTGGTGGAGTGAGCTAAAGAATGATGATGGATTAAACCCAGATCATTTGACTGGGGGTGAGTGTTTGATTAGCTCAAGCGCTCCGTCCATCATCCCCTTTGGTATCGCTGAGTACATGAAGAAGGCATCCAAAAACCTTGAGGCTAGCCAGGAATTGCAAAAGGCCTGGCATGACCAAAAGGCTGTTGTGACTGTTTATCAGCCAGGACAGAAAGTATGGGTGTTGGAGCCTGTGGCCCCAGCAGCCCTCCAAGACAAGTGGAGTGGACCTCATACTATCCTTGAGCAAAAGGGAGGGGTTACCTACCTGGTGGACCTTGGAACTCCCAGGAGCCCCCATAGGGTGCTCCATGTGAACAGGCTCAAGCCATATGTGGACAGGGCAGACATGGGCTTGCTCATGGCTACTGATGAGGGACAGAAGGAAGAGAGTGATCCACTCCCTGACCTGCTCTCACAGAACCCTGATGATGGTTCAGTTGATGGTGTAGCCTTGGCAGGCAGCCTCACTGACCAGCAGCAAACTGATTGTAGGCAAGTCCTGAATCAGTTCAGACATATGTTTTCACTGACTTCAAGTCAGACTACCTGGTGCACACATGAAGTGGACACATGTGACAGTCTGCCTGTTAAAAATAAGATTTACAGGCAACCTGACCATGTCAGGGCCTGTATCAGGACAGAAGTCCAGAAAATGTTGGAGCTGGGAGTAATTGAGCCCTCAGATAGCCCTTGGGCTAGTCCAGTAGTCTTGGTACCAAAACCTCACACCCAGGGTGGTAAGAGAGAGATGAGGTTCTGTGTTGACTACAGGGGTCTCAATGCAGTCACTAGGACTGATGCCCATCCAATACCTAGGGCAGATGAACTTATAGATACTTTGGCCTCTGTCAAATTTCTGAGTACATTTGACCTGACAGCTGGTTACTGGCAAATCAACTTAGCTGAGGATGCAAAACCAAAAACAGCATTTTCAACCCCTAGTGGGCACTACCAATTTGTGGTGATGCCCTTTGGCTTGAAGAATGCACCTGCCACTTTTCAAAGGTTGGTGAACAAAGTCCTTACAGGTCTGGAGGCCTATAGTGCAGCTTATCTAGATGATATTGCTGTCTTTAGCTCCACCTGGGAGGATCACCTGGTCCACCTGAGAAATGTTTTAGAGGCCCTGCAAAAAGCAGGCCTCACTATCAAGGCCACCAAGTGCCAGATATGGCAGAGTAAGGTTGTGTACCTAGGCCACCTTGTAGGTGGAGGTCAGGTTCAACCATTGGAGAGCAAAATCCAGACCATCATGGACTGGGTTGCTCCCACTACCCAAACTCAGGTCAGAGCTTTCTTGGGCCTGACTGGGTATTACAGGAGGTTTGACAAAAGGATATGGATCTATAGTGACCCCTTTGAATGATCTAACTTCCAAAAGAATGCCTAAGAAAGTTCAGTGGACAGTTAGCTGTCAAAAGGCATTTGATGACCTGAAGCAGGCCATGTGCACTGCTCCCATTCTGCAAAGTCCTGACTATTCCAAACAATTCATTGTTCAAACTGATGCATCTGAGTTGGGGGTAGGGGCTGTGTTATCACAACTGAATGAAGAGGGTCAGGATCAGCCAGTAGCTTTTATTAGCAGAAGGCTGACCCCCAGAGATAAACGTTGGTCAGCTATGGAGAGGGAAGCCTATGCTGTGGTTTGGGCCTTGAAGAAGCTGAGGCCATACTTGTTTGGCACTCACTTCATTGTTCAGACAGACCACAAGCCCCTCTTATGGCTAAAACAGATGAAGGGTGAAAACCCCAAACTTTTGAGGTGGTTCATTTTCCTACAGGGGATGGACTATACAGTGAAACATAGACCTGGGAGTAACCATGCCAATGCAGATGGACTCTCAAGATATTTCCACTTAGAACATGAAGACTCAACTGGTCAAGGTTAGTTTAATGTCCCTGCGTTTGGGGGGGGGGGGTTGTGTAGGAGAGTAGGATCTGCCTCTTATGGTTACCACTTTTTGCTGATGTATCACTGTTTTTGACTTAGACTAACTGGGATCCTGCTATTCAGGACCCCAGTCTATCTGCTTTCTCCTATAAATTGATTGCATGTACTTTAGGTACACTCCAGATTGGATTCTGGGGTACCCTTATCAGTCCCTTGTATATGGTACACCATGTACCCAGGGCATAGGTACCCCAGAGGCCTCCCAGGGGCTGAAGCATGTATTATGCCAACCCTGGGAGGCCATTCAAAATGACACCACAGGTCTGCTACTGCAGCCTGTGTAAGGAGGTGCATGCACCCCTTACTTAGATATAGGTTACCTATATCTATTCTAAATCACTACACATATAAACCTATCAGTCACCCCTATGGCAGGCCTTATTAATCCTGAAGGCAGGGTGCTAGGTTTTGTGTGAGAGGGTGCCCCTGCATGAGCAGAGCCCCTCTGCAGCCTTCGGAATCTATTCTCCGGGGTTGTCTGTGATGCAGCCAACCATATATACTTAAGTGCATTTTAACCTCGCGGTAAATGCTAACTTTAAAACGGCTGCTTAGAAACATGTCGTGTTTGGTGTTAAACACCTTGGAATCATACCTCCACACCAGTAACTGGTGTGGGAGGTATGATTCCTCCCTTGTAGAACCACTACTATGGGTCACCGGTCTACCCGGTACCAGCTTTCTCGACCTGGGCAGCACAAAATGGATGCTGCCAGCCACAGACACGAGTCTGCCCTCCTGCTGCTGAGCCAAGCTCGAGCAGAGGAAGGCCTGACAATAGGTTTCCTGTCACAGGGAGGTGTGACCACCTCCCAGACAGGCTTTAGTGTATTGGGGCTAGGTGGGTGCACTCTTAGAGTGCCAGAAAGTCTGCCCTGGGGGCACATTTGGTGTCCACGTGCATAGTCCAGCTCAAACCGGTTGCAGGAGCCATTTGCTCCTGCTCTGGTGCGAAACTGGACAAAGGACATGGGTGTAGCCACCCCTCTGTCCTGACCCTCCCCTAGGTGGGTCCCCAGAGTTAGTCCAACCCCTTCCTTGGGTATAAAGTAGGAAACCTGACTACAGGACTTTGGCTTTTACCTGGACTAAACTCTGCTACAGAAACCAAGTACTTCGACGGTCTACACTTCGCTGGACGACAGAAGAATCTCCCTTGGAGTAAAGGAGTTACTCCCCTGCAGCAGCAGGCACCTAAACGCTTCTGACCGGTTTGCATCTCCCGAGCTCCTGAGGACTCCGAAGATTTCTGCAACACAAGAGGTGGGTTCCCGAGTGTCCCTGAGGTGGATCTACTCTCTCAGCAATCCTGAGACCAGTATCCCTCGTGGGGATCGTGCAACCTGAACCCCTGTGCACCGTGTACTTTTGCAGCAGCATATGCTTTTTGGCAACCCCTGAGGCTGTGCTTTGGACTACGTGTAGTCCCGACCCCGAGCAGCATTTCCACCAAAGATCTCCGGCCTCCACTCCACGAGTGCTCTGTGGGCTGGTGCTTTGTGATTCAGCTTGAGGTCCCTTTGCGATCCCTGGTCCGTTGGCCTGTGGGTCCTGGCGAGGGTCACTTTGATTTTCCTTGGGCTTCCCTGGTTGCTCCAGACGTGCCCTGACTCCCTTTAGCTTGGAGAGTCTCCTGGACCTTGCTGGTTCACACCGTAACCTGTTTCCTCTGCCCGCATGGGTTGCCTTTGCCAAGGCTTTTTGGTGTTCAATCCGGACACTGACCCCTCAGCACTCGACATCCTTCATGGGACAGCTCACCTCCAGACTTTGGTCATCGTCGACATCTCCTGGTCCCCATGACTGCAGAGTCAAGCATCCTATCTTCACACCTGAAGCACCCGACATCAGTGGGCATTCGTCTATCGATCCCCTGGTCACCCTGCAGTGACCCAGACTCTGTCCCCTCTGCTCTCAGGTTCTTCTCACCTCGGATCCAGGCTTGGATTCCACCGGACACTTTTCATCTTCCCGGCAGCAGCACTTCTTCGCATCACGCCATTGAAAACGACGAGGGTTTCCGACACCACTTGACCCCTATGCACCCGGCTCCTCTGGGATAGGTAACATGGGTACCTCAGTACTCACAAGGGTGCTGGCCTTAGAACCTTCTATGTTCCCAAGGGTTTGCTTGAAGTTCTCTCCGAAGTGTCCTTAAACTGTAATTTTCCCACCGCGACTTTCCCATAGATTTGTACGAAGCTCGCGTCTGTGTTCCCACACTGCACCCGTCCTCCGTGGGCTCCCTGTGTCACTCTTTTGGGTGGTTCCTTGGGGTCCCAGTGATTCTACGTGCTCTAGGCACTGTGTCTATTGAAGTCGTTGTTGTTATACCATTTTTTTAGTATTTGGTTCGGTCTCCCCCTGGAGCCCGCTGTGTATTGTGCTATTTACTGTCGTTCTATTGATTAAGTATTGTGTGCTTTATGTTCTAATCTCACATAGAGATTAGTAGAGAGTGTTTAGTAATAAATACATATTTTTTATATAACACTTGTGTGGTTCTCCTTTCATTTGGTCACTTAGGAGGTTCTGTTCTGGTAAAACAAGCTGCTTTACATTCCTTCAAGATTAGGCCTGAAGGCTGCTCTCCATAGCTACCACTAGGATAGCTTTCATAAAGGTTATCTTTGACCTAATCATCAATAAGGGTCATTTGGACTGGTGCAAGTTGCCCACTTTAATTAGTGGACAGCATATACCAGGCCAACTTCTCACAGCCACTAGCTCAGTAACCTCCTCACTATGAGATTTAATTTGCTAAGACTGCTGCAGGTGACCAGACCTGCTTCTATTGACCTGCCTTGACTGCTTAGATATCTAAACTCTGCATTGACATGTAACAGTTCCTGCGTTATCCTACTTCCTCCATAGGGGACTTCCTTTGGTTTTTGATTTGTCCTACTGCTTAGGTATTTAGACTTTGCACTGACCTCTTTCCCATCTTTACACTTCACAATTGGCAGACAGAAGATGTGGATGTACTGTTTCAAACTGTAGAACCGGTTTGGGGTGGTTCTTCTCAGTGGCATCTTAAGGGTTTTTGGGGGCCCTGGGCTAAATGTATTTTGGGGCCCCTTGTTCGGAACAGCTTTGAATTTATGATCCAATTTCAGCTCTTTTATGCCCCTCTTGGCCAGGTCACTGACTGGGCACAGGAACACACCTCCAAATTCTAAATGTGTTTACATCTAATATTCAGAGATAGTGATGTTTTCAATATTGTAACACAGCAGCTCACTAATATTACTGCAAATAATCTCTGTTACACCATCCCATTACGCATATGTGAGGTCCTGTTTTGATCTATAAGAAACTTTTTAATGGATGTTGCATGAAACACAAACAATATTTCTCTGCAAAATGTCTGTAATAGACTCTCACACATAAACCAAATTACAAATAAATGAAAGGAAAACTGTATTTAAAACAATATGTTTAAGAATTATTCAATGTCATCACGGCAAGACCAGAGGTGGCTCTATCAGTGGGGCCCCCTGAAAGGCTGGGGCCCTGGGCCGGAGCCCACTTTGCCCATGCCTTTAAACATCTCTGGTTCTTCTTTCAAGTGCCGTTTCCAGGCCGTTCTGTAGAAAAAGCCTTTGTGTAGAGTGATGCTTCTCACAGCAGGGTTCTCTCCTCCCTGTAGCACCCACAATAGATACACAAAGAAGTGTGGGATTTCTGCATATGGTTGCCATCAGCCTAACTGAAGGATTAATCAGGAAAAGACAAAAGGGTAGGCCTCACCTGTGGGCTTCCTCACCTTTCACAACAGTCTACAGCCCCACCTCAAGCACCTGCCATATTCCAAATGTCAATGTTAAGGAAGACTAATAAGCTGCTCTTTGCTGGCCAAAAGGCCTCCTAGAATATCTAAAGGAGCCCTGTCTCCACTCTCCTAAGTGTCATTGACTCTGTCTCCTCTGACATAACTGCAGGAATGTGAGTTATGCACTTCTACTCTCCGGGAGCACAATTCTCACCCTCTTTCTTTTTATTATACATTGAAATTTTCATTATAAATGAAAACAACTGTAATGTGATACTGAGTACTCCACAAAGTACACCAATCCAACATAAATATAATACTAAATGAGATCTCAAGAAAGGACAAAAGAACTTCAGAAAGTATGAATGAGCATAGAAAAATAAAATCCAATAAGGGACAAAGGAGCCTCCTCATTTAACAAATACAGTTTAAGCAATGCCTAAGGTAACCTTTGCCTACATATGACACACACCCCACAAACAAATGATTTAAGTCACCAGCCTCATTTTGTCCCAGATTCAAATCATAGATGGAAATACTCCAATCGCCATCACAATTGCACGGATAAGAGTATTATACCCCACACACGAGAAAGATAGCGTTTATATAAGTTCAAAAATGGACTCAAAACATCATCGAATACCTGGATTTGATCTTGAACCTTGTAAATCCTATGTTTATATGTGACTAATCTATCAACAAAATCATGCAACAAAGCTAGCTTGTCCGATTCCTCAAAAGGAATAAAACTAGTAGAGTGAAGCATCATCCATATATAACGCCAACAGATATATCCAGTGCAGGACATGACCAGAGTACATGCTACAAATCACACGCAACATCTGGATATCTCCAGCATGCCGCTTTAGGAACCATATGAGCCTTATCTAATTTGAGAGTAGACCAATACCAATTAAGGAGGATTTTGAAATAGGTGTACTTTAAGCGCACTTCTCAAAGGTAGCGATCTTGATACTCTAGGATTTGTTTCCAGTCATTCTCTAAGTATTCTACACCCAACCACTCCTGCCAAAAGGTTTAAGCCGCAAATCTAGTATCATGTGAGTAGAGATTGCAATGAGAATTTGGTACATATTCGACACCCCTCCCTTGGAAAATCCCCACAGCTTAAGGCTAGTTTTTAATCGGTGATGCCAAGAGATGAATCGGATTCTGCTCCAGTGTACCTCTAATGTAATGTCGTACTTCCAGATTTGTGACTGGGGGAGTAAAAATATCTCAAAGGATCGAAACAAATCCCATCAAAAAGGTCTCCAATTGTTTTAATTCCCCGTTCTTCCAATAGAGCCCATTTTATTGGTTTTTTGGTCCACTGTGGTCATTGGTGGTTCACCTTTGTAAACTGTTCTATCAATTCACAAGAGTCGATGTTAATCTTTCCATACAGCCCACATAACCCTTAAGGTAGAAGGTCAATGCAGGGCTTTCACAACTTTTGTATTGTATAAAAAATGCCTAAACCCTCTGGAGCCTGAACAATGTTTCGTTCCCATAACGCCCAATGAGACTGATCAGCTGCTGGAATCATCAGATATGTTAGCTACAATAGATGTTGAGCCAGATAGTAAAGCTGCATGTCAGGAAGCCGAAGGCCACCTGATCTAGTATCCACATACAACTTTGAAGATTTGAGATATGGTTTTCTGCCTGCCCTGATAAACCTCTTATACTTTATTTATTTATTTATTTATAAAGTTTTATATAGCGCGAACATGACCCAAGCGGGTATCAGAGCGCTTCACATAATGACGAGGATAGCAGAGAGGGAGACAGGTGGGTAAAACAACAATCTGACAGTGCAGGATAAACGAGTAAACAAGAGTACTGCGGTATCGTAACACCACATAAATACAGTAAGAGCAAACGTGTGAGGAGGGGGCCTCAGCGCATTGTTTCCGGGGGGAGTAGGTACATTACAAGTTCAGAACGTATGCATAAGAAGTGCTTTGACTTCTTTTTTGAAAGAGGACGTTGAGGGATTCAGTCTGATTTCCGGAGGCAGGGCGTTCCAGATTCTAGGGGCAATACTGGAGAAGGTTCGGTTATAGGTTTTCTTTCTTTGAAATTTTTGTTGTTTCAGCAGTAAAGTGCTAGAGCCCCTCAAAGATCTGCAACCACCCGAGAGTTCCAGTTTCCGGGCAAGGTACAGAGGAGTGTTAAGGTGAAGAGCTTTGTGAGCCATGAAAGCAATTTTAAGATGAATACTAGCCTCAAAAGGAAGCCAGTTTAGAGATTTCAAATCCGGCGTGATGTGGTTATTTCTTTTGAATCCTGTGGTGAGCCTAGCCGCCGAGTTCAGAGAGGCCCTCAGCGGTGCCAGCTTGTAGCTCGGAAGACCACAGAGAGTTGAGCTCCCATACTTCAATCTGGGGATGACTAGTTCTTGAACAGCAGACTTGAGGTCTTCCTGAGGAAGGAAGGGTTTTAGCTTTCTTAGTATGCTCATTTGGAAGTTCGCTTCTTTGGTGGCAGAGCTGATGTGCTCCTGCATGCTCAGGGCCTTATCAAGTATTATTCAGAGAGATTTGGTAGAGTCAAGGATGTGTGGAACACAGTTCAGAGCCGTAAGCTGCTTCATATATTCAATGATGATAGGGGCCTGTTTGGGAGGAGAAATAAGGAGGAATTCCGTTTAGTTTAGCTTGGGATGGTTGGAAGTCAACCAGTGCTGGGTTTTGAGTAGGGTTGAATTTAGTGAACTGATGTCTTCGGGGGAGGAGATTTTCAAGTACAATTGGATATCATCAGCGTACATGTGATAGAGTATATTGGATGATTTGAGCATTTGCATTTTATTTACATTGTGAAGAGTGTGCGCAGGAATCATCAGAGGCTGCATACCAAAAACATAGTTAAATCTGGGAGCCGTCACATTCTTAATCATCTGTACTCCACCCCAAATGAAGACCTGCAGAGCAGACCATCTTGTGAAATCTAGTTCCATTCTGTTCAATAATGGCTGAATATTATCAGCCACCATATTTTCCAACCCCTTATTTATTAGCAAACCCAAATACTTCAAACCTTAAACTCTTCCAGGAGAAGCCAAATGCGTTTTACGGAGATCTACAATACTTACACGTAAGTGGCAACACCTCGCACTTAGACCAATGTATCTTATATTCAGAGAAGACCGAAAAAGAATCAATTAGAGACATGAGTTGAGTGATGGAAGAATCTCGTTCACTCAAAGTCAATAGATATCATCTGCCTATAACAAGATTTTGCAAGTTTCAACAGGCGTTTCTATTCCCCGCACTCGAGGAGACTATTGAATCACTGCCGCTAACGGTTCAATTGCTAAATGGAACAGTAGCAGTAACAGCGGGCAACCCTGTCTTGTGCCTCGCAAGATATGAAAGGGCTTTGACAAATGGCCTCCACAGTCTATCTGCGCTGAAGGGTCTGAGTATAGCCATCAAGTTTGTTTAGACAGCCAGGTCCTATTCCTACCCTGCTTAGGGTGCAATAAGATACCCCCATTCAACCCAATCAAAAGACTTCTTTGCATCTAAAGAGGAGTGGCGTAGCAAGGGGAGGGGGGGAGAGGGGGGGGCGGCACGAGTTTTGGGGCGGTGGCCTCCCCCCAGCTCTTACCTGCCGTTTCGGGGCGGCAATCTCCCCCTCCTCCTCAATGCAGCCCCGGGCGGTATAAGGGCTAGCTACGCCACTGCTAAAGAGAGCACCAACTTATCATCTTAATCATTTTATATTTTCCATATCACATTTGACAGAAGACGCATACGATTAAGAGAAGAATGCCCCGGTACAAAAACCACCTGAGAGCTATGTATCAAACTAAACTAGGGAGGACTTTCTAAAGGGAGGCTGCAAGGACCTTTGCAAGAATTTTCATGTCTCCAATAATGAGCGATATGGGACGGTAGCTTTCACAGTTAGTAGAATCCTTATCAGGATTCAAAATAAGGCTAATGAGTGCTCTATTAAACTCTGGCCTAATTACAGCACTACCCTCCAGTTATCTATAAAGTCTATAAAGAAGCAAAATCATCAACCCCCTGTTAATCTGATAAAAATCAATCGGGATGCCATCATCACCTGGGGCTTTGTTATTGGGCATACTCTTAATAGCCTCAGAAATCTCCTCCTCTGTGATCTCCCTCTCAAGGAGCTGCCTACCATCTTCAGACAAGGAGGGAAGATGAAGATCTCTCAGAAAATCAAGCTCGGAAGTAGCCTCAATCAGAGCATCCGTGCTATAAAGTGTTGAAAAGAAATTTGCAAATGCTTTTGTAATCTCCACCGGGTGTATAAGCAATCGTTTATTTTCGCTATGGATTGCTGGAATGGCAGAATTTGACTCACGTTGGTGTAAGTGTGCCGCAAGTAGCCTACCTGCCTTTTCACCTTGCTCATAATTACACCATTTTAGGCGAAGTAGAGCATACTCTGTTTATGTTGTAAGATGTGTATTAAGATCACATTTTGCTTGCTCCAACCGATGTAAGGAAACTGCTGTGGGATGTCATACATAAGTCTTTGTAAGATTATGTACCACTCTCTCTAATCGAGTTTGTGTATCTCCCATTTTACGCTTGCAAATCGCTGAATCATGCATGAGCACACCTCTTAAGGTGGCCTTTCCTGCTGCCCATAACACCTGTGCGGAAGTTGTAGAGGATTCATTATCTAACAAGAATTGACGTAGATGGCCAATAAGTTTCTGCTTATTCTCCAGAGTAGTATAGTGTGAAAGATTCAGCTGCCAGTGCTTGTACACAGGAGACACATGTCCTAAATCCAATTCCAAAGTTTTCAGGGCATGGTCAGAGATTCCCCCATATCAATAGTACAAGCACTCATGTAGGCCAGCGAGTCATTAAAAATAAGTCTATCCGGGAACAGGTCCCATGAACACATGAAATAAATGTGAACTCCCTATCTCTTGGAAGCGTCAAACGCCATGGATCTTTTAAGCCATGCTCACTCATTACATCATTCAGAATTGCTCTATCCCTTGTGTTAGCGCTATCCATTGGCCCAGAACAATCCAAATAGGGATCAATCGCTATATCCCAGTCTCCACCAATTATTGTCTTGATGCGACCAAACTCTGGGCCTAATTATGAGTTTGGCGGTGTGGAAACTGAGTGGCATGCCACCGCCCCACTCCCACATTGCCAACCGCCTGCCGGATTGCAAGTTGTAATCCGGGCAGGCGGTCCTGCAGCGGCTGGCCTACAGCTCTGCCTTTCAAAGCCTCATAGGAGAGCCTTAGAAAGGCAGCACTGTGGGACCGCCGCAGTGTGTTCCAGCACGCCATGGATTGTAAAGTCCATGCTGTGCAGGAACTGTGGGTACTAAAAAAAACAGGGGGGCACACTATGTGCCCCTCTGCATGCACCCCCGTGCACAGAGGCACCAGGAAGTTTCCTCACTGCCACCCTTTTCATGGCAGGCTCACCGTTGTTGTTTTAATGCTTGTAAGTTCCCTCATTAATATTTCCAATATAATATCCTCCATGTTAGAGTTCACAGATTTTGACTTCCCAGCCACGATGTCTGTAAGAAGGAGCTGACGGGTGTTCTTACTCTTGGACATCAAACCTGTAGAGAAAAATCTATGATGAAATACACCACCAAGGCACATTTAATCGCAGATCCACAATTAGGGAAGCACAGAAGACAGTGTCTGTATGAAGCATTCAAATTTTGCAAAAACCTTGAGAAGAAGGACCAAAGGAATATTCAAAGGACTTCAACTGCACTCCAATACCATACCATAGATCTTAGTTTAGTTTGGAGGTCTTAATGGAAGAGGTGGTGTCAAATTCAACTAATACTCAGATATGACACAGTTTCCAAATACTGCAGTAAGATGAGTAAGCAGATATTGCAGTGATTTAAAGCACCAATGTGCCAGATTATCAGGTTGTGACCTGCAGCAAGCCACAACTGGTGCAATATTCATCAACAAACACAGTCCTCAAACGATTGCGGGAACCTTGCTTGCGTACCGACCGCCACTCTAAATTTTGGAACCATGGGGCACCACCACTTTAGTGAAATGCCCAATCTGCATATGTTGAATAAAACGCCCACATTTGTGTGAACAGTCTTTTCTGACTCATCAGTTTTTGAACATACTTCAATCCATGAGGTTAAAGCAATACGTGTTTAGAAGAAAGGAATTGGTATACATATGGTGTAGTCAAGATATCAGAAATCATATCGAATGCCATGAAGAAGTCCGAGAGGACGAAACGCATTGGCTATGTTTTTAACCAATTGTGAAGATGAAGAATCATGAATAAAGGATCATAAAACAGACATGTTTGATTGGTGTTATGTATAATGATAACAATGGATTCATGTTATATAATTTGAATTGGTGTTTTGCTGAATTCAATTGAAAATGAAATTATGTTTATGACATAATGATGGGTGCTGGACCAAATTAGTGGATTCACACTTCACATCCCTTACTAGAAATATTCCCGCATCCCTTACTAGAAATATTCTTTGTAATTGCAACTGGCAGCAGAGAAGATGGAGAAGTTTGTAAGATTTAGATACGAATTTTCATGACTGGCGATGATATACAATGACAAAGTTCATTGAAGAAATGTATGTAAACTGACACCTATATGAAAACTTGCACTATCACAGATAGGATGACGTGTTACAATGTAGGACAGCTGGAGTTTAGGTAACTTTTAGATTTTGAAAACATCCAAGCCATTATAAATTTGTAGCGGAATATTTTTCCAGATTATTGTTAAGGATGTTTTATTTTAGTAGATGTTCCCAGGCAGGAACTCTGAATTGAAGGTGTCAAGACAAGTGCAGGACCTCTCATAGTCTAGGGCAGACCCAGGCCTTCCCACATGCATTTGGATCTACTTAACGCCAGTGTCAAAATAAAACGTCAGCATACCAGATACATGTAGTTTGGAACTCAGGCCTCCCCAACAGCATTACTGCCTCGGGATAGCTGATATAAGACTAATCAGTAGCTCTTTGGTAAGCAAAGGGCCTCATAGAATGCCTAAAGGAGTCCTGTATCTACTCCCCTCACTTCAATGTCTAGGTCTGCTCCCTCCAGCTTCAGGAATGTGAGCAATTCAGTTCCACTGCCTGGAAGCACTATCTTCACCCTCCATCTTGTGCAAGGCCAAGTAAGGGGCATCCAAAATTGACCGCATTGGCTTCCATTACTGTGGCCCACTCACTCACGCCATGCATGTATCATATGTGCTACACATACTAACACTTTTAAAACACATATGGGATGTTAGAGCAAAGGACTGTGCAAGCACATATAAGCAGAACCTGAAATTAGCGGACCAGTAGGCCTCCACTCTAGTGATCCTGGTAAAAAGGTTTGGTCACAATACTAATTCTTAAAACATAGTATGCTGTCACCACTGCTCTATGCACTAAACCCAGTGACAGGAACAGTAGTCCTTTGCCATAAATGAGGACACACTTGGTGCACCCCGACAGGTCACAGGCAAGTCCAGACCCTCTGTTAGTCAGGGATAGGCCCAGGCCTGTGCACCCATTCTTAGATTAGTTTTACGCAAGGACCAAAATAAAATGTCAGGATACCAGATACTCATAGTCGAGCACTCAATGCAGGGAAACGCACCTGTTTAACATGCAGGGGACATTCCCGTCCCCACGCCACATGTGTATTTTGAAGCCTGTCTTTTAATCCAAGCATTTCCACACATTCCCGTTAACCCCCCCTCAGCATAAGTGGAACACTACAAACAATATGAAGTTCAGCAAATCATCAATGTCAGGGTAGTGGTTTGCAGTTCTTGGTCGATTGGCAAGGTACAGCCAGACCCAGTTCTGAGTTTCAGAAAAGCATCCTCATGCCTATGGACTAGTCAATCCTTATTATAGATTGAACCCAGAAGCCCCTAGGGCATTGAGGAAAGGATAGGACTGAGCTCGTTGCACTCTTTCTACCACAAAACCTCCACCCTATTTTAGGCAGCATGTACCCACTCGCCCACATAGCCTCTTTACAGAGGAAGAGGTGGTATCGGGAGACTGCTTCAATGGTGAAGAGCACCACAGAGACTGTGGCCATTGTGGGGTGTGGCAGTCCGTGCAGCAAAGAGCTCCAGGAAACACCAACACAATGCAGGGAGCTGGAAGCTGTTGGCAATTAAGAATGTCCTTTATAGTGCAAGTTACTCTGGTGGGATCTCACCCACTTATTCACACATCCAGTTAGGGCTCCTGACTCCAAATAGCTATCAGGGAATGGCCTATTAAAAAGGCACAGCCACAAAAGGACAGTGTCTCAGCAACTTTTTCAGTACAAGACACCACTTGCTAAAACTGCTCCTCCTTGACCAGACATGCTCTTTACATTCTTGCTGTGACTGCTTGGCTAGTTTGACTGCATACTAACCTTGTTCCTGCTTTTTGACTTTCTCCATTAGGAGAATAACCTTTGATCTCACATCCTCCACTTTGTATCCCTCACTTGACCTATCCTATTTTGGCTCATTCTGCTCCAGATCCAGTGAAGCTATCCTTGGAGGGGGAGGGGTTCCATTTGACTGAATTCAATCCCTACTGCTTGTGTCAGCTTTCTATATATCTAAAGAGGGTTTATCACAATTTCTCTGAAGTTGCTGTTGTGGAACCAGATTAACAGCAGCTGTCCTTTCTGCTCAGGTAGTTTACTTAGAAAGTCTGGCGATGTTTGTTAATTATCAAGAACATAGACTCCCAGTGTACCATGAGAACAATTTACTAATTATTGTCATTGTCTTGTTTCAACACCCATGGCATCACTGCTGTTTCCCTACTATTAGGGCAAGATGCTATTTCTTCCCAGTCTAATATATTGGTGATCACCGGTAATTAAGGGGGTAGTGTGGCACCTCTTCACACCCACTGCTGGGGGTACCTCTGACTTCAGTTACCAGAGCAGGATAACTATTTGTAAGCTCTGTGTTAGTGTCAGTAATGCAATTTATTCTGTGTGATGCACACCAGGTTGTGCTCTTTCTGCACCAGAGCACTTCTGAGAACCATGAGACATTTCACAGGATGCAGTATGCGCTTGAGCCTTATTTTGTTTGCTTCAGTGATGGTCCTTAAAAGCAAAATACATCTAGCTGAATGCTCAATTACCTTTCCACTTAGTCATCGCCCGCAAAGCTCTGGGTGGGGTACAAATGCCCAATGTTCCCCAAGAAGTCTAAGTCTATGCATCTGGCAGCTGCTATAACTGAGCCTCATCTATCTCAGTGCCATCTAGAAGCCTGAAACATCACATCAGTGTCATATGATTCCTACTAATTTATTAAGACTGTGCGTTTGGACAACATAAGCATCAAACCATGGGGGACTGGGTCCGCTCATACCATCAGAATATGTTGACCTAGTTCTTGGCTAGCTCACAGTGCACCATCTGGACCCCTAAACCTTACAGAGTACCTAATCGTGCCTGCAACCTCAGAACATGACAACCCTAATTCCCCCAAGGAAATCGTGGAAACAGATCTACCTTTTCATTGTAAACTTAGGCATGGCCAAAGGGAGACACAAGAAATACATGAATTAGCAATTCAAAGTATTTATTGAAGCAATTGGATTCTTGTGTAGAATACGTGTGCTGCAATGATTAGTAGAAGAAAACAAAGCATAGTAACCAGCATTACAAGAATGGTGAACAAGATGAATAATTCAACCAATATAACTGTTGCATTGATTATATGAATATTAATAAATGTACTTCTACTTAGCACTACCTATCAGAGAGAGCACAGGGTAGATGTGATTCTGCCAATTACCTTATAGTGGTCTAACTCCCCATTTACCTGCATGCATGTGCCATCTGGTAGCCAGTCTGGTGTAGAACAGGCCACCATCCCACTCAGGATAGTGATGAGATTCAGCTGGGCTAGAATTCAGGCATGGGGTAACCGCGAAAATCATTTAAAATGCTCCTCTGTCTAACAAAGGCTGGTGCAGTTTATATAATAAAACTGGACCTATTTGTACTGTGCCTGAGCTCTGGTCCGACTGTCATTGTTGATTCAACCCACCCAGAGCTGTCGCCGAACAGACAACAACAAACCAGGACAGTTTGCACAGTGTACCCGGTCCTTGGACAGAATGTTCTAAGGTATGATAATGTGCCTACGAAGAAATGTATTTCTAAGCAAACCTTTTCTGAGTACACTATCTCATACAGGTGTGCAAGCAAATATGTGTTAAAAGTCATCATTTAAAAAGATGTCAGCTTTAAACGTGAACATATAAAAATGGAAGCGTTTGTGCACAGAGCCTATTAACCTCACGACATCCACTCCTTGTCTGTAACGTGACTAAAAAGCTTCAAATTAAACATAAAAACATATCCTGAAGCTCACCTTCATGATATATAATGAAACCTAAAAGTCTAAAAATATATCACATAAATAATCAAGCATTAAAAAACCAAATTGCTAAAAGCCAATTTAAAAGGTTCTCGAAACTGCCAGAATATTTCAATCGTTCCTAGAGTCATTAGAAACCATGGTGCTTCTAGCTTCCGCAGACGATGTTTCCGTTGGTGTCCCAGTCACAAGTTCCAAAGAACAAACATGGTCTCGTCCAACCCAATCAGCAGCCGCTGAAGGTGTGACAGCCAGTAGCGCATCCGTAGTGAACAAGCCAGGATCTGAAAATCCATGAGCTGAGCCATCCAGAGAAGGCTCACAATATGCATTTTGCAGGAATCGCATAGGACAGCACTGAAAATGGATTCTTAACAGACCATCAGCACATCAACATCCATAGATTGTACTGGTTGCATTCCAAGGCATATAATCAGGGCACACTCGAAACTGCACAGCAAACAGTGGAACACAGGCTGTACGCAATGTAACCATAAAGGTTGAAAGGACGAGGACTAGTTGTCATTCAGTTCCTGAAGTAAGGGCATGCCAAAATACTGCATCATGCATTCACAACATATTAGCACATGTGATAGTGCCATTCCCATTTGGCTGCATGGTGGAAAATCAATTGTGGAGCAGCAACAATAGAAACAGGATCCTGACAATCAGAAATAGAATAAATTGAATGCCTCCAAAGACACTGAAAACCAAGGAGTGTATGAATGATGGAATCAGTTCGAAGGCAGTCTAGAATGTACTAACAAGCCAGACCCAATCCCTTTGAAAAAATTTACTATTCCAGCAGTATTAGATGTATTAAAAATGCGGAGCACAAGTTCTACTAAATGTTATAGGCTGTTAGTGTGCAGTAGCGACTGTATTTCAGAAGAGGACTTTGCAACTTGCAAATCAAAAGTCTCTTTTGCAGATGTTAAATAAACTTCCTTCTGAAACAATACAGCTTTCAGTCTGCTCAGACTATCAAAGTTTACATTAAAAATAGGAATTGAAGGGCAAACCGTCACTCCTCTAACTATACGAGCCAGTGGAAAAAGCACATTTGTACAACATGTCACGACCCTGGAAACCTTAACCACATAGGGCACTCATGGTCTCCTCCCACAGCAACCTTGGTCATTCAGCATATAATAACTTCCATTGGAAAGTAATCTGAATGCCAGACGAATTACAGCAGCTGAGGAACATTTCAAATAACAAGCTAAGTTTGCCTTGGACTCATTACATGCTGAGGGAAAAGGAAGATGGCGGATTGATTCCGCCGTGAGAGGCAGCGTTCAAAGAGCTCTCCCGACAATGCTGACTACCGAACGCTAAAACAAAAGACTCTTGCTAAAAAACGACACGTAAAAGAAAAAGCTTTCAGCGTTTTAAATGTTCCGGTTTGAATCCTGGCAATTAATCCTTTTGGCGATACCCGGAGTTGTTTGCATCGGCGTCGGAGGGGTCAGAACGGTCAGTGCTGTCTGGTGACCTACAGCCCCGGTCTATCCGCTTCACTGTCTATGGCTCCATCTAAGCTGAATACTGTGCGGACTGGACGTGTAACGCGCACTTGTGCAGCGGCTGCTGCCGCAGGTAATGCGAGTGCTGAGAAGAACGAAAATATAATAAAAAAGGAACCATCCATGTGGGAAGACCGATAATGAAGCTGCTTCATTCCGGAAAAGCTAAAGAGCTCGGTATGACTACACCGGGATCCGCTATGGCTGAGGCGGTGCTGGAGATGGTGCATCGCGGATTACAGGGCTCACCTGAATCAAGGCGGGAATCACCGAAGGGAGCAGCGGCGATGGACGCTTTCGGAGAGGCAGCACAGGCGCTGGAGATGCGGTCTGAGGACGCCAGGGAGAATGGAACTCTGGCGCTTATACCGCAGAAAGTAACCGGTAATGAAAACGAATATCTGTCTTTGAATCCTAGCGATCATAGCGCTGTTATAGGGGGCTCCCTTAGCTCTATATCTATGGATGGCGTGGATGGTGTTAAGTCAGCTGTTTTAGCTGGTTTAATCTCGCCTGTGGCTATGCCGGCACTCGCACTGCTAATAGATCAATCGGCAGCAGTGGCGGAAATAACTGCAGAATCTATCTTTGATAATGGGCAAAATGCGTTAACTAAAAATAACGAAGCTATTCCTCGATATGAGAAAGACACTCCAGCTGTGGCAAGTTCAGATTTGGAATCAATGCAGGGAGAAGGAGGGACAAGAGAACTTTTAAAGCACAAAGGGAAGGGGAAATTTCTGAGATGCTCACAGCTGATCTAATAACTCAACAGAGCAAGGAAAGTGCTGAATTGCCCACAGATGCTGCTATTGATGAGATATCCTTATCTCCAATCTTAATAACTAACAACGATATATTTATATATTCAGAAAATGAGACTAATGTCCTGCAACCAGCATTAACATTACAGCCAGCTCAGTCAGTGCAGTCGGTAAAAAAGAAATGCAATGTTAAAACAAATAAACAAGGCAAACTCAGTCGAAATCTTTCTGAATCAAACTGCAACAGCAATATGACCCAGAAACAAGCAAGCACAACATCTGCAATACATGTAAGAGCCAAAACTAGGAATCAACACAGCCCTCTGCGTAAATGGGTGACCTCAAAAGGGGAAGTAAAAGCAATTATATCGAGACTATCTGGCTCTGGCCCGGTTTTGGGGGAAAATCTGGCAACTACCGGTACTCAATACCTTCCACTTCCTCAGCAGATGGGGCATGATATATCAGGTGATACTATTGGGATTAGCAGCGCCAATGAGAACTCTGATATCACTGGATTATTTAATACTGGCACTGTGCATCTTATGAGAGATGCCCCTGGCCCAACGACTTCTTTAGCCACCACAAATATATCAGGCTCATCAGAAGTACTAGAACCATCATTAGCATCAATTATGCAAGCATTATTAACTCAAAGAGCTGAAGCACAAGAACACTTTACTCAGCTTCGGGCAGACAATGTTAATATACAGCAGGCTATGGTGGCAGTAACTGATAAGATGGCAGCAATTACAATTGAGATGACTAACCTTCAGCAAAGGATATCGGATAATGAGGATGCAGTCTCACATTCAACTAAACTACTTCAAGAGCATGATACACAAGTTAACGCTCTTCAGCTAAAGGTCGAGGACCTTGAGAATCGGCAGCGCCGGAATAACCTGCGAATATTTGGGATTCCGGAGGGCAGCGAAGGGTCAGACTCACGTGAGTTCATAGTTCGAATCTTTCAGAAGGCTTTCCCTGACCTATCTGATTGGGACTGGGATTCTCAAATTCAACGAGCTCATAGATTACCTATATTCTTAAACCAAGGCGCACAGCTTAACCCACGACGTCCAAGACCAATACTTATCAACATAGGCAATTTTTTGTTACGTCAGGCAATCGCAATCAAAGCTCGACCCTCTACACCAATCATAGTTGAGTCATTCTCTATTGTCGCAAGGTCGGATCTATGTAAAATAACAATGGACAAAAGGTGGAGAATGAGACAACTTATTGACTCTTGGAAAGCTCTCGGAGCCTTGGTCTATCTGCAAGAGCCAGCTCGATTGAAGATTATTAAGGATGGTAGATCGCAGCTTTATTTCTCAGATCAGGAGGCAAAACTGGCACTCACCAAAGCTCAACAAGCTCAACAAGGCTCCAAATAATTACTTGGAATCTGAAATAAGGAAGCAGAATATAAATATCTTTTTCTTTGTACTCCCTCTCTGGGGATTGGGGTCTCAGACTATAAGCTCTAGATCTGGGAGTAATTATAATTAGGATGAATCGGAACAGTGACTATGGATATACGGACATATGGCTAAAATCGGTTCCTAATTCTTATTGTTTTTGTTTACAATTTATATTTTACTAAATATTGTTGGGAGAAACTCACAGTGGCGCTGCCTCCTTAGCTGTCTGTGAACGACAGCAAGATGGTGGGGGTGATTCCTTTTCAGGATACGGGGTGGGGAGGGGGTTACTCCTCATAGGTTGAGGAAAGGTTGGGGAGGGCGAAGGGTAGGGCAAGGATTACTGATGATTAAGGGACTTTGTGTCGGCAAACAATGGAGCTGGGGGTATAAATCAAGGGGTGTACAGACTAAATTAAAATATATGATTAATATTGATATAAACTGCAGAATCCGTAAAGATAAGAATAACTTATTTAAATTGGCTATTCAATCATTTGAAAAAATGCTCTCTTTAAAACTAAATTTAAAAACTTTTTTTTAGGGAAACTTAATGTGTGCCCGAAATTCTTCAAATACATGCAATGGGGTTAATCAGGTGCATAAGCTGGAATGTGGCTGGGCTAAACTCATTTAGTAAACGGTGCTTGGTGAGGGAGGAGCTAAGGATACATAAACCACATCTGGTGGTCTTAGTAGAGACACATTTAGCATACAAAGATAGGGGTTTGTTTAAACAGCTTGGATTAGAAATGCTTGAGTGTACCTCACAGGGTGCAACAATCAGAGGCGTAGCCATCCTTAAAGACAAACATTTTATATGCAAAAAACTTGAAAAAGCCTCTGACCCAGGTGGTAGATGGGTAATTCTACAATTGGAGATTAACAAAAAGAAGTTAGTCCTATGTGCACTATACGGTCCAAACCAAGATGATCCTACTATCTTCGAGAAGCTAATGATGGAGCTTTTGGGTTGGCAGGGGGAAATCATAATCTTAGGGGATTTTAACTGTACCTTAAATTACTCTATGGATTCATCTAATCGGTATGCTTCTCCAAGAATGAATAGAGTTAGAAGATCAATTTTGGAAATGGCCCGACTTCATGGGATGGCTGATGTATGGCGTACATTATACCCAACTAAACCTGGCTTCACGTATTATTCTAGACCTCATCAACACTACTCTAGAATTGATCTAATCCTGGTGAAATGCTCCCTTTTAGGGAGAATAGATATCGAAGTATGCCCGCGAATAACATCTGATCACAACCCTCTATTAATATACTTGCAATTTTCCTTAGAGGACAAGTGTTCTCGCTCTTTTTCATTTCCTAGGCATTTGCTGTGCGATCCCGAATATATCTCTCGTACTACAGGGGTTCTTACTGATTATCTACAACACAACATAGGTACTGCTTCTTCTTTTATAATATGGGATACAATGAAAGCTGTGATTCGAGGATCTACACAGCAATATATTTATCAACTGAATAAAGCTATTCAAGGGAGGGAGAAGGAGCTATGCAATAATCTAACAAAATTGGAGCTGCTACATGCTCAAGAGATTATGGCGAATGGGTTAAATAAAGAAGCTATATATTCTGAATTAATAAGTACAAGGGCACTTATGACCCGGCGATTTAAAGAGAAAGTGGCTGCTGCTTATAATAAAAGCCGAATGAATAGATATGAATACGGGGATCAAGTCGGTCGCTTATTGGCTTATCAGGTAGCAGATAAGAAAGCTAAAACCAGGATAGACTCAAAAAAAAAAATAAAGAAAAAAAAAAAAAGGAGGACTCATTACATGCTTTGTGAACTGTATACTCCTTACAAACTAAAGAATGGCCAAAAGTATTCTTGCAGTCTGTACCGCTAAGAATAACCTCAGTGTCTCCATTCCTACATCTGTAATCGAAAGGTAGGCTCCATGTCTCATGTAAAAATCTCTCCCCTAATGCTTTATATCTGCCTACCTGAAAGTGTTTCAAACAAGAAGTGAAGTGGAATGTTGAAATTGGAAGAGAGATAAATTCCTGAATAAACCAATCTGCAGATGGTATTTCTGCAACAGAAATTGGTGAATTCTTGAAGTGTTCTATGTTTAGTATTGTGTATGTCACGTCTTTCTGTGTAATCGTTTTTTTGGTCAGGTTTTAAATTAATTGTAGGGCAAAAATAAATTAGTAGTGTTTAAATGCTTCCATGGTACGCGACCACTCTTCAGAGTCTGTAGTGTCCAGCTTAATAGCATGATGGATCTAAGCTGACTTTGTTCATGTTGTAAAAGAGACATATCAATCTGTAAGATTTTAATAGCAGAGGATACAATTTTACTTAAAGAATACATTCTAGTAGATAAAGTAGTCATACCATTATCACCTACCACTAAGGCCTTCTCTAAATTCACCCTGTCACCTTCACGTATCAGTTCAGCAGCTTTCTTCTGTGAAACGCTCCTACGTTTGTTATATACAGCATTCAGAAAACATTATGACGTGGCTTTCTAGGATCTAATAAAAAAAATCCTGTAAATCCATGTCATCAGAAAGGAGAGACAAGTGTGTTTTCACATCTTCCAACGTAGAATTTTGTAGCTACTGAAGGCATAACTTCCCCACGCTGAATGTTGAGACCATCCCCGAGTGTTGTGTCTGCACATAGTGTGGGTCTGGTCTGTTTATTCTGAAACCCTTTGTTTTGTTCAAAAAACGTGCATGACAACGATTAGTATCTATGGCCACACTAACCATCCCTCTGGGTTGGAATGTGAAGATTTGTATGTACCATTCATAAGATTTGTATGTACCATAATATTGAGCTGTTCCTCTGTTTTGCTTGTAAATTGTTGCCAATTTTCAAAACATGCAAATCTGGGAATATTTGGTGTGTTTAAATTCTTTATCTTAGCCATGCCTAAGCAGGATGTTTGCTGTACAGTCTTGTTGTTCAGAAAAATAATTTTTCATGTTGAGAGACATGCTCTAGCCAAAGTTTCAGTACCTTGTATGCGCCAATCTTTCATTCCTCAAATAGATTTCAAATCAACATTGCCTTTCCAAGAGTCATACTCTTGTATTGACAACTGTGAAATAAAGGAAGCTGAATAAATTAATTTTGTTTTGGTCAGCATATTTTTCTTTGCAGGGGATTGGAGAAGTTTAAAATAATAAGACACTGGGTCTACGGGGTTATTGCCAGAAAAATATGCAAACTTTTGTCAATGTGTTTTTGAGCTGCCCAAAGGTAGTGTTTGAGGGAAAGTGCCCCTTTTTGCATGGTTGCCCCCAACATTTTGCCTAATGTTGATGTACTTTGACTGAGTGTGACCTGGGTTCCTGCCAACCAGGTAGCCAGGGCCTATGTTCTTTCCCTAAACTGTACTGTTGCAAAACCCAATTGGCAACTCTATGGCCACATGTAAGTCCCTTGTAAAAGGTACCATAGGTACCAAGGGCACTGTGACCAGGGAAGAGCTCTAAGGGCTTCAGCACTTATCGTGCCACCCTTAGAGGCCCTGTACCTTTACACACACACTGCCATTTCAGGCTGCGTGTTTTGATGCAGAACAAAATAAAGATGCGACATGGCACACACCCCTGTGTGTCATGCCTTAAACCCACTGCCCTGGCATAGGTAAGCCACCTCTCAAGCTGGGTGCACTATACCACTGGTGATGGTACAGGTGCATGAGCCCTATACCCCTACAGTGTTTAAGTCAATTCTTAGACATCATAAGTGAAGTAACGCCATAAAGAGTATATGGTGCTGGGACTTCGTCATTATGAACTCCACCACACTATAATGGTTTTACTGAAAACTGGGAATTTTGGTATCAAACTTCTCAGCACATTAAACCCACACTGATGCCAGTGTGGGATTTAATGAAAAATGCACCCAGGGGGCATCTTAGAGATGCCCCCTGAAAAACGACCTAACTCTGGTGTCCTGACTGAGTGGCTGCTCACCAGCTGCCACCACCAGACATGTTTCTGGACCCCTGGGTCAAAAGCCTGCCGCTCTCAGGGTCCTGAAACAAAGCACATCTTGGGACGAGGTACCAAGCCTCCTCCCCCAGGATGGGCAGGGTCCACGAAGGGGAAGTTTTAAAGGCTTGCCACCTTTGTGAGCTAGCCCAGCCATTTGCTGCTCCCAGCAACTGGCCCCCACCGTTTCCAACCCCCACTTTGGGTGGGAGAATTGGTGGGAAAACCAAGTTAGGAGGAGAGGTGTGCCCACCTTTGTCAACCCCACCCCTCAGGTGGGGGAGGCGAGGTGAAGCACAACTCTCAGTCCCCGCCATCTTGCAGATGGGGGGACCCAACCAACCAGAGTGAGGCTTATGCCCCCATCCTACTGGAGGGTGGCATAATAGGGGGTATACCCACCCCAAGGAAGGAACCCATTGGTCCCGACCTGTACCTACCTGTCACGCCCCTAAATGTAGCATTTAGGGGCAACCCTGAACCTTGCCTCCTCAGACCAGAGCCGACAAGAAGAAAGAAGAAGAAGAAGGACCGAGCAGCCGCGCTGAGAGAGGAGGAGGAGGGCACCAACTGACTTGGCCCCAGCCCTACAAGCCTGTCCCGACCTTAGACTCCTCTAGCAAAACCTCGGTGTGTCCTGCAACCAGCAGCCCTCAAAAACCCAGAGAACCTACACTGCCTTCGCAACCATAAAGACTTTTGTCTACCGTGAACCCCGGACTTGCTCAAAGCCAACCGACTCCGACTCCGGCCGACTCCGTGAGTCCCCACCACTCAGCTCCCGGCACCCCGAGCCCGAGTGGCTCAATACCCTAAGGAGGTCCCCCCGGCGATCCTAGCCTGGATCCCAGTGACCCCTGAACATCCACAAGCTTCTAACCTGAGCCTGCAGCCATTATCTGGGAGGTCCACACCAACCGCGACCGAAGGCAACACCCCGACCGACTCTCTAACCGAAGCGGCCCAGAAACACCAATCTGACTGACTCCATCCATGAATGCTGCAGTCACCAGACATCAACTCCCAAAGACCCATTTGCCTAATCAGCTGCTGACCGACTCCCAGGAATCCTCGATCGAATCTGCAGCATAGACCAAGACCGACGGTCTCCACTGAGAAACCTTGGGAATCCCGACGACTGCATCCTACACCCGGCCGCCTCTGTGCCACTGGCGGTGTAGTTCTTGCATTTGCTATTGGGTCCTACAGTGCTGACCTCTACCCCAGGAGCTTTTTGTTCAAATAGCTGGGGGCCTGCTTGTCCGCAGTCCCAAACCCATGACCTTACTTAGCCCGTTGGCGAATGTCCGGTCCCTGCACTCCGCTCCCGGTCACCCGTGTGCAGTTGCTGGTGCAATCCGAGTGCCTATCTGACCAAGCCTTACTCCCGGACACGCAACCTCATTTCTGTTTGTGAGTAATACTTAAAACTGTAATTATACTGCAAAACGCATTACCTTCTTTTCCTTTCTCTCAGGAAATGTACCAGCGTGGTGTCTAGGGATACCTCGCTGTGTAAGAAAAGTAACTTGAAAAGTAATTCAAACTGTTTTATAAACAAATTTGACCTCTAACCAATCCAATTGCATTCAACTGCATTCATACTGTATTTTACTGCATAAATCTTGCAAAGTATTATTATACTTACCTGTACCAGGCCTGGCTTGGTTCTAGAAAATAAATATACAACTAAAGAATATTTTAATACAAACAAATTGGTCTGAGTTCAGTCTTTGAGTGTGTGACATCATTTCTTGCCTCAGTGTGTACAATAAATGCTTAGCATTACCCTCTGATAAAGCCTTATTGCTTGCCCACACTACCACAAATAGAGAGTAAGGTATTATCTACTTTTACCTCTCCCCTACCTTTGGGGATCCCCTGGACTCTGTGCACACTATACCTTACTTTGGTATAGTATATCCAGAGCCAGCTTCCTACAATGTTGGGCAATGTTTCCATTGTGTGTAAGTAAATACTGCACACGGAGTACTTGCTCTATGTAAGTAATGGTGTGCATAGTGGTGATAACAAAACATTTAATCATAATTAGATGTACCATTATACATATCTTCACTTTAAAATACAGTACTATGTTCTAGCTCAGAGAGTATAGATCTTACAGTGCTAATATTCCAATCATCAGAGATGGTGCCAGTGGTGATCACTTCATTAAGAGATAAGTTAAATACATACAGAATTTTCAAAATCTCTGTAGGACCACAAATATCACATGGCACCTTATCCCAAACAGTGTCATCCGGTATGGGGACTGTTAGAAATGATCACGAGGGACATTTCTCTTCGCAGTTTGTTTGATGAAGAATGAGGCTTCAATACCTCAGTTACCAGGTCAATAGCAGAGCATTCTGGGAGATATTGTCCATTGAGAAGCAAAAAGAATATTATCACAAAACTAATCCAGATGAAAAGGAAAAGCAGTCAAATGTAAATCCAAATGTAAATCCAAGGTGGAACAAAGTATGTCTTCTTGAGCCAAATTATAAATGCACAAGTTCCATGCAATGGAGGGTCTGATAAATCCGAGGAAAAGTCATCAATGTCTGCAAGATAGCCTGAGGCAGTATGTGCAAAAACAGGGACCTCATGTGGTGGTTTAGAACTGGTAGTTAAATCAAATGGTGGATCATAATAAACAACTTGCCATTTGTTGTCGAAAACTGTGAATTCACATCCAGTGTTTGTATGGTGTTGGTAGATGTGACTGGACGTAGCAGAACTTCAGTGTCAGATATCCCCCACCGGAGAACAGACACCTTTGTGTTGGTTAATGCTTGTAAAGGTATTTTCTGTATTGTAGTGAGAGGAGACAGGTAACTACCAAGCAGCCCTTGTGGCCTACTGTGCAGGACTGGCCACATGGTGTGATTTGATCAGGTCAATCGATACAAATCATTTATTTGTTCAACCAGCAAGAGGCAGTAAAAGTACAGTTCTGGTGCCTTCAACAGCCAGGACCGGCACCGGCACTCTGAAAGATGGGCCAAACTCCCTCTTGTCCTCAATCTTCTCTGGGACCATATCCCCGATCTTTGGAATCAAGCCAAGAGTTGCTGGCTGCACCTTCACTTCTCCAGTGGCAGAAAATGATAGAACTTTTCTCGAGCTCATTTGATTGCTCGTCCCAGAAGCATTTCAGTTCCTGTAAGAAAGCCAAACATTCAGTGATATCAAAAGGTATCTCAGCCACGACTGTGCTATGATTGTCAAGGTCCAGTACACACATCTGGACCCCAAGCAGGACGTCATAGGGAGTCCGACCACCCAAGGATCTTCTAGGCAGATTGCTTAAAGCTTTCTGGACCCCATACAGGTAAAGGACCCAACTACGACCTGAACCTAATACTCTAGCTGTTAAAGACTGCTTTAAGTCACGTTTCTTCCTCTCCACTATGGAAATTCCCTCAGGATGGTAGGGGGGGAATTAGTGCACAGCCACACCTAAGGTACTCATCGTGTCCCGGTAAGCCTTAGAGGCAAACGGTGGGCCCTGGTCTGAATGGAATGCAGCTACTGCATATGTACCGATACAGAATTGCAAATCTTTTGTAACAGTTCCACTGTCAGCTGGCTTCTGTGGCCATACACATAGGAATCGAGAACATGAATCCACTGCTAACAGAATTTATTTAAAGAGCCATTACTATTTAGTGGCCCACACAGGCCAGAGGCTTGTTTGAAATCAAGAGGTGTGTCTGCGGTGGGCGTCCAGTGGTAGAAACTTTTATTTGTTGACAAATGTCACAATCAAGGACATAGTCTTTAGTCTGTTTATATAGATCTGGCCACGTTGCTGTAGTAGTGAAACTGTAGCCACCACACCAGCATGGACAAAAGCTAACCCCTAATATGCTGCCATGATTAATTCTGGTCTGCGATCTGAATTTAGAACTGCTCTATCCCCCACTCTGGGAATGCGTGCAAATGGAATGTCATTTGCACTCAATAGGTAGGAGTATTTTGCTAGATATCACTTTGGTAATGGGGTGCCACAGCGCGAAGCTGTAACAGCTGCCATAATGTGTTCATCTACCCTCGTATGGGAACGAGTTATTGCAGCTACTACAGCAGTTTGCACTGCTGCCTTTGTGGCTTCATCAGCCAGTGAATTCCCTGCAACGTGTATTCCTACAGGTTGGTGGCTCAGTGTGTGGATTACATGAGCCTGTGGCAAACTTGCTTTAAGATTTGCCTATTTCCCCAAAGCAACTTATGCTTGATAGTATATCCTTTAAAGTCTCTGAATCCATTCTAGCTCCAAAAAGTGTAAATACTCATTGTATGACTGGACACAATAATACGAATCACACAATATAAGTGTGGGGAATTCTGAATCCGTATTCTCTATTGCCAGAATTAGAGCTTTCAGTTCAGCCAGCTGTGCTGTGCAATCACCTAGTGACTGCGTAAATGTTTTGAGATGCTGGAAGATTTCATCCTTCATTTTACCCTTTACCACTGCGCAAGCGGTAGAGTATTGATGTTTTATTCCAACTGCGGGCTGCGCAAAACCACCAGTGTAGACTATGAAGTCGGACTGACTAGAGGCATAACTTCACTGGGCACAGGGTTTTCTTGTTCATATTGTAGGTAAGCTTGTGTTTGTAATGCTGAGCCGAAGACATAGTCGATGACAGTAGCTGTTAGTGAAGTAGCCCACTCTATCCAACTTGGGTGTAAGGCTTTCGCATTTGGGATGCTGGCCTTTGTGACAGCCTCTAAGGCTGGGATGGGAGTCACGACAATTATGTTTTCCCTGGGCCAATGATCTTCCCTTCACAACAGCTGTCTGTACTGCAGTCAGTATTGTTTCTGTGGGTGCAAAAAGCATCTCTGCATTGAAATATAAATGCGATTTATATGCAATCGGTACAGTGTCACCCTTGTTGAAAGTGACATATGTGGTACCCGCGATTACGCGGATCACCAAATTTGTGGTGTTAACACATGTGTATAAGTGTTTTGATGCTAACATGTCAGTCTGTACTGAACGCAAGATCTATGTATGTTCTGGTGTCCAATGTGTGCTTGAGAAGTCTGGATGGATTAGTTCATCAAACGGTTTTACCCGTTGTGCATAATCTGGTATGTATGTTCTACTAAAATTTAGGAAGCCTAAAAGTGATTGCAACTTTTTTTGTGTGTTTGGTGGCTGTAAGAGTGTACATTTCTCTATGAAATGTGGTGCTACGCTTTTGTTTTCATTCGATAGTTCGTATCCTAAGAGCAGGACACAGAGAAAGGCAATTTTTGATTTCTGGAAATTGGATTTGTAGCCTATTTCAGCTAATCCCACAACAATGCAATCTACTCTGGCTAAGTGTGTTTCTAAGTCATCATCTGTAAAATATATGTCATCATCATACGACAATGCTTCTTGATCAAAAATATTTTACGAACAAGTTACTTACCTTTGGTAATGCTTTTTCTGGTGGATACAGTATCTGCCTGTGGATTCCTCACCTTTTGAATTACCCCATGCACAGCATTCCACAGAAACTTTTCTTCATAGCTCTCCCACGTTGACGAGAACATTACAATGGAACAGCTCTGCACGTGACTCCGCGTGATGTCATCAGAGCCATAAGAAGACCTCGTCGGTGTGCCGACGTCAGTTCCACCCATTTTTCCGTGCCTTTGAGGCAAACGGGTGAACCAACAACATTTCCACAAGTATACACAGTATACAGAACCAAGAAAGAAACTGGAAATTCTAAAATATAGACATTTCCTAGTGACAAGTATCACATCATTTCAAATATTCCACAATAAAATACATGAATCACATGTCAATTATGTTTTGGTATAAACAGGCAGACAATGGGGAGGCGGGTGGGTCAGTGAGGAATCCACAGGCAAATACTGTATCCACCAGAAAAAGCGTTACGGAAGGTAAGTAACTAGTTCTTCTGATGGATACATCTGCCTGTAGATTCCTCACCTTTTGAATTGAATCCCCAAGCAGTCCTGCTCTCGGAGGAGGGTGCCTGCCTACCTATACCAAAAAATCTTGCGGCACAGAACGTGCAAAGTGGCCGTCTTTCCTCACCTCCGAGTCTAAGCAATAATGCTTCGCGAAAGTGTGGAGGGTGGCCCAAGTTGCTGCCTTGCAGATGTCTACAACCGGGACACCTCGAGCTAAAGCCGAAGAAGAAGACTTAGCTCTGGTGGAATGAGCTTGAATACCTTCGGGAGGATCCTTCTTGGCCAAGGCGTAGCAGATCTTGATGCAGAGGATGATCCACCTGGACAGCGTTCTCTTGTGGACAGCCTTGCCCTTCATCTTGCCCACATATCCAATGAAGAGTTGGTCGTCCAACCTGAAGTCTTTAGTCCTGTCCAGGTAGCAGATGACCGGCCTCTTTGGGTCCAGGTAGTGAAGTCTCTCCTCCTCCTTAGAAGGGTGAGGATAGAATGTGGGTAAAGTGATAGATTGCCCTAGGTGTAAGGGAGTGACCACCTTAGGCAGGAAAGCAGCTCTGGTTGTAAGAACCATCTTATCCACATGAAATGAGGTAAATGGGGGTTTGAAGCTAAGAACCTGCAGCTCACTAACTCTCCTAGCGGAAGTGATTGCAATCAGAAATATTGTCTTAAATGCTAAGAATATCAAGGGACAACTATGCAAGGGTTCAAAGGGAGACCCCATCAAGAAAGTAAGAACTAAATTCAAATCCCACTGAGGCATGATAAAGGAGGTGGGAGGACATCTATTGGTGAGATCCTTAATGAATCTCATGACCAATGGAGATTTAAATAAAGAGGGTTGGTCTGGTAAACAGAAAAAAGCCGACAAGGCAGACAAGTAGCCTTTAACCGTAGCTAATGCACAACCCTGTTGTGTCAGGGAAAGATAGACACTCAGAATATCAGACAAAAGGGCTTGCAAAGGATCAACCGATCTCTCTCCACACCATTTTATAAACTTGGCCAACCTACTAGAATAAACTGATTTGATGGAGTGTCTTTTGGCCGATAAAATAACATCCACCACATCCAGCGGGAGAAAGAGCTCAGGTTGCCCCGTTCAGTCTCTAGGCATGAAGGTGCAGGCTCTAGAGGTGGGGGTGTAGAACCATCCCCTGCGACTGTGAGAGGAGGTCTGCCCTGAGAGGGAGACGGAGCGGAGGGTGTGATTAGAGGTAAAGGAGGTCTGTGTACCACATGTGCATGTTTGACTAACAGTATGCAGGAAGCGGACAGACTGAGCAGGCGTAAGACCTTCAGGACTGGAACAGCTGCTCTATTCTGAAAAAGTGGAATCATAGCCTGGTTGTCTTGAATCCTCTGCAGAAGCGGGAAGGCATGACTCACAGTAGTGTCCAGTACTGCCCCTATGAACAGGTTGCGCTGAGAGGGCACCAGATGAGATTTGGGCACGTTTATCGTAAAATCCAAGTCAAACAACAGACGCGTTGTTACTTGCAAATGTTGCAGCACTATCTCTGGCGACTTTGCTTTGAGCAGCCAGTCATCCAGATAGGGAAAAACAGGAATCCCCGATCTTCTGAGATGTGCTGCTACCACCGATATCACCTTTGTGAAGACCCGAGGTGCGGAAGTAAGACCAAATGGAAGGACCGCAAACTGGTAGTGTTGAGATCCCACCGTACAACAGAGATACTTCCGATGCGACTTCAGGATGGGAATGTGAAAATACGCATCCTGCAAATCGATTGACACCACCCAGTCTTCCTGATGCAAGGCCAGAAGAACCTGAGCCAGGTTCAACATCTTGAACTTCTCCTGTCTGAGGTAAAAATTCAAGACCCTGAGGTATAGGATCGGCCTCAATTGACCATCCTTTTTGGCAATCAGGAAGTACCGGGAGTAGCATCCCTTACGACTTTCCTGCTCCGGAACCACCGCTATCGCATCTTTCTGCAGCAGAGATAGAACCTCATGTTCTAGTAGCAACAGGTGGTCCTCTGAGCACCAACCCTGGCAAGGGGGGAAAGGAGGGGGAAACTCCCGGAAGGGAAGGGCATGCCCATTTTCCAGGAGATCCAATACCCACCGATCTGAAGTAACAGACCTCCAATTTCGTAGAAAATGGGACATCCGTCCTCCCACGTGACCAACATGCTCTAGGACGGAGGATCTAGAGCTGCTTCCCTGCGGTACCAGTAGGAGGGGTGGGAGAGGAGGAGGAAGAGGAGAAGGAGAAGACTTGCTGCTGAGCAGTGCCTCGCAGACGACTTCTACCTTTTCCTCTGTACGACCTATACAGAGGGTTCGCCTGTTGCTGCAGTTGTGACTGCTGCTGTTGTTTGGCTCGAAAGGAAAAAGTTCTGCCAAACCCGCGAAATCTGTGGTACCCAAAACCTCTGGGCTGGGACTGAAGACCCAACGATCTCGCTGTGGCTCTACTATTTTTAAAGCGCTGTAGCGCAGAGTCCGCTTTGGCACCAAAAATACGAGATCCATCAAAAGGCAAGTTCAATATGGTGGCCTGACCATAAGATGAAAACCCAGACCCCCTTAGCCAAGCATGCCTCCTGGTTGCAACCGAGGAACTCATAACTCTGGTGACAGAGTCCGCAGTATCAAGTCCTGACTGAATGACCTGACGGGCCGCAGCTTGGGTGTCAGATAGAACTTCTGAGAAATGGCCCTGAACATCCTCAGGAAGCTTGGGGAGCACCTCCTTTGCTGAGTCCATCAGACCGAGGATTTAGCAACCCAGCAGACATGTCGCATTTGTTGATTTCAGAGCCATACTGGCCGAAGAAAACACTTTCTTTGCTGATTGCTCCATCCTCTTGGATTCTCTATCTGCAGGCGTAGATGGGAAAGAGCCTGCCGACTGTTTAGTAGAGCGTGATGCCTGGGCTACTAAACTCTCAGGAGATGGGTGTGTGGAAAGGAAAGCAGGATCTCCAGGAGCCACCTCATATCTCCTTGCTACTGATCTGGACACCACAGGGGCAGTCATTGGCTTCTGCCACACCTCTGAAATGGGCTCAGTCAAAGCCAAATTAAAGGGAAGTAGAGGTTCTGAAGCAGAAGAGGGAGAATGAAGCACTTCTATTAAAATATTGGATTTAAGTTCTGCAGAAGGTAACAGCAAATCCAGCAGATCCGCTGCCTTCCTTATTATAGAGTGATAAGAGGAAGCCTTCTGCGATGGTAGGCCTTTCAGTGAGGAGAGCTCCTATTCAGGAGATGTGTCCAATCCACTAGCCTCCTGCATTCCCTCGAACTCCTGCACAGGTTCAACAATCTCACCCTCTTCAGCCTCTTCCTGCTGCTCCTGATATTCTTCCTCCTCTAGCAGCCTCTGTGCTTCCCTTCTGGATCTCATCCTAGGGACCTGCATCGGCAGCGCCAGATGCAGCGCCGGTGACTTCGGGAGCCGGCGTTGATGGAGGCTCCACAGATATAGTCGAAGGCCCCGGACGAGAGCCAGACGGCACCGGAGAAGACCCATCCAACGGCACTCTTTCCTCCAGGGATTGCACCGGTGTCGAGAACCTTGGCATTGGGAGAGGCCAACTCCCTGGAGCCATTGGCAAGAAAGGCATGAAAGATGCCTGTGTGAAGTGAGGTGGCAAACCTTCAAGGGAGTAGGAAAGCAGTCCCATGGGGCCAACTGGCGCACCAGCAGGGTTAGCCACTCTGGCAAACATGCCCAACATCACATTCTGGAAATGCGACGGATCCGTACCTGGAGCCGGAAAGGCTGGATATCCTGGATCCGGTAACGCCGGGTCAGAGACGGCTTGAGGAGGCAGTCTAATTGGCTCTGGTTGCGGCACCAGAGACACTGGAGGCGGGGGTGGAGTGGCCGGAGGCGAAGGCGTCGCTTCTCTGGGAGCCGGTGAGACTCTTGGAGCCGGAGACTGTGCCAGAGTCACCTGAGGCAAAGGGGAAGGAGAGACTTCATCCTTGCAGTGACGTCGGAGTACCGGAGACCTAGACTTTGGTGTTTCATCCTTCGACAACCGACATCTGGATCCATGGCGCCGCTTTTTTTTGTGCTTCCTCGATGATTGAGGTATGCGGAGTCAGCGACTTGGACTTGGCTCTCGACCTCCTCCGGGCCCTTTTCTGCTTCTTTGCCTTGGCCATAAACAGCTTGGCCTCCCTCTTTTTCAAGGCCTTCGGATTCATGTGCCTGCTTGATGAACACCCCTCGACGTCATGGTCCGACGATAGGCACCATAAACAATCCTCATGGGGGTCAGTAATCAACATATTACCCCCACATTCCCTGCAAGGTTTAAAACCGGACTTCTTCTGGGTAGCCATGATCACTGCTACAATTACAGAAAGAAACTGCAACAAAGAAACTCCAACAAAGAAACTCCAGAAATGGAGAGCCCTGGAAAATAAACGTTACGCGGAAAAAGGGAATTGACGTCAGCACGCCGATGAGGTATTTTTATGGCTCCGATGACGTCAACCGGAGTCACGTGTGGAGCCCTTCCATTGTGACGTCCTCATTGACGTGGGAGAGCTATGGAGAAAAGTTTCAGTGGAATGCTGCCCATGGGGTAATTCAAAAGGTGAGGAATCCACAGGCAGATGTTTCCATCAGAAAATCCTGTTACACGGCAGAGAACAAACCTGGGCTATTCTTCTACCCTTGAGGCAAATGGCAAAAAAAAAATTGTGGTCCGAGGGTGGTAAATGCTGTCAAATACTGGCTTTCAGACACTATGCTTTGGCAGAAAAAGCCATTTGAAATGTCTAATGTTATTTTGTATCGTTTGGGCACTATGTTGTTCATTAGTGCTGTGCTGTGTGCATTTTGTACTGTAAGTATGCAAACTTGACTATTTAATTGTCTATAATCTAAGACTAAGCGGTATGAATGGTCTGGTTTCACTACTGGGAACAAAGGATTGTTTATTGGTGAGGTGCAAGACTCAATTACACCTTGATATGCAAGTTGTGTTAGAATTTCTTAAAACTGCACGTTTTGCTTCAAGTTTGATGGGGGATTGTGGTCGCACTTGCTGGCTGGACCTTTTGGGCATTATATGGTAAGGTGAATCTTCATCCCAGCCCACATGGTTGCAATATAATGCTGGGGATTGTGCAATGGCCCTTTCCTTAGCATACACATGTTTAACTGCTTTTGGAACAAGGTCGGAGAAGGATGGTACTATCACACTTCTACTTGTGGGACTTTTCGTACAATTTCAGGCGGTCAATCTTTCTCAGTCAAGACAATGTCATAACGAAATGTTAGGCTCTCCCAAAAGAGAACTTTAATGATCCAAGGTATATCACCCTCAATCTGGAGTTGTAAATTATACAATCTTTCAGGAGGACCTACTCTCTGATACGGTGTTTCCACCCGCACAAACTCATTAGTTGCTCTTGCCACCAGAAACTCTTGAGGATTCTGCTGAAATATTGTGACCTTGCTGCACTGTCTAGCAGAGTCAGGCCCTACTCCTTGTTCAGAAACAGAGTCCTCGGTATTTGTGGCATATTTAAGAGGGATCACAGCCACTTTCTTCTTTTATATATTGAGGTTTTTGTTGTGGAAATGTATCCTCCTTTTCTATAATGATGTCAGAAGAGCATTGTGAGTCCTTCTTCGGCTTCACATACTACTCTGACCTACACTCTGATCGTCCTCCTTTCTCCAAGCATTTTTCAGATTACTCCTGAAAGGAACAAGAAGGACGTGTATTAGTATACTAATACCCATCAGGCTGTTTAATTGTTTTTCAGTTGCGCAAATTATAGCGCTTTTCAGAGGACTCCTGTGGAGGAGATCCACCCCGTGGTTTAATTATTTCCCTTATTTTTCTTATTATCCAGCATTTTTTAGAAGACACTGTGGTACCTGTTTCGAGTTATCCTTTTCAGAATTACCCCTAAGTTGTGGTTTAGCAGGTCTGGCCCCCAAATTATCTCGACCTATTGATGTATAGGTTTCAGCAATAATGTTTGGTAGTTCTTGCTCCTGATCCGCTAACCGAAACAGTGTGAGACTTTGGCGTACAGCCAAAGTCGCTGCTTCCCCTTTAATATTACTTAAAAGAATTGAGGATACCGTGGCATAATTGCAAATAAGTTTCACCCCCAAGTCCAGGGCAGGGGCTGCCCCGTATTCATTTTGGTTCTGTTTAAGCACAATAGGCAAAATAGCTATGGATGGTGTGCCATGCATGATGGTATAGATTGCAGCAGATACCATGCCCCAAGTGGCACATTCTTCTGCTGGGGTAACCAACCCTAAATATAGGCACATTGTGAGAATTCTGTGTTTATCTTAAGGAAACATTGGTTCAAACTGATTTGTTTTTGTGAAATCCAGAACAGAATCTCCTCCCACCTGGTGGGAACCTTTCCCATAATTGAATTAATGGTGACTGGACTAATCGCTGGCATTGCTAAATGCAGTTGTACAGCTTGAGCAGTACTCGCTGGTTTTGTTGTTATTGTTCGCATAACAAACTGTGTTATACTTCTGTATAACCTCACTAGACCTGTGTAAAGTGTACACAGCTCTGCTGCTGTGAGTGCTGTTATTTGTGGATATGGTGTGTAGCCGGCTAAGACTGGCCATGTTGCCCCGTCATTGCTGAGGGGACCCAGTCTGATGTTTGCTAGTGGATCTGGCAGGGCGCCGTGGAACCAATTTATGTGTTCCTAAAATGATAGTGCAATTTCAAAATCTTCATAAGCTCTATAATTGTTATATATCAGGCAGTTATGGTAAACTGGAGAGCTATGTGCCCCAGATATTGTGAGGTTAATAGGCTCTGTGCACAAATGCTTCAATTTTTACATATTCATGTTTAAAGTTGACATTTATTAGACGATGACTTATAGCACATATTTGCTTGCGCACCTGAATGAGATAGGGTACTCAGAAAAGGTTTGCTTAGAAATACATTTCTTCGTAGGCACATTAGTATTCTGTCCAAGGACCGGGTACACTGCGCAAACTGTCCTGGTTTGTTGTTGTCTGTTCGGAGACCGCTCTGGGTAGATAGAATCAACGACAGCCGGACCAGAGCTCAGGCACTGTACGAATAGGTCCAGTTTTATTATATAAACTGCACCAAGCCTTTGTTAGACAGAGGAGAATTTCGATGTATTGTTGCAGTCACCCCATGCCGGAATTCTAGCCTAGCTGAATCTTATCTCTATCCTGAGAGGGACGGTGGCCTGTTCTACACTAGACTGGACTGGCTAACAGATTACACATGCATGCAGGTAAATGGGGAGTTAGACCACTCTAAGGTATCTGGCAGAATCGCATCCACCCTATGCTCTCTAAGTTAGATAGTGCTAGGTAGGAGTACAATTATATGTCTCAATATCTTCAATGCGACAATTATAATGGTTGAATTATTCATCTTCTTCACCATTCTTGTAAAGCTGGTTAATATGCATTGTTTTCTTCTACTAATCATTGCAGCACACGTATTCTACACAAGAATCCAATTGCTTCAATAAATACTATGAAGTTCTAATTTGTGTATTTCTTGTGCCTCCCTTTGGGCATGCCTGAGTTTACAACCAAAAAGGTAGATCTATTTCCACATTTTTCTTGGGAGAATTAGGGTTGTCATATTCTGAGGTTGCAGCCACCATCAGGTAAGGTTTAGGGGTCCAGATGGCGCACTATGAGCTAGCCAGGAAATCGGTTAACATATTCTGATGGTATGAGCGAACACAGTCCCCCATAGTTTTGATGCTTATGTTGCCCAAATGAATATGCCTCTTTTTCCCGCATACCATTACCCCGCATGTTGTTACAACGCGGTCGTTACAACGACCGCGTTGTAACAATGCATACCATTAACCCGCAAGTCCTAACAACGACTTGCGGAGGGGGGGCGCTGGATGTTGGAATAGTAAAATTTACTATTCCAACTCCAGTCTGGGCGGACTGTAGGGAAGGTGTTGGATTTTAAATCCAACACCTTCTCCCCCCTCGTTGTTACGACCGCGTTGTAACAGCATGTGGGGTTACGGATGCGGGGTGACGGTTGTTTACCTGCCCAAATGCACAGTCTTACTGAATTCGTAGGAACTGTACGACATGGCGCCACCAACATTACAGGTACTTATTTAATGTGTCTCCTGAGTAGTTTTCTTACATGTGCCCAAAACCCTACTGTCATGACCCTATATTCACAGCACTATCCTGCCCTGTATAAGTCCTCCTGAGGACCGTTATATCTTTACATTCTTCCGCGCACATTGTATGCATGAAGGATCACTCACCTCTGCCTAGACTTTCCTGTGGCAGAACAGAAGGACCCATGCCACCATTGCATGCACCAGGAGACATTGGGGGTGAATGGTGCAGTTTCTATCACCTACATACCGCAGTGGCCATCTGTGATTTCTGGGCTAATTAATCGTATCTCCAGCAAGCATCAGCGCTTGCTATTCTATTTCCGTCCTGCCGGTCGTAGAGTTCCAGCTCTTGGAAGAGTGTAGTGCTATATGCATTCATATACATTGTAAGATCATGTGGTGACCATTGATTCCATGCTATTTTAACTGCATTTTGTGAACATGGTTTCATCTTGTGTCTTTCTGACCCTACCTTTCAGCTGCGAAGGCAGGCAGGCAGGCTGGGTTACTTGCGTACACACAGAAATGTTTCACTGAGTGGGAGAGATAAGGTTAGAACAGACAGTGGGGGCTGCATAGCCCAAAGATGAGAAAGTGAATAACTTTGCCTCAGCTCTCATTGGAGCTTAGCCAGCTCTGGTGAGTGACCTTGACGCAAAGAGTGTAGCCAGCACCTAACGTACAGATGAAGTAAGGGGGAGCTTCTAGATACCTCTCTCTGTGTTAGTAAAAGGTATTAAAGACAGGGAATCTTGGCTCTCAGACAGGAGCTCGCTGTGGAGCAGATGTGTTGCCACAGGGAACTTTGGTGGTCCCGATCGAGACTTCTGACTGATTGCAAAGGGCTGTCCAGTCATGCTGGCCAGAATGTTGAAAGACTACTTTCTGTATATATGCTATAAGTTTCTTTGCTTTGTGTATATATTTCATATGTGTTATGCTGTGTATAGATGCACTTTATAGTTGGCTTCTTTCATTTGACTTCTGGGAAGGGGCCTTGTTGAACATATATTTTGGTCTTCCTTTTAAAAGTGTGGTACTAATAAATAAATGAGTTTCATTTTAATGACACCTGGATCAGTTTACTTGCTTTATTTTGAGAGTGCTGAGTTACTTTTCTACGTGTGTAATTTAAAGATACAGTAAGATATATATATTATATTATATATATTATATATAATATATATATATATATATATATTAACTGAAAAAACCATAGGTTTCAGGAACGTTATAGTTAGTTGGACATTTCACTCGTACAAAACCAGAGAAATTCGGCCGTTATAGTTAGTTCAGCTAACTATAACTCGCGCCCCGCAATGCACTGCTGATGACGTCACATATTACATCATTCATGACATGGTCAGTGACATCACTGATGACATCTCAAATGACATCACTGATGACATCACTGATGACATCATCCAGTGACTGTGTGTTTCTATAAAGGTTTTTTTTGTATATATGTTTATTGATTTTCAGCAATCAAATGACAACAGCAGATAATTCTCGTACAGTATATCCTATAAAAAACAACATAGCATACCCCCCACCCCATCCCAGGCAGACAGCATCAACATCATCAAGGCAACCGTATGTGACCTGAACACTAAAAGAGAGGCATATACAGACATATCGATACGAACAGTAGACAGATGGTACGGGGCATTCATAGTGCACATCTAATAACAGGAGCATAAGGCTTGAGCCCGCAGGGACCAGCATAAACCAGGGTGGGTAGTAGGCCGTCCCCCAGGAGTCTCGGACAAGCAGAGAACATCACACCATATCTGTGCGGGACAGGAGATATGCAGTTATTGGGGCCCAGAAGTCCTTTGGGCGTGAGGCCTCCGGCAATTCCTCCTCATAAAGTAGCAACTGGTCCCTGCAATACAGCAGGTCCCGAAGCCATTTCTTCACCGTAGGGGTTGTCTTAGCCCCCCAACACTGTGCAACTGCCCTCTTTGCAAATAGTGTAGCCACAGCCACAGTCCGCCTATTACAGGGTTTAAGGCGTTGTACCATCCCAAGAAGGCACAGCTCCGGAGTGCACAGCACCGGTTCCAGTACTATATCAGTTAGCATCTTCACCACAGCAGTCCAGAAGGTAAGCACACCTGCACACGTCCATGCTACATGCAGAAAATCTGCCTCATTCATCCCACACCGCACGCAAGCAGCCGTCTCTCGCAACCCATATCTACATAGTTGGGACGGAGTGTAGTAGAGTTGATGAAGGAATTTGAAATGAATTATTCGAAGGTTACAGTTCGCCGTGAGGCGACTCCGTGAGCTTACAACACGCGGCCCAATCATCCGGCTCGAGAGTATCTCCCAGCACTGCTCTCCAACGCAAAAAGGAGGGATGGTCCTCCCAGTCCCGCTCTCGCAGGGAAGCGTTGTATAGTTTAGTGATGAGGCCCTTACGCCCCGCTCCCGACAGCATCGCCTCCAATGCACGTAGAGCAGTGGGTTCCGCCGGGTAATCCGGATAGGCCGCTCGGAGCGCCTGTCGAACCCGTACATAGGTAAAGCCAAACATAAATCCGCGCTCCGTGCCATTCTGCACCTCCAGCAAGGTCTTGAAGCGGCCATTTGTATACAAATCTCCCAGCCGGGAAATACCTACCTTAGCCAATTCGCGCAGGGCCGGTTTCTCACGCGCCACAGAGATATCAGGGTGCGAGGCCATGGGCAGCGATGGAGCGTATAGGTAAGGCACCCGAGCCCGTTTAGCCAGCATTCGCCAAGCCCACGCCGTACATTGTACTGGGTTGATCTCAGTCCGCGGGCCACCTGAACCCCCCATCAAGACCGCCGCTTGTAGCGGCATTGGGGAGACAGCATCAGATTCAACAGCTACATGAGGTTGAAAGAGCTGGGGGAAATGAAAATAGTGGGCAAATTGTGCCTGAGCGCACAGATAATAGAGTCTAATATCGGGGGCTTCAAAGCCTCCCCTTTCAAAAGACTGAACCAAAATATCCCACCTACAGCGGGGTTTCTTGCCCCCCCACACAAACGTTAGAAGGGACGATTGAAGCGATGTAAACAATGCCATGTTCAGTTTAATGGGAATATTAATAAAGAAGTACAGCAGCTTAGGGAGAAAGGCCATCTTAACAACTGCAATCCTATCAGCCAATGAGAGGGGCAGATGCGCCCAGCGTTCCGCCAGGTCAGTAATATGCGCTATTAATATGCAGGGGTAGGTGTCTTACTTACCGGTGGTGACGACTGCATCAGTTCAGATTGTAATATTCATAGATGATGTATAGTAGAGGGATGACATGAGCGATGGACTCCATAGCTGCACAGCAGAGGTCGCAGGAAGCATGTTGTGACGAGATTCGGAGTTGAAATACTCCCCTTCCGCCTGCTCTGATGAGGTGGTTGGCCCAACAGATTCGGTGTGTTAGAAATACGCATCGTAATGGGGCAGGTGGTTTCGGGGTTGGAAGTCAATCCGAACTGCTCCATTCGACGTTCCAGAGAGCTTCGTGGTCGGAATTTCCAGTCAGAATCAGAGAAACCGAGTCGGTCGGTAAGCAATACGTTTTGAGCATCTTATCGCAGCAGTCGGATCGACAGCATCCAAAGCGAGTTCGGTCGGACCGACCGCCTCCGACAGGACCACAGAGGCACTTCCGACTGCCATTGTAAAAGTCTCCCTAGTCTACAGGGATTGCAGCGAACATAATAAGCAAATTAGACAATGATCTGTGGGACAAGAAATGATGAATGGCCAGACAATCGTGGTAGGTATATCGTGATAGACTCGGTTGCAGTTCCCTTAATAGTCACCAAAATAGGCTTGATTGCAATAAAGAGTAATGAGAGTGTTACTGGAAAATGCTATAAACATAACAAATGGAGAGAGATAAACTATTTCTAAATAGTAGTAAATGCTCAAAGTCTAATCACTGAAGGTGACTAGCTAAAGATGTAGAATAATTAAAAAATCACTGCAAGCAGCTATGAATATAATATATAGAGCACGATTGAAAGTCCCTGAGTAACAATAATTAATAAAAGTCTCATCACTATTAGACAGAAATTGCCAAACCAGATCTAAAGAATAAGAGACGTCCGAAAAAGCTACGTAAATCAGAAAGTATAGCAGCATGCAGATGTGCTAAAAAATATCCTTAAGCAAATAGGGAAAACAATTAAAATAATCCTTCCAGGCCTAGGTTAACAGCAAAGAAAAAGTGAAATATAGGTAAGTAAAAGATGTTTGGGCAGGGGAAGTTATTAAAAATGTAATAACTTCCCACGCGAAGCAGGGGCAACAAAGGATCGCTAAGTTGGAGGAGACGCTAAAATTCCAAATCAGAGAAGCTGAAAGAGGTTTACTAAGTAACTATTCACTATCTAGTATACATTAGATCACGTTCTCCCAAGGAGTGGTTTCATTTAGACCTTTTTTCTGAGAGTCCAATAAAAAAATACAAAGCACTTCTCTCTTTTTGCGGAATGTGGTATTATCCCTCCCTCTGGATGGTACAATTCTTTCTATGATCGTCCACCGGAGCTCATTCTCTAGAGGGTTCATTTCTAACCAATGTTGAACCAGGGGTGCAGAAGCCCTGTGATTTTGAATGTTATATTTATGTTCTCCTAGTCTAGTTCTGCATTCTCAGCCACTTTCACCAACATATCCAAGCCCACAAGGGCATAGGATTAGATATACAGTGTTTGAGATCCTACAGTTAGTTTAATATCTCAGTTTTTTCCCCAATGGTGATGGTGTCCGATACAAAGGCACTCTCGCAGGCGTGGCAAGTGCCACACTTGTGATTGCCTCTAACCGGTTGGGTCCCAGTGATCGACTTTTGGAGAAATGGCTCTTTATCTTTTACTTTAGCACTCACCAGTAGATTGCACAAGTTTTTGTTTAGTTTAAAGGCAAAGGTAGGTCGAGCAAGTTTGGTCTCTTAATTGTTGACTTTCATAAGGTGCGACTGAGAGTTAATCGTTTGTCCAATCTTATGATCAAGATTAGAGTGTTGTGTGACACACACCAGTTGTCTTCTGTCTGTTAATTTTTGGGCTCAAACATGTCGTCTCTATTGTAGTATCTAGCTCTTTTAAAGGAGTTCCGAGCCAAATGTTTGGGGTAGCATCTAGCTAGGAGTTTGGATTTCAGAACTTCAGCGTGTTTCACAAATTCTGCAATGTTGGTACAGTTTCTCCGTAAGCGTAAAAATTGGCTAACGGGAATCCCCTGTTTTTGACAGCGTGGATGGAAGCTACTGAAGTGAAGAAGTGTATTTCTAGCCGTCGGCTTCGTGTTCAATGAGACTTGGAGTTGTTGGTTGCAATGTTCTATCCATACATCAAGGAATTCAACCTTGTCTGTACTAGTCTTTGCAATAAATTTCAAATTAGTGTCACAAAGATTAAGCCATAAACAGAATTCTTTAAGATCATCCTCATTACCGCACCATGTAAAAAAGATATTGTCGCTAAAGCGAGATCAGTTTGATATGTTCTCATATAAATGGGGCAACTTCATTGTGGATGAACTTAGTTTCAAAACGTCCCATGTATTGATTCACTAAACTAAGGGCGCAAGCTGCTCCCATGCTCACTCCTTTGCTTTGTTGGTACACCTCACTATCAAATTCAAAGAAATTTTCATTGAGGACTATCTCCGAACATTGCAAAATTAAGTCAAGGTTGGAGATATTGTCCTCCCTGAGCAGAGACTCCCGAATCACTTCAAGGGCTTCAATTTGGGGCACGTTTGTGTATAACACCTCTATGCCCATAGTTACTAGGATTTCCTTCTGTGCATTCAAGGGAAGGCCTACTATTTTAGAAATAAGATGATCTGTATCCTTGATATAGGATAGTAGCTTGTTCACTAGAGGTTTGAGGCACACGTCAATGCATTTAGATAGGGGTTCTGTGGCTGCCCCTATGGTCGAAACAATAGGACGCAAAGGGGGATTGATGGTATCTTTGTGTGTTTTAGGAACCCCCATAGATAACCGGTATGCGGGTGTTGGTGGGTGTGAGAAATTCCGTTTCCTTTTGAGAGATAGTTCCATCCTGAACTGCGCTTTCTACCATGGTAAGTATTTTTTCTTTTAGTCTGATTTCAGGATCTCCTCTGATCCTTCTATAATGTTCAGGTATTCCCAACATTTCTTTCATTTTGGTTTTATATTGTGAAATTTTGGAAACCACAGCCTTCTCAAAGATTTCAACTTTCGGTCCTAACTGTTGGGAATAAAACTAGACAGTGGTTTCAAACTGGATTGGTTTACTTCACTGATGTTTTCACGAGTCATAAAATACTTTTTTAGTCTGATCCATCTAAAAAAGTATATAGATCTTTCAGCAATTCAAATCTATCAATGGATGTAGATAGAACAAAGGAAAGCCTCTTAGTCAGAAAGTCCTCTGTCGCAACATCCATGTTTTCTACAGATAGATTGAAAATAGGTATAGTATTCAGTTTCTCCAATATTGTTGGCTTCTGGTTTGTAGGTATTTCTGTGGTGGATCTGAGTCCTGGAATCGCCCCCGTGGATAGTTGCCCTTTCTGTTTCCTAAAAAACTATTATTTGGAGTAGCTATATCATATTGATCCCTTCTATTACCATAAGAATCAAATTGATTCGAGGAGCCTTCTCCCACTGAATCAGTTGTATCCGAAAAAGTTATAACCTTTTTGCTGGTCCACGTCTGTTGTTCAGATTGAAAGGTGCCTTCTCTAGGCGTGGTGTAATAATTTCTGTGAGAAATGGGTATACTCGTTCTTGTCAGAAAAAACAGATGTCTTTCTTCAGAAAAAACAGATGTCTTTCCTGAGTTTCTCAGTCTATTTCTTCAACAGGTATTCACTAAAGGAATGAAGTTCACTGTTAACCTCTTCTAATCTTGTCTTGGTTTCTTCTAATACAATTGGTTTGTCTAATTTTGTCCTCTAATTTTTTTGTCCAATAAAGAAACTAGCTCTCTGGCAGTCTCAATAATAAGGATCATCCAATCACGGGAACAGCGATTGGAGATCAAAGCCCATTTTTCCAGAAATCTCCTGATTTCTAGGAATAAGCCCAGGATGTTGCTCACTCGTAGGCCTATGGGGATGGTTCCTGCTTTTAGATATTCAAGCATGAAATTTGCATGGGATTCTGTTCTTTCAGATTTTTTCTTTAGGTTTAATAATTTTATCCAATCATCATTGAGGCCTTTAGAGAGTGTAAAGGGTTTATCTCCTATTGATGTTTGTCCCAAAAGCTCAACAAAATCCTCATCGCTAAACCCCAATGTTTTAATACTCTACATATGAAATTCAAACAAAAATATGTATCCGTCACCAGAATTAAAGTGCACACATACCACAAGAGAACAAAGTATTCAAAAATGTTTAGCATGCACAGGTGAAGGACCTACTTAATAGAAAGGTGTGTCAAGTACCTCAAAGGAGAAGCAGATGAAGAGAAAAGAACTCCTGTACATACACAAAAGACGGACATGCAATCCGTCACAGCAACGTGCTGTAGTAGAATTCAAAACAAACAGAAAGAGGGCCCCTGTATAATTAGAATAATAATGCAGGAGAATCAGGGGAATCAAAGTCTCAACAAAATATCCTACCTAATATACTTGACTGGCAGAATATCTTACCATGGCTACAGCTCACTAGGAGTCATAATGGAGCCAAGAAATATACGAATCAATAGAAGCAGATAGCTGGAAAAATACATAACATCAAATCAAGTAAATTAATCATAACAAAAAATATTTTTAGTTATATTTTTTGTATATTTTAAGATTTATTTTCGAGAAATAACTTCATATAATTACAGAATGATATATAAAGTAGCTAACATAAGCTTAACAACAATTATATCAAAAATACATGTCCCTATATTGAAACATCATATCACTCTGATACTGTTATGTTTCATATAGATGCCCTAATATAGGCATGGTTTGAGATGCCCTAATATAGGCATAATCTTTCACCTACATTAGTTCCCTATTCTCCACAATAACGGGCGCTGAGGGCTGAACCTTATCTAGACTGTGGTTTGGGTACAGAAGGAGGGTTTTTCCCGAACAATGGCCTCCTATACCATCTTCGATGTGCTTATCCAGTATGATTAAATATTCATAAGAGTTCTAGGAAACCAGGCAGGGCCTCGGATCCACCTGCATAAACATCTACGTAACCGGTTCATCCCATACGTCATCTTCATACCCAACAATGGCTAACACAAGACACAAGGGACAAAGGGACTCTATACTTTTCTGTATAAATACAGCACCTCTTGCTATCAGTAGTTAGAGGGAACCGAGACTTCCAGGCCGACACACTGACCAGAGACGCTGAGGCGCCTGCATGCAGTCGCTCCAGCTGACAGTGGTCTAATCATCCCTTGCGGGGTGTCCAACTCGAGACCAGGACGAGGTCCCACACTCTCATTATTCAAGTAATTAGGTTTGACTAAATCCTAGCAGGATTCTTGGCTTCTTTCGCACCTACTCACATGCTAGGTACACTTAGGTACATCTAGACAGGCATTGTAGGAGTATGCGCTTATTTTATAAATGCATTTTATATTTTATAGTTTCTGTTTTAACTGTGGACGCCCATATACATCCAAAAACGAAGGTATCTGGTTTGACTGTGCCCCAGACTACGCCTTATATAGATTGTTCTACGTCTTCCGTAGCAGTGATGTCGTGGAACATTGCTGGGTTTAACCAAAAGAAAGCAAATAATGAGTGGCTTTCCCTTATAACATCTAAGGATATAGTGTGTCTACAGGAAACCTGGGAAATTAATTCAATACATCTTAATGGGTACTGTTCATATCATACACCAGCAAAACCGTCGGTATCGGGCCGCGCTAAGGGAGGTTTGTTAACCTTACTTTCTAATAGCTTCCCATTAAAAGTAAAGCGATTTTTAAATACATCATCATTCTATCACATTATAGTTTTGGAGCAGGGTGCTGATAAATATTGGCTACTTGTAAATTTCTACAATAATAATTTTGGTAATAACCAAGTTGCGATATTGGCACCACTAGAAAGGGATATTGCTAATTTAGAGAAAACACTTAGCAAACCCTGTGATATAATTTGGCTTGGAGACTATAATGCTCATCCATGTGATAAAGTAGATACTCCGGTATGTGGGATACTAGATGATGATGGGGATTGTGTTTTACATTTTGACCATACTGATTATGGTTCTGGGCTAAATAGACTACTCATCACTAGGAACCTTGTGTTTTTAAATACTATTGATACCTCAACTGGGCACTTAGACTGTACCTTTTTTAGTCGTACCTTCTCTTCTACACTTGACTATATTCTGGTCTCTAATTCAATAAGGAAATACTTTTCCCCACTACAGATTAAATTTTATGCTTTTAGTGACCATGCGGCGATCACCTTTTTTATCTCTTCCTTAAAAAAGGGGAATGTCGTTTAAACCTCCCCATAGTACCAGTGATTGGAAGGGTAAATGGGATCGTCCTGAAATGGGAGAAAGTTGACCCAGAGAAATTTTTGGTTAAAATAGGTAGGAAGTGTGCCTTAGAGATAAGGCTATGCCTAGATCCCTCAATCACTGATGGAATGGTCAATGCTTTTGAACTGATACTGAGGGAAGTTAAGTTTAATCTTATGCGCTCCATACGTAATAGATCCCCTAAGACTTGTACTTGGTTTGATGAAGATTGCCGAACTGCACTTGGAAATCTACATGTGGCCCTTAAAGTAAAACCACGTAACCAGCATCTGATTACATCTCTACGGCAGGTCTATAAGGAAGCCAGAAGGGTAAGGCAAAACGCTCTAAAAGAAGAATGGTGGGACAGCCTATATGAAGCTGTCCTAATAAAAAGTTCACAGGCATTTTGGTCCGTAATAAATGCACCCTTTTTAAAAGACGAATTAACTATATCTTTAGATAGTCATGTTCTTGAGGAGGATTGGGTCACACATTTTGAAGCTCTGTTTGGGGTCCTGGAGGAGGTATTTATTCAGCCTCCGCCTCCTAGCTTTGATAACGTAGGAATAGATGTTTGGTTTACAGTAGACGAAACTAAACACGCTCTCAGCCAATGTAAACGAGGGAAGGCACCAGGGCCGGATGGTGTTCCGATCGACCTTTTTTAGATAATCAAGACCTTTGGGCTCCGCTTCTAACTAATGTTTTTAACAATATTTCTCAAACTGGAGCACCCCAGTCGTGGAAAACGACTGTAATTGTCCCAATTTATAAAAAGGGAGATAGGACATTGCCAATCAATTACAGGCCGATATCTTTGATAGATTCCACAGCAAAATTAATGGGACGGCTCCTTTTAAATAGACTCGAGGTTTGGGCAATGGAGAAGAATATTATTATCCCTACCCAATATGGTTTTAGGAAAGGGAAAGGAACGGTGGATCAGTGCCTGAACTTGAACCTGATAATAGCAAAATATACGGCTGCGAAAAATGGCCACTTGTATCTTGCCTTCATGGATCTGTCAGCAGCCTTTGACTGCGTGGCACAGCATAGGCTGTGGCAGATCATGGAGGCAATGGGAGTTGAGACCCAGATCATACGTATTATCCAGGATTTGTATAGTGGGGCCTCAGCTTCTGTTCGTTTTGGGAAAAATGGTGAGTGTACGAGACATTTTAAAATTGCAAGAGGTGTACGCCAGGGGTGCGTCCTTGCCCCCTTTTTATTTTCATTGTATACCAATGCTGTTGAATCTGCCCTAATTGGTATTACTCCAGATGTCCCTTACATTAAGTCTATGCAGGTACCACTACTCCTTTATGCGGATGACGCAGTGATCTTAGCTCGCACTGGTAATGCACTGCGTCGGATAGTAAGGGAGTATATTACATTTATGAACGATCTGGATATGAGAATTAATTTTTCCAAATCTTTTGTGTTAGTGGCAGGTGCTAAACAGAGGAAACAGCCCAATATTCATATTGAAGGGGGTAAAATGGAAGTGGTAGATTCTTTTAATTATTTGGGGATTGTATTTAATGGACAATGTAATTGGAAGTGTATGATTGAAAATAGGTGTCTGCAGATGGAGAAGACTATTGGGGCCCTTAGTAAATTTGTAAAAAGATTGGATCGAAACCGATTGAAACCATAAAGAAAGTCTATCAGGCTAAAAGTGTATCTGTTGCAACATATGGAGCAGCAGTGTGGGGTGTTGTAGATTGCTCGAAACTACAAATGATTGAGGATACTTTTTGAAGAAATTAGTTTCTTTACCCAAATCCTGTTCTAATTTTATTTGTCACACTGAATTAGATGTCCCTTATATCTGTGACAAAATCTCTATTTCACCCGTCTTATTGTGGCATTCGATTTGGCGTAAGGACACTCTTGCGCTGACCAGAGATATAATAAATGATGTCCAGAAGTTAGATGGGGCTAGTAGGATTAGATGGATATGCTATGTAGAATCCATACTTAAGGCAGTTGGGTTACATGAATTGTATACTAACCCTGTGTCATGTTGCTCTGTTTCAAAGAAAGAGTTAAAATACCAATTACTGTCTAGATTACAAGTAAGGAGGCAGAACGCTAATTTTAGGCTGACAACTGTTAGAACATTTTCTGCTGTTCCAAGTATTACGTCACTGGATTCTAATACAACTTATCTGTCTTTTGTCACTAACCAGCAACATAGATTCATATTAGTGAGATTTCGGTTAAATTATATCCCTTTGATGTTAGGTTTTCCATCAAAAATGTATGCACTTTCTGAATTGCCTCTTTGTACATGTGATGATTTATCTATTCAGAATAATCTTCACTTTTTATTTTTGTAAATTTTATCAGGAACAAAGAAAAAGGTTTATTATCCCTCTTATACGCAAAATGAATTTTAGACAGTGTCGTGTGGCCCTTTTTACTTACAGCTATTGTCTGACCCTTTTACATGTTTTTCACTGGCGTCCTTTTTCCTGTCGGCATTGAAGAAGAGAAGATTGACTTTTTAATCTGTTATTTGATATATTTACTCAAGGATGGACTTATGCATAAGATTATGAGATCAATTGTTTTTTT